>JASVER010000046.1:660733-739300 GCA_030449065.1 Oceanodroma leucorhoa | reverse complement strand
GGGCCGGGACATCCCGCGTGCTCCCGCCTGCCCCCCGGCGCACGCACACACATACACGCGCGCGCGCGCACACACACACGCTCACGCACACCCTCGCGCGCACACACCCCACCGTGGCGGCGGCGGCGGCACAGCCCGGCGCCAGCAGCCACGGAGAGCGCCCGCCCGCCAGGTACGACGGCTCAACGGCCGCTCCGACGGTCGGGCAACGGCCGCCCCCGGCGTTTAGGGGGCGCGCGGGGCGGCGGCGCGCGCGCGCGCGCGGGTCCGGCGAGTATGCACGGGGCGCCGAGCGGCCGGGGGTGAGTGGGGCCGGCGCTGCCTCTGGCTCGGRCGGGGCGGCCGCGGCTCCGCTCTGGGAACGGGCGAGAGCCCGCCGAGTTGTGAGAGGGGTCCGGCGGCTGGCGGGGCTGACGGGTGTGCTGTGCCGTCTCCGTGCAGGTGCGAGCGCCCGCGACCCCGGGGCAGCGCGGATGCTCCCCTCCTAGACGCGGCGTGCGCTGCCCGCCACCCGCCTAAATCATGGTGATCATGTCAGAGTACACCTCCGTGCCCGCTGCCGGACAAGCCCAACAGCGGCCTCTGCGAGTCGGCTTCTACGACATCGAGAGGACCTTGGGAAAAGGCAACTTCGCGGTGGTCAAACTGGCCAGGCACAGAGTGACCAAAACGCAGGTGGGTGCGGGGGCTGGGGCTGGCGGGGGGACGGGGGCTGAAGAGCCTGTTAGTTGCCGGGCCGGCAGCGGTGGGCTGCCTCCGCCAGCGTCGTGAGACCGACTGGCGTTGGAGATGGAGAGAGCGGCGGCCAGCTTTGCAAAGTCCAGCTGGCTGGCGGGCTTAGCCTGCCTTGTTGGGTGTACACCAGTAGTTGATGTGGCTGTTCGTAGGAGCTTCAAGTTCTCCCGGTGTGTTCCAACAGAGTTCATGTAAAATTAAAACAGAGCAAGAATATGTAACAAGTAACATTTCTGAGTGTTACGGTAGCTTCATTGAATTACTCCGTCTTCGTTGGCTAAGGAGTCCAACAAAGTAAGGATCTTTTGAAGACTTTAGATGGGTTTAATTTTTTCATTCAAGGTGTAGGTTTCAAGAACAAGGAACTTGCAGTGTTATTTGCAGAAATAATTTATTAATGGGCATGCAACCGTATTTCTATTTGTACTGCATGTCAAAATCATATCGGTCACTACAGTAGAAAATAGTCTGTTACAGGAATCTGTTTTTCACTGGCATGGGACGGATTAAAAGATTTACTGAATCCTGTCCAGTGCTAATTTCTGCAGTTCTGTTCACTACCTTATGTGTAATCCTTTGACGTAGAAAAGAAAAATGAAAACGTTCTGTGCCGTGAATTCGATGCACTTCAGAAAAACAGAATCAGCTTTGTCAAGTCCGTACTTTAAAAGCTACCTTACTTGGATTTTGTGAGCCTGTGTGTGTGCATGGGGGAGGGGGGGTGTGTGTCTTTTTTTTTTTTTCTTTTAAGAGATCTTAACAGTAAGACTACCTATTTTTTAATGTTTGGGGTTGTTTTATTTTATTATTTTTTTAAATCTGCAGGTTGCAATAAAAATAATAGACAAAACAAGGTTAGACCCAAGCAATCTGGAGAAGATTTATAGAGAAGTTCAGATAATGAAGCTTTTGAATCATCCCCACATTATCAAACTATATCAGGTAAGAGGTCAGCTTTGAAGTGCAGCATGCAGATGAGACATGCTTGTACTCTTGCACATGATTTTACATCAAATATTTGCAGAGAGAATGCATATTGAAATACTTTTTGAAAAACACTTAAACTGGGTTTTTTAAAAKTCATTCATTGTTCTTTGAACAAGACTGATACATTAGACAGCTTTTTGACAAAACACACTGTAAAATTTACAATTAAAACCAAGTTGAAGTTTGTTTCAGATCAAGGAACTGATTATCTGAACTTCTATGATTAACTTGCCTTTCCGAACTCGTCTGCTTTTCCAGTTTAGAGGACTGGAACTTCTTAAATGTTTTTGATAAGGAGAAGACTTAAACTCTTSTAGGATAGCAGAGAAGAAAGCACAAAAGTTGAGTTTGCCATAAGTGGAAGGGATTTAAAAGCAACAACAAAGAAACCAAACCAATCTAAGGATTAGAATTCTAATCTAAGTAGAAAAGAAAAAACCTGTAAATGTTGGTATCTTAGAATATGTCAAAAAATGACCTGTTTGGTTATTCTGTTCCAGTTTGTGTAGTTTTGAAAGTGAGCTTTAAATATCTTTCCCCTTGTAGAGTTTCACAACATGAATTTTGGTTTAGATTTGTTCAGTTTCTGCAATGATGGGTATTTTTAACAGTAAAAACAAATTAATGTGTTGTGCAGAAAACAGGATCACAGCTGTCTAGTGAGCAAGGACTGCTTTGCAAATTCTAAATATTTGATCTAATTCGCATTTGGTGTAAGTTCCTCTTAATCATCTTAAATAGTGCCATGTGGATTTAAGAAGCAGATGAGGTATCACAGTCTGTGTGGACCTGTCTAGAAGGGCAGGGGGGGAGAGAGGAATAGATGGATGAAGCAGCAGGTCTGAAAGTCCGTGTGCAGTAGTAAACACTATTATCAGCTGCAATCTTACCGTTGGGTTTGTTAGCTTAAAAGAAAAAAAAGGGGAAAAAAATAATTAATGTGTAAGGCTGAAGAGCCAGTAAGGCAGGTGCTTAGGCAAGGCATTATTTTTAAAGACTTTGACACACATGAAGTGCTTGATATTTATAGTATTAACCATCATAACAAAAATTATTCTCTGTTAACATCTGACGTCATTGTTGCCCATAGGGCAGTATAGGATATACAGAAACATTCTAACAGTTCGGTTGATTTCATTTCAGTGGAATGATGTGGGTGAAAATACTATTTCGAAGCTTTTAGAAAAGCAGGTTAAATTCCATCTGGTTGAACCACTTCACTTGATGGAGCAAATGACGTTGGTAGTGGACCATAATTTCTTTTCAGTGAAGTTTTCTTTTCTTTGTTGTTGTAACTGATGCTTTACCTGTTTGGTGGAGACTGAGAAGCAGGGATGGAATTAGATGACATACCAACGTAGGGTGTGTGTTCTTGTATTATTTCATCATTGTTTTAGTTTCAGCACGGCGTCTTAATTTCATCCAGCTGGCAACTTTCCCAGAACACTTTCCTTCATTTTTTTAAACTGGGAACCTCTCTTCCTTTGCTCCCTGTTTGTTTATTTTCATTTTGTGTCTGTGTGTACTTGTAGTGAGGGGAGGACAAGAGTCTTCTAGAAAGGTTACGTGTTAGGATCCTGGAAATTGCAGCCTTTGAAGTAGCATTGACGCTTTTTTGATTGTTAACCTGTTGTGAGCCTTCTGCTTCCAAAACAAAATATCTGCTCCTTGAGAGTCCAATTCCAGGGAAATGTTGTATTTTAAAATCTGAAATGCAATGTTTGAAAGATGTGCCATAGTAACTGAAGATGAATTTGGAAATGCTCAGCATTTCTCATTCATTGTTTGGTTTTTAGTTCTTCTTTTTTTTTCCTCCAAAGGAAAAAATTTACAAGTATCAAAGGAAATTGATACTAGATTGATAGGTGAACGCTGGGCAATATATTGACAGTTGTTGATGTGCATCAAGCACTGCCGTTACACAAACAGCAACCTATTGTCACTTGTGTGGGAGGCTTGCCATGTCCCCGGCCAACACCAAATGGGAGCGGGGTATTTGATACTACTTCTTGATTTGTCCAAGTTGCAGATATCTCTCCTGATCTGAGTACCTGCTAGCCTTGAAACAAAGGCGACTTTATGTAAACTCTAAGTGTCTTTGGATGTTCAAAATACATCAAATGAATTGTAAAACTGTATATGCATATTTTAACAAAAAAGGAATGCAGGGTAGTGTATGAAATTATTGAAATGTTCATCAGTTATCTTATGGAGATTGGGTAGCATGGTAATGGTGAGAAGAACAATGGCATGGGGATCCATTGTATATAGTAGGCACATAAGCATTGATTTGTTATCTTTTTCATTACCAGTTTGCTTGGAAAGAGCATCGTGGTGCAAAGTTAGATGCCTTTACTGCCAGCAGCTGCAGCAAATAAATAATTGAACTGATACGTTTAAGAATACACTTAGAAAAATGAGTGAAACTAGAGAGTTCTGCATTTTTTTTAAGCATGTCCTCTCTTGTGTCTTCACAGGTTATGGAGACAAAGGATATGCTTTACATTGTTACTGAGTTTGCAAAGAATGGAGAAATGTTTGGTAAGTCCTCACTGCCGGAGCTAACAGTTCTTTAGATTTAGAAACCATGGCTTTATTGTTGTGATACCTGATAAATATACATATTCTGATTAAAAATCCAGGGTTGGTGTTGTCAGCAGTCAAACAGCGAGTGCAGCACCTGCAGGATTAGAAAAATTTCCTCTAGGTGTTTCTAAATCCTCTGCCTCTTTTATTTTGTCCTGCAGATCATCTGACCTCCAATGGGCACTTAAGTGAAAGCGAAGCACGGAAGAAGTTCTGGCAGATTCTTTCAGCGGTGGAATATTGTCACAGCCACCACATAGTGCACAGGGATCTCAAAACAGAGAACCTTCTGCTAGATGCTAACATGAATATCAAGTTAGCAGGTAATAAGAAATACGCGGTTACTCTATAAACAACATTAGGCATGTAGGCAAATTCAGTCTCCCCAGGATCATCCTATAAATGTATTTATGGTAACTGAAAATAAAACAAAAGTTACGGATATTTCTCTGAACATATCCTCTGGGCAAAAGAGAATAACTTAAATGAATAGGCAGAGAACAAAGCAATACATCTGCTCCCTTCTCTTCATTTTCTGCTACTTCTGAAATATCAGTATGTGGTTGAGTGATGTCTTACCCCAGACTTTTACCTTCATTACAGACTTTGGCTTTGGAAACTTCTACAAGTCGGGAGAGCCCCTCTCCACTTGGTGTGGAAGCCCACCCTATGCAGCTCCAGAAGTTTTTGAAGGCAAAGAATATGAAGGACCTCACCTTGATATATGGGTGAGCTTGGTATTCCTTAGAAATTGCATTTCACACTTCATGAGGGTGTGTGGGCTTTCAAAATCAATCATTGCTTCTACTGGAGCTACTCACATGCTGTGCTGTTTTCTATTGACAGAGCCTTGGGGTGGTGCTGTATGTCCTTGTCTGTGGTTCTCTGCCTTTTGATGGACCCAATTTGCCAACTCTGAGGCAAAGAGTGCTGGAGGGACGGTTCCGCATCCCTTACTTCATGTCCGAAGGTGCTTTTTTCAGATCCTTAATGTTAGAAAAGGGGCTACAGATAAAGGAATAGCTGTCCTGTTCCTTCTTGAGGCAATGACACATGGGACTGGTTTGCAGCTGGCAATCACTTTGTCTTTATGTATCCAGTAATTTCTGTAGGGCAGTGCTTATAATAAGTTCAGGGGCTGGTTGCACACGTTTTCTTTTCTGGGATCTGCTTTATGGTGCATCTAAAGGGCTGTCATTTCCTTTCTTGGAGTATCTCTGTGGATTACAAAAATATTTGGCACCCCAGCTGGAGAAATAATCGGTCACAAAAGAGAGAAAACAGGATTTTAATGAGACTAGCCTGCAATGCTGAGATGGGTGTAGTTCTCCTAAGATATTTTAACTATGTGGAAGGGGTATATTTCAGTGTGGCTATGTTGTCAAGGAGAGCAGAAATAGTGGGGCTTAGCACTGTTTCTTGAACACTTATACTTGAACAGTCTGCTGAGAAAAAGGAACTGAGGAGTATTATCACCTCTTTCTGATTTGGATTCGAAAACAAGTGAATGTGCTTCTCTCTTCAAGTGAAGAGTATCTTCTGAAGTCTGACCTTTGTCAGTTAAAGTCACAAAAGGCTTTGATTCCCTGGTTATAAACGAATAAGCAGTATACATGGACCAGGAAGCTGTATGTGATGGGGTTCTGTACTAAATTCTGACCTATTTTAAGTGGATGTAACATTATTAAACCTGCATCCACTCAAAACTAGCTCTCCTACAAGGTGCAAGGCCACCTGAAACCTGTTGGTATCCAGTACAGCTTCATTTCCTGTAGTGACRTGTTGCTTTTGTGAAATGTATGTGGACATCTCTTGTGCTGTTTGAATATCTGGTAGTCAGACCAGGCATCAGCTGCTCAGAAACCTTTAATTCCTGTTTTCCCAGACATTATACAGTGTTGCTGGGAAGGTTTCTTAGCAGTGACCTGGGGCTGGGCTGTTATTTTTACCCCTTGCACATGAGTTTATCTTTGCTATCCAGACTGTGAAACACTAATCCGACGGATGTTGGTTGTGGACCCAACCAAGCGAATAACCATTTCCCAAATAAAGCAGCACAAGTGGATGCAAGCTGACCCGTCTCTTCAACAGCAGCAGTCTTTGTCCTTCTCCATGCAAAACTACAACTCCAACCTGGGTGACTACAATGAACAGGTCCTTGGGATCATGCAAACACTTGGCATCGACAGGCAGAGAACTGTTGAGGTGAGAAGTTCTTGCCCCTTAGATACATCTTCAGTGACTACCAGAATGCCAATGGTGCAGTCATGTATATGTCATTCAGTGACTAGCTTTGATCCAGTGTCACAGTGTAGTAATCTTCACTGCCCTTCTGGATTTTTGYTTATTTTTTTGACTGCACTATTATGAGGCCTTAGTGATGAGTTTTGTCTGCTTATATCCTGAGTTACCTGTAACTTAAGGGTCCTTTCAATGTCTTCTAGTCTCTGCAAAACAGCAGCTACAACCATTTTGCTGCAATTTATTACCTGCTCTTGGAGCGCCTCAAGGAATATCGAAGCAGCCAGCTATCGAGTCGTCCAGCAACTGGCCGTCAGCAAAGGCCGAGGAGCTCCGAGATCAGCAATGTCGAGGTAAGAAAGGGCACTACTTACCTGGGAAGCCACCTCTGTTGGCTCTCTTTTTTCTGGTACAGGAAAATACAAGATGGTAACTGAGGCTTCTGAAAACCAGTTCTGATATTGGTGCCCTCTGATAGGACACAGCCTACTGTTCTTCAGCAGGAGGCTGACTGAATACTAATGGCCTGTTTCCTAAGAAGTGACTGAGGGTCATGGTCCAAAGAATAGGCTGTCTCTGGTGCAGGTCAATAATGAGCCAGAAGATTGGTTTCTCATGGAAATTTGGCCTCTTAGGCATGGATCAGTTACACTTCTTTGTTACGTACCCCATAGGATCCTTAGAAGTACTTCATGAGTCCGTTTGTGTGTTTTTCTGACATTCTTTTTCTTTTCCTCACCCCCACCCCCTTTAAAGTGTGCTCTGGGTGCTTTTGCAAATTGTACTTGCAGTTAAATTGCTTAACTTAAGAGGAGTTTTGTGTTTGTGTTGGCATTGAAAGACTAGCTTTGTTAATTTTCATAGAAAGTACGTGGAGAAAGCTTGCACGGAAGGTGGCTCTGAAATTCCTTGAGCCTCCAGTATCTGAAAAGTCATGTGGAACTGCTGTGTATGTGATGGCTTCTGTGCATCGCTCTCTCGCTCCAGATGCCTCAGGACAGTCTCACCAGTGAAACCCTGCGATCATCTCTGCTTTACCAGCAACCTCAGAGCCTGATTCAGCCATCCTTGCAGGCAGAAATGGACTGTGACATGAGCAATCCATTACAGGTTAGTGTTCTCAGATAAACTGTGTGTTACTTTTCTTTTTTTTTTATTGTTCTGCCAACACAAAACAACAGGGATTGTGACTCTGCTGTTCTCTCCCTCCGATCTTTTGTTTGGCATTTGGGCATGCTGTTGTAGTAGCCTCTCAAAGAGTACGCCTACTGAAGACATGCCACAGAGGTGTGAAGGGTGTTAAAAGGTAGTGCAGAAATAAGTGAAACATCCTTCAGTCTGTGATCTGACATGTTTTGCAGCCTGTGTTCTTTCCTGTGGATCCCAACTTCAACGGGCTCTTCCGGAACCGCTCCATCTCCCCCAACAGCCTGCTGGAGACCACCATTAGTGAAGAAGTAAGGCAAGAGAAGGAGCTGGAAGACGAAATTAAGGCATATGACCACCCCATCYGCATCCCTAGCAACACCAGCAGGAGGCACACACTGGCTGAAGTGACCACTCATTTCTATCAGCATGCCCCTCCATGTAAGTAAGTCCGGGAGAGATGAAGGGTGTCTGTAGTTAGAGGAAAAGGACAGAGAAGGAGTGCCGTAGCGGACAAATGCCTGGGGAGTATGTGCTGATTTAACTTGACTGGGATAGGAGAGCCCAGAAAAGAGGTCTCTACTCTGCCCTCCACAGTTCTGTCTTCCCATAAATAAGCATGGCCCTTAAGGAAGAGATGCGCTGTTGTGTTTCATCTAGAACACTTTAGAGGGGAGCATTCTCACAAGCAGGACATAACCCTTCTCTGCTTGCTTGAGCTGTTGTACCAGGGGAGGTGGGGGTGCCTGAATTTTAAAAAAAAGGGTCATCACTAACTAACTGTATTTGTTACACATCCAGACCCCGTGAACTAAGCAAACAAGCAAAACTGTTAACAATAATCTGACACAATAATCCTGTGTCAGAGCTGTTGTGCTAAAGAAACGCTGTAGGCCTGATCCAGCATATCCTGGTGGTGCTGAAGTTGCTGGCAGAGCCCTGCCGGCTGGACGAGAGCCCAAACTTAGGTTATTCATTGATGACCCCTTGCTGGAGTCAAGCACTGCGACAACATGAGTTGCTGGACACCTCTGTGGCTCGCAGCTGCTTATTAGTGCCAGTGTAGGTGGGCAGAAGGCTCTGATGTCATGTTTGTTCCTTCCTGTACTCATCTTGGGAATGCTCTTTCTCTCTCCTTCCTTCCCCTCCGTAGGTATAGTCATTTCCTCTTCTGCAAGCCCCACAGAGGGAACTAGTTCAGACAGCTGCCTTACTTCATCTTCAAATGACAGCTCAGTGGCCCTGAGCAGCTGTTTGGCAGGTCAAGTAATGACGGGGAGCCCAGCCACAGCTAGGATGACGTCACCCTTCCTAGCTTCCCAGTCTGACGCTCCGGTGTTACAAGCCCAGGGCTGCATGGGAGGTGCTTCTCTCCTGCCTGTCAGCTTCCAAGAAGGAAGGCGAGCATCTGATACCTCATTAACTCAAGGTAATGTCTTCTTTGCTTGATCGCTGGGAAATTGCACCCTTCCAACTGCCACTAGAAAAGGGTAGCATGCAGGGATACTTGCTTGCCTGTGTTAGTGTTACACTGAGGTCAGCCACCTGGATATTCTGTCTCTCGTATTCATGGTCCCTGAGGGAGGGTCGAATGCCCTGGGGAAGGTGCCTAGACAAGAGGTTCTCAGATACTGATTCAGCGTGCCCACGAAGATGTTTCTGCTGCTGTGAGTGGGATGGCAGGCTCTGCCTTCCTCCTAAAATACGGAGTGCACAACGTCATGATTTCTGTCAGGTTTCTCCTTTGCTCTGCATGTGTCCATCTACACAAGGGTGCAGCTGTCCCAAACCCTGTTCCATTTGTAAATTTTGCTCTGACCATCAGGCAGGGGGTGAATATGAACTGAAGAGTCACAGTCTCTTCTAGCGCAATTCTCACGCAAAGTCAGACAGCTGCCCAGAAAGGCTGATCTGTAAAGTAGGCTCCTAGGCAAATGCTAAGGAGGATTAAAGTGCATTTCTTTTCCTCGTGTCCCACAGGCTTGAAGGCTTTTAGGCAGCAGCTGCGGAAGAACGCTCGAGCCAAAGGGTTTCTCGGCTTGAATAAAATCAAAGGCTTTGCTCGGCAGGTGTGTCAGTCCTCCTCATCTCGGGCAGCAAGGAGTGCCATGAGCCCTTTCCAACACACGCAGCCGAACACCTGCATGTACAGCAGCAGTGTCAGAGAGGGAAGAAGCCTCCTGGAGGAGGTGCTACAGCAGCAGAGGTGAGAAGCTGGCCGGGAGGAGTTTCGCTGTTTTCATTGGGGTTACTTTGGTTAGGGGCAAGCGAGGAGGAGTAAACACAGCAAAAGAGGTTGGGGAGTTTAGTCACTGGGGATTCCTATCCTCCATCTTTGCTGTGTGGCAGCAGATAAACTGCTTGGCTTCCTTTGTGGCTTCCTGCACTGGCATACGTAACACAGGATGGGCAGTWCCACTTAAAAATCTCGACGTCCAAATATTTGGAGGTTGCTGAATTGAAAAGCAGTTTGGTGCTGTGGGGGAAAACATTACTTCTCCCCATTGCAAGCTGTGTTTTTCTTTGTTAGTTTTGGGAATGATTTCTTTCCTCCTCTGCCTCCTCCTGTAATTTTCCCATGGCAAGGAAGTGAGACCTCGTAATTTGGAAAAGTTACAGCCCACAAAGGAGGCACAGTTCCAGTGGCCTCAAATGTCATGTGTGGTGGCACCTCTTCATTCCCATAGAAGCAAGATGGAAAATTGAGTTTCCGGTTTATCTGCACACGTTGTCTCTAGAACTTCTATTATTAGCAGGCCAAATGGTGGCCAGATAACTTTCTGGTGATAGTTGCCCTCTCCAACATGAGGAAAAGCCAAGTGAAAACACGTTGACCTGGCATGGTCAGCTTGCTTTAATTGTACTGGCTGGGTAAGGAGAGGTTTGATAGAGAGAAGGAAACAAAGAGGAAATTGTGGTCAGGGGTGGGGGCAAGAAAGGAGGAATGCAAGTTAACCTCTTCCATCCTTGGATTTTGTTCAGAATGCTCCAGCTCCAGCATCACCAGCTACTCCAGACAGCTTGTCCCCAGACTTCTCAGACATCTGCAACAAATGGCGTCCCCTCCTCTGATAGCGTAGGTACCTGCAAAGCATCCAATTCTCTTCTGTTGTCAGAGATACAAAGAGAGAACTCATTTGAGCTGGCCTTTGCTGGCAACAGCCAACTGCTCCAACCTCATTTCTTTGGTGTCAGCGTGTCACCGGTGTCCTCAGCAGCTCACCTTCTAGACACGCACCTGTACATCAGCAGCAACGTCTCTCCAGTTGGCACCACCTTCTCTCAGCAGCAGAGTTTCTCTGCACAGTCTCCAAGCTATGATGCTGTCACTCTGCAGCACGGGGACTGTGAGATGGAGGACCTGACTTCCAACCAGCTAGGGAAGTTTGTCCTAGTCAAATGAGAGCCTTGGCTGCTGTAGGTCATGCTGCTCTTGTTGCGAAGAACTTTCACCACCGTTCCATGGCGTGTGTGGGTCCATGGCTGGCTGGTGTCGTGTGGACGAGTGACTCTCAGAAGCAATAAATTTTGAAGTATGTGAAGAGGCTGTCTGGCTCAGAAAGCTAGCAACTTTATAGAACTGAAACAAGCAATATGTATGTCTTTTTGCTTCTACTATTCTTGCACTGAACAAATATGAATAGAAACTGAATTTTTTAAAGAAAAATAATGATGGGGAAGATGGGTGGGGCATTTGTGGGGACAGGGAGGGATGTGGCTGGGGAAGAACTCTTCGGTACTGTACTCAAGTCAGACCAATACAGCTCTGCTGTTATGCAAGATTAGCAGCTGTCAGTAGTGGTGACACAGCAGGGAGAGGCTTTTCAAAGAAGGGACCAGAGCCTCCCTTTTTCACAATATTCATTTATGGGTTTGTGAAGATGAATACCTCTTTTAAAGAAAATAAACAGAAAACCAGTGGCATGCAGCATTATGCATTCATAGAAGACAAAAATGGAAGCGTTGCCATTTGTTGTTGGCTTTTTTTTCTCCTGTTAACACTCATTTTATTTAAAGGAACCAACATCCCCATTCCACACCTCCCAGATACATATACTTAAAACTGTGAACTTCTTGCTTGATACATCAGCTGGAAAAGCTTAAAAAAACTCCTTCTAATTAGTACAGAAGCAAGTAATCTATTGAAAATATATCCCTTGATTTCAGGATCCAAACTGCATAATGTCTGGTCTTTTGCAGGGATGTTTGTTTGGGGGTGGGGTGTGTGTGTGTATATACATATACACACATGCATATATTTTGTCGGTCTGAATAATCTTTAGGAATCTTTTTATAAATGCTAAATTTTTTCATATTCTTGCAGAGGCACTGAGGTGGAAAGCATTAGTACCGGTGGGGTGATGGGAAGGGTTTTCTTTTTAAAAAGCCCTCCTGGAGGCTGCCTACAAAGTTGCCTGAGGGGTATTTCTTAGTGCTGCACATTGTTATTTCTGCTGCTAATTATGTTTTTATGCATTTCATTATCAGGGTCCAAACAGAACTGACTCTTGGGGAAATGTGCAATATTGAGGTTATAATTATATACTGACAAAGACAAAAGGAATAGGCTAGAACAGAATTCTACTCTAACGGAGTACAGCTATTTCTGAACAAAACTGTATTAAAAGTGAGTAAAACAGCACAATCTTTGGGTGTTTGTTTTTGGTTGGTTTGTTTTTGACATACTAGCAAAATGAGGTTTTGGATTAGATAGGTGTTTTTTCGTATGGTTTTTAATGCTGTATATGTATATAAATAGGAAGCAGAAAACTATGTAACACTAGTTATTTTTTATATTTTGTAATATGCTTATATTGTGTTTCTGGTATAAACCCCACTCCCCTCCCAAGGCAGAGCATGACTTCTGTTGGTATCAGTAGAAGTTATGCTTAGGTATAAAGGGGAGAACAGTCTGTGTTCCTACAGGAATGAGTAGGGTAGGGCACGCAAACTTTGGAAGCAGGTGAGAAAACAGTGAGCCAGCTTGGCTGGAAGCTGCCATCYGAATGTCAGAAAATAGCTGCATTCTGTCTAAATGCTTAAAGGACCCATCTCCCTGGTGTGACACAGGGTGCCTTCAAGTTACCTTGGCTTCATGCAACCTGCAGTATTACGCATTTGCAAATAATACAGATGATACCTGTTTTTTTGTTTGTTTTGTTTTTTAAAAAAAAGAAAAAAGCCAAAGATCGACCAGGTTAATTGGTGGGAGTAGGAAGGGTTGAAGATGTCATGTGGCGCTCTCTGTCTATGGCTCTCCATAACTGACCTCTTTATCTGTGTGTTGTATCTGTGTGTCTATATTGGTGTATCTCCAGCTTGCCACTGCTGCTACGTGGTCTGGAAGCTTCAAAGTGAGAGGAAATTGCTTGAGTTGAATTTCTGTTAATGAGTGGTGCCTTGCAGCAGGGAAAACACCAAAGTCTCATGCTCATTTGTAGTGGTTTAAAAAAAAAAAACAAAAAAACCAACCAACTCAAAAAACAGATTGCGTGGAGATGGCTGGGGAGGAGGGCAAGAAGAAGCCAGCTCATCACAAAGCAGCAACTTTGCCTTCAGTTTTGTAAGGAGTAGCACACATACTGAAAACGCAGAATTTCCTCTTCAATATTTGTTTTGTTTAATGCCATGGATCAAAAGGCCACAGATTCTTTTGTTTCCTGTCCTGAGCAATGACAAGCACTTTACTTTCATAGGTGGTTTGTTTTTTTTTTCCGATTGCTGTAGAACCTCTTTGAAATTATTGCTGGAGCAGAAAGAGGTCATTTTAAAAGTTTGGGTTTTTTTGTAGATACCTTGACAGTGCTGTTCTGCAGACTGCAATGCAATATGGTATTTAAAGACACTACGTGATTGGTTTAATTGAGATGTATAGTTTATTTTTTATCATGACTGAACAATCATTTTATTTCTTATGTTAAAATGAGACGTGTACACCAAAATGATTAGTCGATGTGTTTTATTTAATATTTAAATAAAAAATGTTTTAAAATTGTTGTCCTGCATATGATTCTGTGGAGTATTTTCACCTGATATACACCTATGACTTGCATAGTTAAGACTCATTTTAAAGCCTAAGTCCATAGGACATTACTGACACTTTCTATTACATACTAAACGAAGAGGAATGGCGGCCTCACAGATCTGATAATGGGATATTGAGCCTTTCGCTGGTAGGCAATCTGTCTGAATCTAACCCAAGTCTGTAGTAATCGGGTTATAAAATCTGACAGTAAGAGAGGTCTTCGGAGTGAAAATGGTCGAGCGTGGTTTAGTCGTTACCAGATGAGCACTCCGTCTGTGTCACCTTGATCGGAAAGAGGCCCCAGCCAGATTAAGGCAGTGATGGAAATAGAGCAAAGGGGAAGAGGGAGGGAGGGAGAGACTCCAGGGGTGATGGCTCTTCTCCTTTCAGACACAATTTGAGAATTAAAAAAATACTGGAGAGGTACCGGCTGAGTTACGCTGGGAATGCGCGTGCCGCGCTGGCTGCCCGGCACTGTGGAGGTGCCCTGGCCAGCTTCAGAGAAGCGGAGGCTCCTGCTGCGGCCAGGCTGCAGTGCTGCCCTCGCTGCAGGGGGGATGCACCTCAGCGCCAGCCAGAGCAGCTGTGAAAGCACCCAGCACGGCTGCCCGCGAACTGAGACAGTGGCACTGAAGCTGGTGGAGACGTTATTTACCGAGTGTGGCCTGGGGAGGGAATGGCCAAAAGGAGGGGAAGGGGCTTGGGGGGGGGCCGTGCCTGGGGGAGTGCAGAAGGAGAGACCGGCCTGACAGTGCTGCTTAGGCTGTGGAACCAGACCCTCGGTCTCTTCCCCAGTTTGACTTCATTTGCTGTGTGTTTCCCTTGCGCCTTTGAGAGGCATGCACAGCCCTGGGCTGTCTCTGCGCAGCACGCACGCAGGACGCTTGCGATAGAAGGCTTTGTGTTCTGCACGTGCAGTTAGAATGAGAGCGAGGAGGGGTTTCACCTGCAAAGGGACCCCTAACTATTTGCAACCTCTAGTTTAACCTGGCAAACACTCGGGAAGAAAAAAGGATTTCTTCTTCCCAATGAACAATGGTGGTGTTTTTGAAAAAATTTAGATCCTCATTCTGAAGTTTTTATTTTCAAATCCACCTATCAGATTTTGAAGGAAGGGGAGAGTGGTGGGAAGGTAAATCCACAAAGTTAAACAAAAGCTTGGGGGCAACCGAGATAATATTCACTTAATTTGCTTTCTAAAGGAGTTGTTTGCTGAGCTGGAATTTGTAGAGCTCTGTATGCATTTGTCATGACTCTCAAACTGTTAGAAAAGTGTCATGCACATGTTTTTCTAGGGTTGTGTTTTCACTGTGACCATCCAAAGTTAGGAATTTTGCAACTATTAAAAAATAATGGAGGTATTCTTAATTATTTTTGATCTAGCTTTTAGTATGACCTGGTTTAAGAATAATCCCAACTGCTGTTTTCAGCTGGGTTCTCAGGGCATTATTTTAAACCRCAGTAATTCTGGGGAATCTCAGAAAGTTGCTTCTTAATGGATATAAATTAGTACAGCTCCACCAACTTTCATTGGCATCACTGACCCTTGGCTATAGAGGGATCTCGACAGCATCGTGATTTCTGTGAAATGGTAGGAAAAACAAGAACAAAGAAACCCTGGGACTCTGGACTCAGTTTCCATGTGTACACTGTTTTGCTCTCGGTGCTTCAGTCACTGTTTTCCTGCCTTTCCTCTGAAATCTGTCTCTGCTCCTGTTTACCACGTTTGTTTTTGTCTTTAAGATCTCTCGAGATGCTGTTTTTCTTGGCTTCGTTTCTCACATTACAACTTGGTACCTAGTTCCTTTTCCTTTCTTTCCCAGTCCAGGATTGGTGTTTCCCCCCCCCCCTTTCAGATGGAACAGATGCTGGTGAGTTTAGCATAGCCCCAAAAGTGAATGATCAAACCTTGTGGKTTTTTTTTAAAAAGGAAGTGCTCAGAGCTGGCAGGAGATGCTAGACTGGTAGCAATGAAAAACACAGGCTGTTTTTGCACGGAGCAAGCTGAGTGCAGACACCAAGCTGAGCACTCTGGTGCCAGTGTTGTCCAGCCATGGTAGCGAGGGATTCTCACCTGTCCCCCTCCTCCTGCCCTCCGGCAGGAGACACCTAACTCGTCCCCAGACCCACGACCTTCTCCCTCACTGTGTCCAGAGCAGCAGTCACACCTCGGTGAGGACAGGACTTCCTTGTGGTGAAAGGCATCGATGTGTAATCTTGGCCTGCGTCAGCTGGARAGGAGAAGCGGCAGAAGGGAGAGCAGTTGAGTGTACAAAATTATGGTGCATGAGATAGAAAGTGATCAGTACTTCCGTTTTACTCATCCTGCAAAGTGAGAATAAGGCACGCTTCATGCAATGAAGGAGAATTAATTTAAGAAATAATAAAAGGAAATATGTGCCTTGGGAGGACATAGCTTCAAATACGGTTGCTGGCTTATTTCATGACTGCTAACTACTTTTAGTGGTGACAGTTAAATCAATGATAAAGGTAATCCACTGTCATGGTTTATGGATTYAGCAGAGCATCTGTGGGAGATCAGGAAAGAGCTGGTCTTTACTACAGACTGCCAGGGGCATGATAGATAGATTTTTAGGACAGAAATGCCTTTCTCCCAAGGCATCAGATATTAGCACCTGCCAAAGGCAAGACATTCATGTGAAGTGAACAAACTTGATCATCACCTGTAATAAATTCCAGTTTCTTAATATACATCTTATATCATATGTAATATCTTATACAGTGATAGTGGCTCAGACCAAAGGTCCAGCTAATCGGGTAGCTCATTTCAGAAGCAGACACTTAGGGAAAGGGTATAAGGACAGGGCAAGCACAGCAAAATCCCTTTGTGGTATTACCAGCTCAGTAGAGAGCAGACTGCGGTTAAGGGAATTTTTGACTGGCATCTGGGTCATTGTGTTTAACAGCTGCAGATGGGTCAAGCCTCCAAGAATTTGGCTAACCCCTTTTGGAATTCTTTTATAATTCTGGCCTTCACAGCATCCTGTGACAACGAGTGCCATAATTCAATTTTGCATCGTGTGAAAGAAGTGCTTCCTTTTCTTTGTATTAGACCTCCAGCCCAACAGATTGGGTTGTGCTGCCTTTCTCTTGTGATAGCAGACACRACGAATAATGCTTTCCTGTTCACACCTCCATGCTGCTCATGAGCTGTTGGGACCTCTCTCACATCCCTTCTGTGTTGAAGTGACCGAGCAGAAGAACGCTACTGTAGACAGCCTGCCCGCCTGTGGAAACCATTGCGGGTTTCTGTGCCATCTCTTCTGTATCTTCACCAATTCTGCTACATCCTCCTCAGTGTATGCAGAGCTGCACCCTGTGTTTGAGGCAGGGGTACCCTAGAAGTAGTCACTTTTTCATTCTCTCTTCATTCTGTAGTTGTTCCTACAGMTCTTTTTTGCCTCGCTGACAACTGTCGAGCAGTGAGCTGGAGTTTTCAGCAAACTCGGTGATTCTGAGGTTTCCTTCCTGACTGATGTTAATTTAGAGCCCCTGATGATCTTTCTATGGCTAGGGTTGGTGTTCCTCACACTCCTCACTTTGTATTTGCTGCTAGTGAGTTTCATATGTCATTTCATCAACTTGTCATTCAGTTTTTTTGAGATCACTCTCCACTTGGTTGCCATTGGATCTTTTATGAATATGCCCAGTTGCCCAGGTCTTGACACGAATGGATCTGCGATGCCTGAGCTCTCACTCTACAAACTTTGCTCTTTCCCGTTCTATCACATATCTAGCTATTCTGCTCTTCGTTATACTTTCTGTCAATTCGCCTTGCCCAGCTTTCCAGCCCACAGGTTTCTGGATGGCCTCTAAAAGCCCTTTTTAAAAATGAATGTAACATTTGCCACCTTCCATTCCTGTGGTGCCTCACCATTTCAACAGCTGCTGTGGTATTGTACTGAATAGGTCAGCAGTTTCAAGTCTGAGTTCCCTCAGAGCTCTTGAGTGAAACCGTCTGGTCCCAGCAATCTGCTAATATTACTTTTATTGTTTTATCCTAAAATCTCTTCTACTGACACTTGAGTTTTGGAGGGTTTCCGAGGCTCGTTCCCTGTGCAGCCAGCCACTGGAGTGAGGCTGGAGTGGGGCATGAAATCGAGCAGAAGTACMACCAGTGGACGGATGGGTCTGCATAGCCAGCGGCTGAGCCACGCAGACCACATGCTGTCCCTTTTGTACTTCACACGCCGGTGACAAAGCAGTGACAGCAGGGTGGGCACCGGGGAGTGCCCAGGTCAGCCCAGCGGGCCCCTCGTTACGTCCTCTGGAGATGACCAAGCCTTTCTCCCTTCACTGTATTTACAGAGATGCAGAGTTGAATTTATGGATCGCTTCCTCAGCTGATGTAAACTGGCGTTGCTAAATCAAAACTAATGCAGCGACACTGCTTTATGGTATAAATGCTATTAACAGCACATTAAGGCTCTGACCTCCGGAGCCAGACAATCTCATCCTTTGTTTCTTCAGCCACTGAGGCCGTGAATTTAGATTCATTATTTTTGACGGAGCTTTTCCTGTGTCATGCTGAGGTGCTTTTTTAGTTCTCCTCTGTCTTACGTCCCTTTCCGCTACCCTGGGCAACTGTATTTTTACCAGTACTTGGTTTATTCTGTGACAACAAAAATATCTTAGTCAAAAGCTGGAAGGGATTTCAGAAATTCTAGCTAAGTGCTTTTTTGCCTATCCTTGCTGATCATTTCTTTCCCATTTCCTGGTAAGTTAACATCATTATAATTTGGTGAGCTGTCTACACACTCAATAGGCAGATGGGTATTTAGGGCCTCTCGCACCCATTATCCCCATCCACCTGGTGGATTTTCAAACAGATCTCCTCCTGCAAGCAACATCTTGCAAAAACTGAGCTTTAAACCCCTCTGTTAATGCCACATGGGAAAAAAAAAAAAAAAAGAAGTAGTAGATGATAATTTGATTTTAGCTGCTTTGTCCTGCTTGCTTAACAATATTACTCTTATACTTGCTGGGATATATTCACACTTTGTGTTCTTTGGACCAAGTGAAGGTAGTTGTGCAGTGGTCAGCTAAGTGTCTTATAGTTTTTTGCTGCTCAACCCTTGTATGGTAGCAGATGCTTTTACTGAAAACGTAAAATTAGATTTCCAGGAACACTTATGCACATACCTTTGAAATCCGTTTTCCATGAACATTTTTGCTTTCTGTTCATGGAAAGTGAGCACAACAGGAACAAGGACACAGAACCACCAAATTAACTGCAAAGCTGGACATATCAGGCAGTTATTTATATGACCCATGCTGCTTTCCCTTTATTGGTATGTCTGTGAGAAACTGGGGTACTGGTCTTAATTTTGGGGGAGTGGGGGGTTAATAAGTCTCTGCAGAAGGAGATCTGGACACTTTGAATTCAATTAAATTTGGGAGTGAAAGGGTGGATCTTTGTCCTGGGAGGGAGGAAAGGATTCTCTGTGGATTAGTTGAGGTAAGATGGTTTTAAAAGGCTACAGCGACGTCTTCATAATGGCTTTGACACAGAAATGTAGCTTTAATTCTTAATTACTTAGATCTCTATTGTATATCACCAAACAACAGATCCAATCAGTTGTAGGCATCCAAACGATGTGGCCCAGTGGGTTGTGTTCCCATGAGAGTAGTAAGAAGTGGAGAGGAACAGGAGATCTGATGGGACTAGGTGACTTCAGGCCACTCAGCCCACCTCTGCAGGAAGGAAGGAGGTCCTGTTTAGCAGGAGTCCGACGCATGGTGGGAGGTGTGYTCTCCAGAAGGAAGGGAGGAGAAGCTGCATTTCAGCCTGGGAAGACGAACATCAGAGCTGCAGGGGAAACTGGGAGTCCTGGTCTCCCTCTCATGCCCCTTGTTCGTGGAAGCAGCTCTCTGGACAGCTTTGGTGCATTTAATGCTGGTGTCTCTTCTACCACCAGCTACCTGTCATGAATGGCACAAGTGGTGGGAGATGCTGGGAYGGTCCCAAGCAGCAGGAGGAGGTCCTGTGATGGAGGTGTCCCTGCAACCGGGCTACGAGGTTGTATGTGCTGCTGGACCTTGGGAGCAAGGGGAAATTGCCTGAGACTACCAGGCTTTTGCTGTAGCCTTATTGTTTGTCCTCAAAAGGAAGTGAATAATTTTGCTGTGCAGAGGCCCTCCTTGGCGCATTTTGGGGTTAGTCACAGGCTGTGAAATCCACTTTCTCCCAGCTCAAGCCCACTGTCAGGTAGCGGACACAGGGGTTGTGGGGTGCAGCAATGCCCGGTTGCTCTTCAGCACAAATTCTGTTTTGCAAGCCCATAGGCACCCTCCTGGTCTTAGGGTGGATCCACTTCTCTGCGTGCAGGACCCCACAAGCAGCCGACAGTCACTAATTGGATTCAACAACTGGCTTAACACTGTAAATGCAATCAAGTCACTGGCTGCATTCATCCCTCAAGCGAGCAGGATTAACCAGTTCCTCAGGGCAGGATGTGCCCTTAAACGTTGATTCTCCGTGCAGCAGAGAGAGCAAKAGCCAGGCGCCCCGGCAGCACCTCTCCCACTGGCTTTGCTGGCTGGTGAATTTGAGGTGCTATGGACGCCTGCTCTGTGTGCCACAGCCACATGAGCAGGCCAGGCATCTTTTTTTCCTTGCTGTGTGCTGGTATTTGGCTTTTTGCTGGCGTCCAGCACATGTGGCCGGGACACAGGCCGTTTTGGATCTCACCGCAGAGAGGCTGATGTGCCAGCACATGGCCTTTAGCACCACTGCTAAGCCTTGCCTGTGAACTGCACTGGTTTTCACCTGGGTTTGTGATCTCTGAGATCATACTTTCAGGTGCAAATTGTTTGTTGGAGGAATAAAATCTCAATAAAAGAATAAAAGCTTCCAGTGTTACCAGATTTTTCCCCTGTCATGCGAGCCGTTACCAAAGTTGATGAGGAAATCAGAGCCGCTCCTAATTGCACTCTGCAGAAGACCTTGCGTGTCAAGACCATCCTAGTCACTCCCCTGCCTGCTCAAACCCAGTTGCATCATCGAAACAAGACTTGGCTGGAGTGTTAAAGAGAAGCCTTCCCTCTCTTTGCAGAGAYGAGCCGTGTTCCTCCTGCCAGCCTCATGTGCCAGCACCAGGGGCTGTGCTGGAGCAGGAGCCAGGGAGAGCTCCCCATCCTTGTCTTCCTGCATCTCACCCCTGGGGCCAAGCCGGTGGCTGGTCCAGAAGGGACCACCTTTTGAAAGGACTGGAGCTCTTAAAACTGCAGACAGGTGTCTGCTGGCATTTTTGGAGCGGGTTAACCCAGGCAGGAAAGGAGTGCAATTCCAAAGGGCTCCAGACCTTGCTAAATGTCCACCTCTAGTTTTGAAACACTTTTGGAAATCTTAGCTATTTCCTCAGGTCCAATGGGAAGGGCTGAGTTTTGAGATGCCTGAGCAAACTGGTGTTCATGTCCTGGTGGCAGGAGGTGGCTGCGGCAGGGGGAAAGGAGAGCTGCCGCCGCAGCATGCTCATCAGCGCTGGTGTCTGGCAGGGCAAGAGAAGGGATCAGATGTGATTATGGCTGTAGACGTGCCCAGTCAAACTGGAGCAGCACAGACTAGCTCACCTCCTTTCTCTGGCTGATAGGCATCAGGAGAGGGAAGGCACATGCGCACCTGCGCCTGTATGSGTGAACACACACGTACACCGTGTGCTTTGAACTCTCTGTGTTGCATTCAGAGCCTGAATCAGTGCAATTTCTTGGTACCTCACAAAATTATATTCCCAGAATTAATAATAACACTCTCAG
Organism: Oceanodroma leucorhoa; assembly: GCA_030449065.1. Classification (NCBI taxonomy): domain Eukaryota; kingdom Metazoa; phylum Chordata; class Aves; order Procellariiformes; genus Oceanodroma; species Oceanodroma leucorhoa. Next base: position 717,804 of record JASVER010000046.1, on the reverse strand, counting down.
GAGCTCTTTCTTTGCCTAAATGGCTCGTCAATTATTACCTATTGTCAGTCCTGCCCAGTAATGAGGGGCTAATAAGGCTTTTTAGGACTCACTAACAGGGAGGGAAGCTTTTCCTGGTGGACTCCACTGCTGAGCTCTTCCCTCTCTGCAGGGGCTGAGTGGCGGGAGGGGGAACCGCAGGCAGGCTGGCTGCCCTTTGCTGGAGCATGATGGGCAGCAGTCGTCACCCAGTGGTTCCCGATGCTTTTGGATGGATGGAGGGTAGGAGGGTGCTGAGTTTTGGTGATGCAGAGCAGAGAAGGGGCTGAAACGAGGCACTCCATCCCTTTTTCTTGGAGAGACAAAGGAGAGCAGGGATGGGAGCTCAAAGAAGCTATCGGTGGGTTTGAACCCTCATTTTTGTTTAGAGGATTGACTTTTGGCTGAGCCATCAGAAGTGGTGCGCAGGCATGTATGTGCATGGGCATGAAAGAGAGCTTTATTTTTAAGGAGGTAAAGAAGGGAATGTCTAATGCCAACTCTCCCATGTGTTGGGGAACAGGTCCCTGCTTCCTCATGTTAATATTATACTTATGGGAGGGGAAGGGGGTGGTTTCTTCAAGAATCAAAGTCCTTGAAGGGATGACGTTGGTACTAAGGGTATTAAAATCTAGCAGGTGGATTGTGTGCATTATTATAAACCAAGATGATCACTGTTTTTTAAATCATTTAATCTTTGTTGTTTTTTTATTTACTTCTGTACTATGATTTTTTTCTTTGTGGTGCAGGAAGAAAGGCCTACATTTTGTTGCTCCTGGATTAAGATCAATAGACTTGTGGGCACTTTCTTCCCACAAAAATTCCCAGATGGAGTCCCCCAAAAGTCAAACACTGGAAGAAAAAAACAGAGAAGCTGGAAGGCCCCAGAAGCCAGTGAGCTGGGTTTAGACCAAGTATTTTAACTATGAAGAACAACTAAGAGGCACAGATGTCCCAGCTCTCTTACCTCACCCTGTAAATAGGACGTGGACTGTGTGATGAGGTGCACACACAAGTCAGATCCAGAATCTATGGGTGATGGAAAGCAGTTTACGTACTAAAATGTTCCAAAAGTATGAGTTGTCATTCACGTAATACGTAGGTCACTGTGGTCACTCCAAGCTCCAACGTACATAATACGGGTGTATCCATTTGTGTTGTTGCCGCAGCCCTCTTCTGGCTAAGGTCTTGTCACAGCATCCCAGATTTATGGATGGAAACAACCTATTAGGTCATCCGAGACCTCCCTCTGCTAATGCAGATTTATTCCCTCCTGTATATTTTCCAGCACTTGGTCCAGTCTATTGTTCAAATGACTCAGGCGCCCGCTGCTTCCCTTGAGGGACCATTTCAGAGCATAACAGACCTTGCTGTCAGGATTTCGTTTCCTGTCATATTCCTCCTAAAGGTTCTTCTGCTTAATATATTTACTTACCTTTTCTGCAGAACAGTGATGAGGAACAGGACTGTAGAAACAGGACACTTATTTCTTACTTATTCAGCTAATTCCTGTTATCCCATTTTTGATGGCCCTGCCCACTCCTGTTCTCCCTGGTGTTTATCACCTCACACTCCTCTTTTGGGAGCGCGGTCCAGTTTCAACTGGGATGGGCTGGTAGGTGCCTATGGACTTTGGAGGAGGCAGATTGGAGGCWTTAACTGCACAGAAACACTTCTTCCACCTCATTTTCATTCTGAACAAATCCCTTAAGCTTTGGCATGAATGCAGTGCGTTTGCAATGATATTTGAGAGTGAGACTGTTAAATTTGTGTGGAAACTGGAAAATAACAACCATTGGTAAGGAATTTTGATGCTCTATTGAAATTTTCTTTAACATTTACCCCCTCCCCCTTTCATTAGTTGTAACTAAGTGATGAGAAAGAGAGAAAAGAATGCAAAGTTCAGGTTGGAAGACAAGCCACCAGGAAGTCAGGAAATTAAAAAGGAGTGTAATAATAATGGGGTTTCCCAAACAACATGAACTTGGCGTTAATCCACAGCCCCAGTACTTCAYGTTATAACAAGAACTACTATCTGATCCTTGTTTGTGCAGAACTAGGTCCCCCTGCAGCCAAGGCATTCAATTTAAAGGGAACAGGAATGTCACTTGTCCCCTCGAGGACATTTTACATTGTCAAAGTGGTGGAAAAGGCCTCCAGGTAGAGGACAGTCACATCCCTGATGTGTAGAGGTTTAACTTCACTAAGTGACAGATGAATAGGAATTTACACTCTGATCCCTTTGCTGGTACACCCGCCCCGTGCGGTCTGTGTCCTCTCTTCCCCAGCAGCTCACCACCACTCCTGCTCCCAAAGGTAACTCCCACAGCCCTCTGGGGCGCCAGCCCAACGCTTTTGGTAAGCTCGCTTGAAACAAGCGCTCTAAATTGTCTTAGCTTGCAAAAAACAACCCAAAAATACAGATTTCTTTAAACATTTTTAAACCAGGTCATTTTGCAGAGTTAGCTTGGAGCAGAGCTAGTCAAACACAGAGATGGTCACAGCTGGGTGGAGGGAGCTGTACATACAGCAGCATAGAGGAGGGCAGGAGGGCACCTTTTAAGCTAAATCTGCTTCCCAAGCAATTGTAATATGGAAATATAGCCAGAGTTAAGATTGCCAGGTCAGATTTAGCTTCGGGGATTTGTGTGGCTTGTACGTATTTGCTATAATGTGGGTATATTAACATTAGTCATTTCAGCATATAGAGGATACTGATACAGTTCAGTATCCATCCTTGACTTATTTTCTAGGCTGCGGGGTTGGAGAATGAAGGATGCTATTGCAAACGCTTCAGGGAACTTGGTGAGGAATGGGGATGAGGTTATACCGTGCTGGGTCTGTCACGACTGACTGAACAGTCACAGCGCTACATTCTTGATTACGCCAGTGGCGCTAAATACAGTAATTAAGGAAGAAGCTTGTGTGAAAAGCTTTAGTTATTGGTTTCATACATCATCAGCCTTTTTTTGTGTTTTCTTTTGTTTCTTTTCTCTGCATGCACTGCAAGATTTCTGTGTTTCTCCACCTGTGCTCCATAGGTCTCTGCCATCTTGTAACTAAAGGGCCTGAGAAAGGTGACTAGAAACAGCAAGCTATTGGGAGGGGGGGTGCTTGGGGAGCGGGGGGAGTTTTCACCACAGATTTGGACCGTTTCAGACCTGCAATACAGCAGGTTTATGTACAGCTTGTCCTGCTTTGTGGGACCACGTGACCTAATTATTTCTCTTCCAGCCTCATTTTTATATGACTGTGCAATCCTGGATTTACATGCTTTCCTCTCTACAAATCCTAGCAAAGTTTTGTTGTCTCTTTTTTTATCTTATTTTCTTACCTCGTCTTTCTTCCCTTTTTCTTTCATCTAAGAAAAAAAAGTTTAGCAAAAAGGAAAAAAAACAAAGTCTGAAAAATGTTCCTTTGGGGTTTTCTGCTAAATATATCCTAGCATAGATTTCCCCCAGAAGGTTTCAACCAGAAAAACTTTCATTTTATACGTACATCTGCACAAGCCCACAAAGAAACTAATCCTTTCTAACACACCACACCAAAGTCATCAGCTAAACCATTCCAGTGGCACAGCCTGGTAAACAGAACTTGTAGCCACCGGTCTCCAGCACAGACTTGAGCGAAAAGAAAAAGATTATGCATGACCTGTCTTGGATCAGGCTATGAAAAATGAAGAGRATCTGATTGATGCAACCTCCACGTGAGCGGCAGTGAATATGTATTAGTTCAGCGCATTACCCTGTTCATGGTTTTGAGCTTCCCTTTGTCATTACCGCATGCTTGAAGTTGGTTCAAGATTAGAACTTTCATTGGGCTCCTTGGAGATATTTACTAAAATACACATGCAAATAGCTTTCTCTCCAACTTTTCAAGGTCACCTGCACAAGCTTTCACCTCACCTTTCCTAATCTGTTGCTGTCAGCTTTGTGTGGCAGCACTTTGGGCGATGGGGAGGCATGACACAGCCTGGCTGGAGCCACACGTGCGTGGGCGCAGCGGCCAGACCCAGCTTAGCAGCTCAGCCCAAAACCCACAAACGCCCGGGGTGGTGGCACCTCATGCCCTCTGCTGAACACRCCGGCACCGCCACCCCTCACCCGCAGCCTGGCACCTTCCTGCCAAAACCAGTAGTCACAATGAAATCGTGAGTGGTGCTGCAGGCATCAACCCACCGCGCTCCCCTCCTCCTCTCACCCCCCACCAAAATAGCCTCTTGCTTTCAGCAGGTTTGCACTGGGGCTGCTGGCACGTGGCTGCGATGGAGCGGTGCACCTGCGGCCCCTGCCTGCTGCCTTTGCTCATGGGTGGACACGGAAGAATGGCGGGATTGGGCTTCCTGGGCAGCCCAGAGCCAGCCGGCAGCACATCCCCCACTCCCCAGGGGTCCCAGGGAAGGCAGCGGGGTGCAGGTGCCCCGCACCAGGCAGATGGGGCCCTTCCCCGGCGAAGCAGGCTGCTGGGGGAGAGGGGGCCACCCTTGCTGCCCTCCCTGTGCATGCCACAGTCCCGAAGCCAGGCTGGCTGCGGCTGATGGGGCCAGCACTGGAGGGAAGTCCTAGCAACAAACGGCCTCCGTGCAAGAAAAGACAAAAAAATCAAGCCTCCTCCATAGCCCTGAACCAGAACAACGGAACTGGTGTGAGGCTCCTCTCTGGGAGATGTTTTGTGCCCTTCAGAAAGCATTCATTAATGGGGATGAAATATGCAGGCTTGTGCAGAAGCTGGCTGCTTTGCGAGCCGGCAGCAGGCTTGGACGGCCAAGACCCAGCACGCTCCCCCTGAAGCGGGCAGAGCACGGCTCCCCGGGGGCTGCTCGCTCTCAGGCAGCGGGGAGGGGAGGATACGAGCTCTGCCGTTCCTATCTGGGAGCTCCTTTCTCGGGCAGACTGCCCGCTGCGGTCAGAGGGTGATTAGTCAGGCTTAGCAGTAATAGTACTCCGTTGAAGGAATGAACTTATTTTCCATTTCATTTGTCACTGCACCTGCAATGACAAGGATTGGTGTCCTGAGCACCTCAAATAACGCACATTTCTCCAGAACACATTGTCACTTCTGGGAAAACAACGGTAAAAATTACAGAGACCTTTCAGGACAACAAGGGCAGCACCAAGACCCCTCCGTGCTGATCTCCTGGCCATGGTCAGTGCCCGGCATTGCAAGGGGGGGGCACAAGTGACTGCGGAGACCCACGTGCGGCGGGCTGCTGCCCCCCAGGGCCGCGTCTGCAGCAGAGGGACTGCGGCCACAAAGCAGGAGGTTTCTTCCCTGTTTGACTCTGGATCCTGGTAGCATTACCCCTACCCAGCACTGGCGCTGGGGCTCTGAAATGGGGAGGGGAACAGCTACAAGTGCAGCTCACTGGTGACTTACAGACTTCCACCACGCTCCCCCCTTTCCCATCCTTCTCCTCAGGGGAAGGGTCTCTMTCCCTAGCATTTTTTCTCCAGGACCTGATAACTCGCATCATTAACTCTGTTCCAGCTGCCCCTAATCCTCCCGCGGCACTTTGAGGGAGCTGTACTGCTCCTACCCTTCCGGCAGACTTTGCCTCATGGGCTCATGCTACATCGTTTTCCCTGCGGTATCCTCCGTGTTGTTTCTTATGCCTTCAGATATTTGAGTTGCTTGATCTGGCTGAGGCACTGGAGAGAAATGAGATATTCCTCATGATCTCTAAAGGTCTCTCTCCCGAGTTAATACAGTCACTTAAAGGACTCTTCTGTCAGTTTGGTGCAGCCAAAAGCTCAGGAGGCTTTGCTGTTTATTTTCCTGGGCTTCACCGTGGGACCACTGAACATGTATTATCCATCTCCTTTCCTTGGGATGTTTTTATTACTGAGGAATTTGCACAAATATTTTGTGGTGCGTTAATGCCAGACTAGTGGTCCTTTCTGAGGAAAGTCGATTTGATTGTATGGACTGATTTAACTGGACAGGTCAGCCAAGCAAGGTGAGCTGGCTCTTCATGAGCATGTTTCTCATATTGCTTTGGTTCAGCTAGAAGACCTGAATACAATGACTCACAGAAAAGGAGGAAACAAACCCAACTTTGCAATGGGCTACCCATTCAGCTTGGGACTGTCTGGAGATCAGCTGAAAGCTAAGAACGCTCTTTATTTTATTTGAATTCGTTCTCTCCACCATCATAAAAGCAGGATCAGAGCAAAAAAACAGGTCTTTTTTTCTTCCATCACCGCTTATTTCCTTCCTGAAGAGATAATCCTCAGAGCCATCACAACTGGTTGCTATGGAAGTGACTGAAAGCACAAAGAGAGGATTATGGTTTCAGGTGAGAAAACAGCAATGGGCATGGACAAGCTCCCAAAATCTAGTTTGGATCTGAGGAGCAACACTGCAGAGAGGCATTAGAGGACTCTCCCCATTTTATTTGCCTTATTTCGTGTTGGCTTCAACTCCACAACAACAAAGTGTCAGATTAGAGCCAAACAAGTCACACATAAATAAATGGGGAGGGGGCTGGAAGGGCCAAGGGGAGGGCTCTGTGGGGTTGCTCCCAGCAATGCAAAAGCATCCTGGAAATCTGGGCTCCTTTTTCCCTCACCCAGATCTTACCAAAATGGGACCAGTCAGAAATTCCTTTGATCCTGGGGCTGAAGCTGGATCCGGGTTGTTCTGCAGAATTCCTGCAGTGACGCAATGACAGACATCCAGTCATGTGTCCTTTTGTCGCCGAAAGAAGGATCTAAAAAATCAAGAGATAAACCAGAAGGAGGTGGTTTTATTGAAGGAGGACATTTTATTCCACCAAGTGATGTACCTGCTCAAAGATCCCCAAAGGGTGTTTGTGTGATGGTGGGGGCATGTCCTTAATGAGCCCAGAAGCAGAGCAGCAGCCCTGGAGCCCAGGGCCATGGCAGCCGTGTTGGGGACTGAGATGACAGGCGGGAAAGGCAGGCACGGCCAGCTGGCCAAACGCAGAGCTCCGTTTCTTTCCTTTTAGCACACCCCCGCCAAGCCCTGCCAGGTCACTGCTGTGAGTTAGGGCAGTTTGATGGAGGGAGGGCAGGCTCGGCAAGCATTTGCGCATAGCCCTGCTCAGCAAACATCTCCCTCCGCCATGGCTTTTGCTCACATCACGCCCATGCCTGAGGAGCAAAGTGGCACTTTGCACGAGGAGGGGTGCGGGTGGCAGGGCCAAAGTGGCCGGAGCCCTGTCTGCGCTCTCGCCGCGAGCGGTTAAGCCCAGGTCTGGGGGGTAAAACCCCAGAGATTATGGCAGAGGTGGCTTATACGAGAACTCAAGTTGTCCTTCCTCCTCCCCATGGCTTTGGCCAGGGTCTGTAACACTATACTCGTGTCTAAGTGGAGAATATAGCACGGTTTGGCTAGCTAGGGTCTGAAAATATATTAAAAAAAAAAAAAAAGCCTCTCTGCTGGCACAGCTCAGGGAAACTGTGCTAGAAATAACTGTGCTTATGCATAGCTGTCAAAAACAGGCTGTCGCCGGTGCCGCTTGAATGGGAGCGCAGCCAGGACCTCACTGCCCGGCGAGAGGAACGGGCCATGTCGGAGGTTTGCTTTTGTCTCCGGACCGAGGATACGTAGATCAAAAACCAGAGAGGTGTTTTTGTTCCATGCAGAGGAATTTCCCCACTTGGCATGTCAGGAGGATCGTGTCCCTGCCAGCTCCAGCCTCAGCCACTTGTGGGGCCAAGGTGAGAGAAGGCAGAAGAGGCAACCCCAGATGAGCCCTGAGAGGGACATTTGGCAGCAAACTCCTAAGTGGATTTTTCCACTTAGACAAACTGCTTTTAATTAGACCAGACAATTTTAGGAACTCCTGGAGGTTGGCCGGCAGTTTTCTTTGGCCAGGAGCAGTAAGGCTATCTAGTGAAATACCTGGTCAAAAAAAGCAGCTACAGGGTGTTATGTGATGAGCTGAAAGGGAAAAAAGCAAAGCAGCTGTGTAGATATTTGAGTCATGACATGGTTAATTACACAGACCCAATAAAATAGTTAATTAACACAACAGTTGTGAAATACATTATAAAATAAATAAGAATATACGACATCAATGTAATTGCAGGAAAGCGAAGGCTGCTAGACGATAGCCGTTCACACGTACAGTTTCAGGCTAAAAGGGAGACATTTTTCATCTTCTGGTCCTTACAAAAAAACCTGCCGCCTTACCAGAGAGAGCGAAGATGGCTGTCATTGACTCCCAGGGTACTGACTGTTCCTTATTTCCTAGTTCTGACACAGAGTCATGACAAGGAATTATATATTGCATTCATCACGCCTGCTCTCCAGGCATGATCCCCAAATAATTAATCCTTTTAGCTCACAGGAGCTGCCACCTGGCCAGTTTCCAATCAACCTGGCTGGTTTTACTACGGAGTTGCCAGTTGCCTGCGCTCACGCGGGCATGTATGGCAGCTGCTTGCCTCAGGTGCCCGGGATTTCTTTGTTTTTTTTAAAAATGGTAAGCTTCAGATATGCCACGTGCTGCCCAAACACAGAGAACATACCAGCCTTTGCCTCAAAGAGCTTACTGTCTGGAGGGAGGAGGAGTGGGAGCTGTAGTATAATACATAGATCAAGCCTCAAGCGGACTTTTTTTTGTTGTTTGTTTTGTGTTGAAAAATTTACTCTGAATAAAAGGCCTAGAATAAAATCCAGCTGTTTTTTCTCAGTCCTCTTGGTCCTGCAGCACAAACATGGCAATGAAATTAAAAAAGGGGAGAAAATTGTTTTGACACTGCAAATCTGGAGAAGGGCCGTGAAGCCAAATTCTGTTTAAAAGAAGCAAAGTTGTCTTTGCTCCGGTGTGTCTGACCTGCCTTGAGTGTGGGGGGCAACCCTGCAGAAGAGAACCGATGCTCTGGAGCAGCTGTCCCACRATGGGGACATTTGGAACTTCTTGGAAGGTGATCTCTGGGATCATCCTCAGCCCCCACATGGGACAGGATCCTCTCAGGGTTTTGCAGTGACCTGTGATGAAGCCAGCATGCCCATAAAGAATGAACATCTGTATGTTTCTGAAAATAATCATTTCCCTAAGATCCATACCCTCCCTCTTTGCTATGCCACTGGCCCTGGGTCAGGCAGAGGGTGGACCTGACCTTGGATCTCAAGSTGCTCCCTGCTGTGGTCAGTGTGGAGCCACATCTGCTTGGCTTGTTAGGAGAACACCTGCCAGATCAGATCTAGCAGGTGGAAGAACGCTTACACAGTGAATCTTTCCAGGTCTGAGCTATCAAACTGCTTGGATCCAAGGGAATTTGGGTAGCTGTGTGTATGAATAGCTGCCCAATGATGGCATCTACTGTGCTTTAGCAATAGGATACTGAGGGAATGTGAAAGACAAGGCGCTATGGAGAAGTGTTTCTGAAAATCTCAAAATTGGATTCAAAACCGTAAAAAGGCAGCTAAAATGCTTTATGAACGTATTCCCGAGTGAGTGTCCTCCAGCTGGGGAATTAACTTGAAAACATGCTGTGGTTCTCCATGGTGCAGTTCTTTTCTGAAAAGGGGCTTTTGATATGAAAATTATGGTTCTATAAAGACCATTTGGGCGACAAATGAAAATAGACATGTATTTATGGAGCTGCTTTTCTGGCTCAGCCTAAAATGACAACCTTTCTTTCTTAGGCCACCTGTCCAGTGTTAAGAACCAAGGTGCTGCTAGTTAAATTAGGCTCCTGGTGACACCTGAAGAAGCCATTATCATCAGCACAGACTCTGAGAAGAGCTAGGACAGGGCTGCTCTGGGGGATTTTAGTAGGCAGTTCCACTGTGATGCAAGTTGAAGGAGAAATCTCAGCCTGCTGTCTCTGGGGTACTTTCCCTCTGCATGGGAAACAAAAAGAAATACCCAAGGCTTTGTTCTCCATTTCATTTTTATAATTACAGTCACCTGATAGCATTAATTCCCATGGGGAGGGGATCAGCAAGCATCTGTACAGATTTGAGTGACTGGGACAGAGGAGCTTTATCAGAATTTGGATTAGCAACTGCTTTGCTAAGGTAAGTCCCTATCTGAAGTTTGCTTATAATTTGAATAGTTGGGGTAGGTGGATGAAGTCTCCAGGTACAGTGAGCTGGATTCTTTTTTTCCACGAAACTTTTGTATTTCCATTGAAAACCCTGAAACTTTCAACATTTCAGACTTCTTAGTGGCTAGCAGTGTCTTCTCTGAATCTGCATCAAAGTTGTTCAACCTAAACTGTCTCAGAAACAAACTTCTGCTGCTCACGGGCTTCATTTTAAAAGAAACAATGAAAAATGACTCCCCTTACACACACACACACACACACAATCATATGGAATTCCTGGTTGCTAAATCCCAAACTACATAGCAGCACTTTATTGGTTTCAGATGAATTGTTACATAGCTGAATAACAACATTTCTCAGCTCATGAACTCTGTTGGAGTTGGGTGGATGCTAGATAACCTCGGTATGAGTTGGCTGTAACAGTCTTCTGTGAAAGAGATCCTTTATTTTTAAGGTTATAAAGGAATAGGAACTAAAAACTAACTACGAGCATGTGAACACCAGAAGAGCAACATATTCTTCCAAACAAAGATGTGAACTGGTCAGATTGGTACTGCCACAAACCCTTTTCTCCTTATAACATTCAGGTTCACGCTTAGTGAGTCCGGGCGTGCTGTCGAGGGAGCAGGGGATGTTTTGGAAAGCAGCTTTAGGAGCCGGGGCTGCAGATAGCTCACAGGCGGGATGGTGGAGCTGACACCCGGTCCCTGGGGACGGCCAGGCTGTGTACCAGCCCTCCTCTCCAGCTACCCTCCTTGCTCATCCTGCAGCCCACCACCCAAATCATCTGCTTCTCTCCCGTGGAAAACTTCAGTTTGTTACTAAAATGAGCCTCAAGGGTTAATTCTTCCTTGTTTCCATGATTCCTCTCCCAAATGTGGGTATGTTACCTTGTTTTCCCCCCGCACTCCCTCCTTTTTTCCCCAAGCAGAGTTTTGCTGGCATTTTGATCCCCTCGCCGCAACTCTCGCAGCGTATTTGTTCACCTAAAAGTAAGTGCTCTGTTAGCAGGAGAAATCCTTTGGCAAGGTAACAAAAGAACAAAGGATTAGAGATTTACAGAAATGAAGGTAAATGATATTTACAGAAAGGGCCTCACAAAAATCTGCTTGTTCGCCATCCCAGTGAACTTGCTGCCCAAGGCTTTTAATTTTTTTTTTTTTTAGATTTGTTGGAAGCAAATTTATTTTCTTAAAGCTTTAACAAGCACCTTCAGACTTCTGAATGGCTTATCAGCCTGCTTCAGTGTGACAGATTTCCTCAAAACTACTGATTTTTTTTTGGTAGAAAGAAGCACTGCGACGTGCAAACCCAGCGCTGCAAGAGGAGCAGGTGAGAATACAGCTTTCACAACAGAAGGCTTCTGAACACCCAGGCGAGTTGACTAAGGCTGTGATCACTTTTCAGAGAGGGAAAAAAAAAAAAAAAAGTCTCAGGATGTACCACGGTATCTAATGAGATCTCCCTCTCTGCCTGAAGGTAAATGGGTCACTGCTGGATGAGGAGTTTGGCTGTGTTTTCCCACCGGTCTGACAATTGGGTAGCTGCTGCGTGCCAGCCCCCTCGCCTTCCCAGGCCTGCTCTTTCTGTAAAAAATATATATTAAGGTGAGGAAGGGAGGTTTTCAAACCCTTTCCTTGTCCTTTTTTGGGCAAACCCACAATCTCTCACAGTAATCTCAARCATCAGCTCACTTCTTGCCCGAGCAGTCCCATGGAAATGCAAGCTCGCGTGTGGCACGGCGAAGGGGAGCTGGAACCTTTACATTTTACATTAAGTAATGAAGAAGTATAAACAAATTGGCGTCATTGTCGGAGGCTTTCATGTGTTTTAGTCGAGGCTGGATTCTCCCCATAAGGACAAGCACAGGCGAAATACCCGTGCAGCAGCAGGAGCAGACAGTCGTCGCCAAATCTGTCTGAGGGTGTGTTGAGCAATGAGGCGATGGGAGCAGCAGGAAAAAGCAATAAGGAAACGCTGAGGCTAGCGTGCACATATGGGATTAACTGGCCGGTAGCTGAACGTACGCGTCTATAGCTATAGCAGTAGTGCAGGGTAGTTGCAACAGTTAGCTGAACGAATACCGAGTGATTAATGGAGAATGGTCTGCGTAACAGCCCAGGAGTATTTATATAACTGACAATTCCTTATAAATAACTCTCATTACCCTCGAATACTAAGCTACCTTCCTTACTTCAAGCCTAATTGAACGGACATTTAAGATGTTTAATTTAGTGTTTTCTCCATATAACCACGGGATATTTTTACCCTCTCGCTCTCTAGAGGGGGGGAAACTGAATCAGCATCTTCCACTTCTCCAAAGAGGTTTCTCTAGTTTATACAGTGTCTGGAGGCCGTGAGGAGTTTTCCCAGTAAAAATGAAAGAGCCGTTGCTACAACAAACAACTTGTTCCTTTTGCCCACTTATTCAGGTCCTCGGATACACTTTGAATATGAAAGCATGTGGTGCTGATGATGCAAGAGGCCACTAATAATGCTCATACCCATTAATTACAAAAGTATAAATAACATGTAAGCAATACATCCTTGATCTGGTAGCTGAACTGCAATAAAGAAAAAAAAAAGAACAAAACCCTGGTGTGAAATGTTTCAGGGGCTGGTTTTATTTTCCTCCAGTGTGACCCCTCCACACACACTACTTTGTTCTGAGTCAGCAAAAGTGAAGCTCACACCAAAGATTGTGTTTCATCTTCAGGGCAAGTTTTTTTTCTACGCCTTTCCTATTTTACACGTATACAGTTTGAAACAAAAGTTCTATTTTAAAATTAATATATTTAATATATAAATTCCTTTCCTGAAATTTTTTTCCCCTCAATCATTTTTTAAAAATCTGTTTTGTCAAACAGATTCAAGTATGTAAGTGAATATTCAGATATGTAAATAATACTTATGTCTTCTACTTCCACTTTTATATTTATCATGTTCAAAACCTATTTTGCTCAGCTCTGATCACCTGTTGCTTAAGCCTTTCTAAGTAGCTGGGACTACAGCTGTGGTGGTCTACTCCCAGTGCTGCACTGGACATCTGTGAAGTGCTATGCCCTTTGCCAGGAGACAAACTAGGAGGCCTGGCCTCACCTTACCTACAGCAAATAATTTCATCCTGAGACCTGACTTTGTTAGTGTGATGTGACACTATGTGGAACTCATCTGATGCAAAGCAAAGAAAAAGGAAAAAAAAAAAAAAGGTTTTTTTTTCTGTGAAAAACTTTTTAAAAAGCCCATATTTTTAATGCTATGGGGGTTTTCAATCAAACACAGAAAACCATCCACTGGATGTTGACCTTTCAGGAAAGCATGGATAAGAACAAGCCCTTTTTGCACAGCTGTGATAATTTGGGCCAAAAAAGTGGGGTTTTCCATCCAATTGGAAAAAGTGTGGAGGTTTGTTGAGCAGTTATAATTTTTGCTGACTTTTTTTTTTTTCCCTATGGAGGCAACAGCAACCAGATCAATGCTTTGCAAGCGACAAGCCCCATTGCTGACCAAACCTCCGGCCTTGGCCAACAGCTGTAAAGTGGGAGTCCCAGGGGAAGGCGCTGATTCTGTTGCAGGTGAGGTAGAGGGTCCCTGGCTGAGAGAGCAATCAAGTGGTAGGCTCACCCTTGCCAGGCACTGGGGAGAAGTGGGTTGATTGCAGTGACTTGAATTAAGGGGTTATGTAGCAGGATTGGGAGGCTTCTGAGACTTGGCTAATGGGAGTCGGTGCAGAAGGCCAGCACTTAAACTTTGGAAGTATGTGGGCATTGGGCTGCCTCTGTCTTGCAGCTGAATTTCCCCCTCCGCACGAGAGCAAGAGTGTGAAGGGAGTTAGAGAAAAACAAATGGGCGGTGGAGACGAGAGGGGGTGGAAGCCAGTATCTGTGTTAGACTTGCGGGAGCAAGGCGAGACGTGGTAAGAAGTAAGTGGGTGCTTCGTAAATTCCCTGTGCATATGTTTTGGGTGGGTTAATAGCTTGACTCAGCATAGAGGAAAGACAGATTTCCTTCTCAAGCACAGCTTATGAGCTCAGACCAAGCTTTTGATTCATACTTTGAGTGGGTTAGTTTCACAAGTCTTCTAGTGAATCTTTGAAATTGGATAAGAGCAAAACCACAGTAAAAAAGGCTTCTTGCATTTCTGAGCACATAACCACTGCAGTTTCATTATGATCTAATGTTTCATTGACCAAACCTCGGCTTGGGAAATAGCAGAGAGACGTGGTAAAATACGATCCCTGAAAGACCGATATGTTGAAAAACAAAAGGCTAGAACTGTGAAGCAAAAAATGGGCGGTTTTATAATTAAAGTGTGCATTTTTTCCTTTAAATTTATTACCGCTCTGAACCTGAAACTACCAGACATCCTCAAGAGGCGAGACTAAACAGTAGCAAGCATGCGTGCCTGCGTGCCCCAGGAATGGAAATGAGATACCAAATCCCTCATCCCTGGCTGAAGTGGTCCAGGCTATAAATCACGGCCTCTTCGTAGATGGGAGCCACCCGCCAGCTGCCAGTGAGATGYTGGCCACCTCCCAGGCAACCCTCGCGGATGCTGAGAAGGGAGCGGGTGCGCTGCACGGACCACTCGGCCGTAGCCCGTCTGCACAAAGGACTGTCCAAACTTTAGGGCGACTCGAAGTCTTTCAGCAATTGTTAGTGGTGGCCTGTTTCGCAACGGGGATTGGCACCAGCCACTGCAGTATCAACAGCTTAAATGCAGTCCAGAAAACTTATCCACTGCAGCTCTAGCTTTTTAAATAACAGAAAGTTGAAACTTTCTGTAGAGAGATCCCTGTTTTGCAGGCAAATGAGGACGGAGGAGCTGGAAAGCGGCTGTTTCTTGATGCCATCTTACCGCTAAATTCCCCTGTCTCTGGAAAACCAGTAGCTGCCTTCATGAGTAAGGCACATGTTCAATTAGATAAGAGAAAATTATCTTCCTGAGACCTGGCATCACTGCCAAACATGTTAGTACTACTACTTTGGTTGGTCCTTTAAAAACTACCCATGTTTTAAACTCTCGCGCAATTCCTTCACAGAGCAAGAGCCACCCGCAGCTCTGCTACCCAGCTGCTGAGGTGAGAAGGGGGGAACTGCAGGATTAAAACAAAAGCTACACAAGTTTCCAGCCCTTGTGACCGTGATGGGGAAGCTTAGCAATTTGATAGCACGCACCTCAAGAGCTCAGAAACTGGAAGGCAAGGAGACGATCTGGTGTTTGCCATCTTCCAGAATTTCCTAGGTTTTAAACCAAGAAGGAGCCTTGCCTATAATTTTGCAGTATTGCTCAGCTTTTTTAAAGTGTGTGAAGAGCTTTAGAAAGCAGCTTAGCCAGCCAACAAACTACATGCATATCTGAAGAAATAATAAAATAAATCAGGAGTGTGCCTCTAATGCCCATGTTGAGGCAAAATAACATTAAAAAAAGAAAGCCTGCAAGTCTGAAGTAGTGTGTACAGGAATTCTGTTGTTGTTTTTTTGTTCCTACGCACATGCCATTGGTGTGAGGTAGTGTTTGTACTTCGCTCATGGTGGCTGGGAACGTCACTGTCTGGCACCGTACAGGTAATATATTCAGGACAGCTTACAGGTGGTGGCACAAGGCTGCCCTTGTTTTTCTTTTCTTTTGATTAAGCATGTTCATTTTGCACCAAGGTCATAGTGTGTGTGGGAGGACTGGGACAGAGGAAGAAAAATTAAATGGGAAAAGAATGTGCAATAAGAGATAGAAATTAAAAAGTCCTGGTAGCTGCATGCAGCACAGTACTTGTTGGAGGAGCTGATTCAGTGCCTGGCAAGCCCGGGAGCCCTCCTCACTGCTCCTCCAGCCCCCCGTACCCCTGCAGCAAACCGCTGGGGCACGTGGAGGCTGCACATGACCTGGGTCGGTTCGGCACGTGTGAGCCGTTTCCTGGCTAGCTGCCCGCCCTCCCTGGCTACCCCTGCTGAAAGCCAGGTGCTTTCAGACCTTGRAGGATGAAGGCTTTCAGGGCGGCGTGGGGAAGAGCTAGGAATGTAGGTACACAGTGTTGCCATGGGCTGGGCTCCATTTTTGTTTCCCGGCTGCTCTTTGCATTTAAATTTGGGGTATCAGGTGAAGCTCACCAGAGCTAACCCAGGTGGGGGGTGCAGAGCTGGGGTCAATGACCCTGCTGTTGCCCCCCCTCCGTTTACAGCCCTCTCATTTGACTCTCTATGACGCAGGAGTCCATACCCTTAGTGTCTGCAACTTGTAAAACTGTATGTGAGGTTTTTAACAGCTTAGTAAATGGCTTGCTCCCTGGATGGGTTTTGCTGTTGTGACTTTGTTTATTTAAAGAATACAGACCATGAAAGAAACGTARGAAGCTGAGGACACTTGCCGTTATAGAAATGCTACCTAACTGAATGGGAAATCTTGTTTAGTCAGACTAAAGTTTACTATACTTTAATTAACATAGCCAAATGTAACTCAAGTACCAGGAACAGCTGGGGCAAAAAGACAAACTAACCTCAGCCCATGTAGTAAGGATTCAGCTCCTTTGCTGCTGTTGTTGAAGCCCTTGGGAGCTGTCTCAAGCCAAGTCCCTTGAGGGTTTTTTTTCAGGCTGACCACTAACAAGATGGAAAGAGGAAGCTGGGGCATTCCTGATAATGTTAAGGTAAGACAAACAGATGGTTTAAGAAACAAAAACAAACAAAAAAAAACTTTTCAGGACTACYTTATAAATCATAAGAATACGACTCCCTTAGTCATGTCCCAATGCATTCTTAACTTTTTTGCCATGATTTCTTTTCCTTTTTGTGGCTAGACCTCAAGGAGTCACCTGGAAAGATTAGACATGATTTGTACGCAAATGCATAAGAAGTTATTGGCCATGGGGACCACTAAATAGTCACTACACAGCCCTTCCCTCCTAGCATGTCTCCTCCACCAACCCTATGCTCTAGCAGATGAAAGCACCTCAGCCCAGGAGCCAAAAATGCTCTGAGCTTCCAGAAATGTAGGAAAAAGAGAGCAAGTCTKCAGTCTCTGGGGGATCTTAGGAGGTGGATGATGCTCCATGCTCCAGAAAAAGGAAGGACAAGAGCCTTGTCCTCTCCCCAGTCTCCCAGTCCCCAGGGGGACATCCTTTCCTTGTTCTACATCTAATAACCGGTTCAACCTTGAGCACAGAAGGAAGAGACAGAGTCCTGAAAGTCTTTCAAAACCATGAAAAGATGCAGGTCTTCCTGCCCCATGTCCTGTCTTGAGCTGTATCCCCCAGTGTGAGGAGGTGGGGCATGGAAGGGGCCTGGGAGGAGAGGTGTTTTCCAGGCCGTTGTAGCCAGTCCTCAGAAACATGTGATCACTTAAACTGCAAACGTAAGGTGCTCACAAATACAATCAGTGAATGGTAATTAAGTTTCTTTGGTTGAAACCTGGAGGTAGGCTAAGAAATTTGTACCTAAGAGGGATTTTATAAAGCACAGATCATTTGTGTAAAACGTGCTGGAGATTTAGGGTCTCGACTTTTTATGAGACTTGCAATATATGCTGTTTTCAGTTACTGAAATGAGAGGAGCCTGCTATGCTCTAGTCAGTATTTCTGCTTCCTCTTTGTTCAAAACTGGAAAGGTATGTGGAGGAGAAAAAAAGATTAAAGGTGAAACAACTCTGAACAGGATGAGAGAGGATCATTTAAGTTTTGGGTGTTGTTTCAGGTTGTTCTTTATTTTATCTAAACCGGTTGTCCCACCCCTAATTACAACAGTATTAAGACATTCCTGGGTGTGGTCACTTGAAATTCTTAAGTGGGCAAAAATTTTCAGCTATGTAGTATACTTAAGGTGTGTATCAGCGGACCACTTAAATGGTCCAGGGTGGTCCTGTCGGCTTCCTCACTGGCTTCTGACCCTGTGTTTGCTGTAGCTTTAGCACAGAAAAGGGTCACGTCATTATTTTTTACTGAACCTGAGTCTTAGCACCACAGAGGGCCATGTTCTCCCAGCCACAACTCAGATGCTCAGATAAAGTTCTCCGGCTCTAACGCAGTCCTACAGAAGGAGCAAAGGGATCATAGCAGCTCCCACTGCATTTTCATTGAGACTTTGCAGTGTTTGTTTTTTTTCTCTTCAGATTTATTCAGATTGCACTGCTGGCAAACTTTTCCATCTTCTTCTCTGTTTGTGGGTTTTTCTCAAGCCAGGTAAAAATTTCAGTTTGCAGAGCAGATGGTGCAGCGAGACACTTGGCTTTGACTCACCAGTGGCTTTTATCTTGTTTCTTAGGATCTGTTGTAAATCACAGTGCATGCGAGACAGCAATTATAGTACAGTTGTGCACGATGCCTGCTCTGGATAATTTGATAGCTTATTAGTAACCAGCAGACTAATTTGGCTTTGAAACACAGAGTTTGTGCCTCTTCTGACTCCATGAAGACTAGTAACATTTGGAAAGCTTTCCCAACAAGCCCAGATAACATTCTGCTGATTTTCAAAGTATACGTTGTTAGCAGCTACATGGATATTTACAAACTTACCATAAAAATACAAACACTTAGTGGAATTGGATTGAAAGCAAGGAACAACTGATGCATCATCCAACAGCACAGGCTACGGTGCTGGGTTTCACTGGATGTGCATGGGAAGCCTCAAAAGTTCAGGTTCTCTGTTCTGCTAGGCATCCCAAACTCAGATGCACACCTATGATTCACTTAAACTATTTCAGTCTAGTGTTTTGGCTAGAGAACTCAGTAAGAGAGGAAAATACGCCTTGGTCTTACTGGCTAGGCTGGAAGGATAATGAAATCATAGAATCACAGAATAGTTTGGATTGGAAGAGACCTTTAAAGTCCAACCCCCCTGCTGTGACCAGGGACATCTTCAACTAGATCAGGTTGCTCAGAGCCCCGTCCAGCCTGACCTTGAATGTTTCCAGGGATGGGGCATCTACCACCTCTCTGCGCAACCTGTGCCAGTGTTTCACCACCCTCATCATAAATAATTTCTTCCTTATATCTAGTCTGAATCTACCCTCTTTTAGTTTAAAACCATTCCCCCTTGTCCTGTTGCAACAGGCCCTGCTAAAAAGTTTGTCCCCATCTTTCTTATAAGCCCCCTTTAAGTACTGAAAGGCTGCAATAAGGTCTCCCCGAAGCCTTCTCTTCTCCAGGCTGAACAACCCCAACTCTCTCAGCCTTTCTTCATAGGAGAGGTGTTCCATCCCCCTGATCATTTTCGTGATTGAAATGAAAAAAAGATTTCGAAATGAAAGTGCCAAAACCAGCTATGTCCTTCTGCACCAGGACCTGGAAGCACAAAGGCGCTCTACAATCGGTTTTCCCTTTTCAAGTTAGTTGACCAATCTTCTCATGGAAGCTCCTTAAAATTGGCTAGGTTTGGTCTTGTTCTTCATTCTTCTGAACTGATTTACCTGCRGATGGGCTAATGTTGGAAACAAGGTGCGAGAATTGCCTTTCCTTTTAGCCTTAGCTATTAAGAAACTTGGACTTTTCAGAGCTCTCATTTCCATCCCTAGGGAGCCAACTTTGCAGCAGTTGGGGGTATGCGTACACAGTATATTGCAGTGCTGTGTGGGAAGTCTCTGGGGGAACCTCAGGTTTGGGAGATGTGTAGCCGTGTCAACATGATGTGGTATTAGGGCAAAACCTCTATACTAAACCACACATTTACACCCTCAAAGCCAGGCTCAACTGCATGGCTCAGGTCTGAGTTGAGCTTATGCAGTTTGAGTAAAAACCTGCATAGCTTTGCAGCTCCTGCCTGCTGAAAGTCTGGGGGCTGAGCTGGGTGGAGAGCACACTTGAACTGGGGCTCCCTCTTTGCACGGYGTACTTCCCTGCTCAGAGGGGCAGGGGTGAAATTCTAGCCTCGTGACGGAGATACGCGTGTGGTAGATGGGATGGGAGCGCTCATCTCTGATTAAGTGGAGGTTTTAAGTTGTCATGCAAAGTGAAATGTCRTCAGCAGGAGAAACTGAGCACTGCCCTTCTTGCTCCCTTTGCTCCTGAGTGTCATCTCATACATTCAGGACAGTCATCTACAGGACACAAGGTGGGAGGTCAGACTCCTTTGCATGGAGAAAGGGAAAATATCAGATCTCCCGCATCCTGGATGAACAATCTGGCTGCTGAGCCATTAGGTAAGGGAGCACACCTGCTCCTCAGGCATCTCAGGAAACCAGTTCTTCACTTCCTTTGCTTGTTTTACYGGTGCTCCAGAAGAGAAATATTTTATCTGGGACAAATGGAATATTGATGTTCAGCATCCAGCARTTCCTCTGGCTTACAGTGTTGCAGAAAAATTAAAAACATAATGTGATCTGAACCCTTTCCTCTAATTTTTTTGCTTGGTCATGAGACTAGGGAAAAAATGCTTATTTACACATTTAAAAAGTAAACAGGAAGTCTTATGCTCTAAGTACTAAAGAAATAATCCTGCAGAAATACTGAAAATTATCAAAGAATAAATGAAAGTTTTAGCTTTCTTTATACACACTTTTCCCACCTTTTTTTGCTTACAAACTGTTTGTGTTAGTTAAGTTCTGCAAACTTACAATTTATTTTTCAAGGATACCCTTTGAATACTTGGTGCCAAACTGATAATTTAGTCCTGTGATCCAGACTGGCATCATTAGCAGAGGTACTGGGCTCAGGGTTGCACTGTGTGTTACATAGGCCTATAAGAAAACAAATCTGACAGGTGGGAGGGTTTGAGACTACCTAGAGACGACACAATATGCTGTTTCCAAAATGCTTGATGTTGATTCTTTTATTCAAAAAAAGAATTTGCAATAGTTGCTTCTATTAAAGAGAAGGCACAGCAACATCACAAAGGAGACAGAAACACAGACAACTAATTGTGGTAAACTCCTTACTATTAAAATAAATAGAAAGGTTTGAGGTTTGTGGGACTCACACTTCACAGGGTTTTTCTGGCAAAAGGCTCATCAACTACAGCACACATTAGAAGACTGAGAGCTCTTTTCTGTTATGGCAACAAGAACAGCAGCAACACATGAACACAAGCCACAGATAAACTAGAAAGGTTATCTTTCTTTTAAAAGCCATCCATGCCATACATAAAGGCTCATAAACAGTTTGTACACTTCCCAAAGGCAGGAAATCTTACTGTCATGTGCCCGTGAATAGCAATGTCCGTTTGCTATGTACCTGCTGCCTTTGCATGCCTCTAAGTGAGCACTGCACTGATCGCACTTGGAGGCAACGTATCTCTGAGCAGCAGGTCAAAGCAACAGCCACTTGTCCATACAGGTGTGCCTCCACGCTAAATGTATTTTAAGCTGGAAAATGTTGAGGATTCTCCTAAGCATGACAAAGACACCTCAGGAGCCAGACGTTTTCAGTAGAGTTCAAACCATACTTAGGTGTCTAGAGAAGGGCCAGATTTTCAGGGTATTGTGCCTGCGGCCATAGAGGTAACTTCTGCAAGCAGGCAAAATGCTTCAGAAAACACAGTTCCTATTTTTCAGTGCTGAGAGGGTATGAGAGTTTCTGGAAATCCTGATACAACTGAGGCTTGCTCTCCCTTTGAACATGTGGTCCCTTAGTTTTTGTCAGTCTCTCTGCAGTGAGTTGAAATAAATCATACCACCACTGGGGCTTTCAGACTGGTATTTTCTGTAGTTTGTTTATATATGAACATCTTGGTGTGCTCTCCAAGTGGCCACATGCCTTGATATAACAGCTACCTGTTATGTTTCATTAGAAAACCCAAAGAAAGGAAATGGTGCTGCAATGTAGGTTGGAAATGGCCAAGGTTGAACAATACGATGCTTGCCTGGCCAGTGAGAACTCTGTTCACCAGAGGTATTCAGCTAAGGTGTACAAATAACACTATCAAATGAACAAAAGCGAGGATACAGTAGATTATAGTTGGGGGAAAAAGTCTTGGGTAATACAGGTTCTGGGAAATATTGAGTCCAGACACCTGAAAGGCTCACCATGGAAGCAACTAACACCCAGCCTGGTGTGGGGCCAGGTCTGATCCGTTCAACAGGACCTCCCTCCTTTGTGTCCCCCAAAGTGCACCCAAAGGGTGCTTCCCAAGGCCCTGGGAGAGGGGTCATCAGCGGGAGCCCAGCCCCACATCCATGCTGCCTGCCCTCTTAAGGAGCCAACATCATAAGGCGAGGGAAATGGCACGACAGTCGCTGTCTAAGGCATGCCACCGCGTTTCCTTTTGAGCGGCATGGAGGTTTCAGCTGCTGTGCCCCACTTCCTGCCTTCTTGGTGCTGGCCTGCACTTCGATCCAGGGAAAGAAGTTCCGAGGGATGAGGGCAGGGGGAGGGAGAGCCTAGATGGTCACATTCAAAAGCACTAAGAAATGAAAGGTTGCCCCTCCTCTTTCTTACGGGCTGTTTTCTGCAGCTGGCTCCCCTTCACACTGGCTTCGTCCTGCCCTCCCCCAGCTCTGGGAGAGGATGAGTGAAAGGAGTTCCCCGAAGCGCCGGGGTTTCACTGCGCTCGTGAATCACGCTGCTTTTTCTTAGTGGCGTACCGGTGCATGTCAGAAAGCTCAGCCAGCCATTGCTTTCCACCTTAAAGGTTGTTCAGCTGCACGGAGGGATTCCGTTAAATGACTGCTAGAAGTCTCAGTTAGCAAATTCTGAAGCGTGAGGGGTTTTTTCCGTTCCTTTCTGAAGGAGGGGATTTGTGTTACTGTCACYATTGAGTCTCTGTCCTTTCCCAGCTGAGCCTGTGACTCTGCCCGGCCTCCCAACGCAGAGACATAGGTTTGTCACCTGCGTCACCAGATTTTTCCAAGGAAAGCCTGGATGTGGCAAAAGGTGGCCATGAAGACAATTCTCTCTGTCTGTATGATCTCTTTTTAATCAAACGAATGTGACTCAGTCTCTCAAAAAAGGTCTTTACCAGGCATTTGGGGACACTGTGGATGAGGTGTATCTCGTCCAGCTGCAAGTGCCTGCAGACAGCTCTGTTTGTGTTAGTTGCTCTGGGCTCCCTTTATCGTCAGTGAGGAGAAGCAGGAGTTCCCATGGCGTGAGTCACCTGATCTCTTTTAGATGTCTACATGAGGACGAGACAAACTGTGTCCCAGAAATGCTCACTTCTTCCCATTTTCCATAAGTAGCTAACTCAGGTGTAAATATCCGCTTTAGCTGTTTGCTTCCTATTTGTTCCCAAACACAGATGCTTTCAAAGGGAATAGGAATTTCCTCCTTCTCTCTCTCCCTTCTCCCTTTTTTTTTTAATGACTTCTCATCTACTGTTGTTTTGGAAAATCTCTGGGTCTCCAGATGAATTCCACCCTATGATACTTACGGGACTAACTCTTTGCCTTCCTCCCCTCCCTGGTGTGGTATAAAAAAACAAATCTGGGTGACTGGTTGCCATTTGGTTGCACGGCATTCTTTGAAGAAGTGGGTGATAGAGTCTTGACGTAATAGCTATGTTTCAGCTGGGAAAAAAATGTTGCTTGCCTTAAAGAATTTTGTCTCTTTGACACATTGAATACGTATTTATATTCTGTTACAGATCGGGGCGCTGTAGGCACTGTACGAAAATAAATCACGATATCACTGTTTGCCAGTTGGTCTGCTCCTTCCTATCCCCATCTCTGTAGCAGACAGCTGAATCCTTGTTTGGGAGCCTGGTGAGCTTTAAAACAGGGTTTCCATCTTGTATTTATCCATTATTATGGCCATGATTCAGTAAGGCATTCATATGCCTGGCCCTAACCAAAGGGGGCTACTCATGAACTAAGYCTTAATCAAGGGCTACTCATGAACTTGAGATTGGGCATGTGCTTGGGAACTCTGTGGAATCAGGACCACCATGAAATTCCTCTTTTCCCTACTGCTTACTTCTTGTCAGTGTTTCTACTCCCCACAGGTGCTGGGAAAGACATGTCCTTGCTCTCAGTCAGAAATGATATCACCTGCCCTTAGCAATGTTATTCTCTTTCCTGCTGAGCTTAGGCAATACTGTAACATGCCTAAACAGTGCATCCACAACAAGGAATGGCATCATCTTGCTTTCAAAACAAACCTGTGGTGGGTGGAATTAGCTGTGTCGAATGATGCTGGCCTGATTGATAATGATCAGTGAAGAAACTTCTTCAGCTATTCAGTCATTCACCTCTGGTCACTCGCACTTTAGAGAGGGTGGGATCTGGTTGTACTCTCTGTCTTCATACCACCAAGACAAAGGAGAACTGCTAATATTTTTGTATTTTTCAGTCAAATGTCCATTTAAATGGGTCAGTGTTAATGAGCTGGGGAAAAAGAGGGGCATTTCTACATCACCTGAYGTGGTTGTACCTAATCTGTCTGCTCAGTTTACCTTTGTGTCTGACCTTAATGCAAATCTACCTGCTCCTGTGAACAATAAAAACCACAAAACACTTGCCTGTAGCCTGTCCTGTGCACATACAGATGTGGTATTTCCTTCCTGAGCTAAAAGGATATCTGAGTAAAGGAAAGAGCACTCAGTTTGTGGTAAACACTTTGGGTGAGTTTTGCTACCTTATCTTGTTTGTGTGTCCACTTTTTCAGAAATGTGTGAGAATGATTTCAAAGACACTGTCAGCACATCATGTCACTGCCTGGGTGGTATGTAATACCATAAATGAACATATATCTGGGTTATGGGATGTGTTTTCCCCCCCTTGCTGTGGAAAACCCACTCAAATTATGAACCTTCTCATGAATTGCACATAAAGAGGAGGTCAGACGGGTGAAGAGGGGAAACTGGGCAAGCAGATGGTAAGTGAGAGCTGTAAAGAGAGCAGAGTGAGGCCTGGGAGAAAGCAGGGGAGATTAGGCAGAGGAACATGAGCAGKGGAGGAAAGGGTAAGGGGATTAGGAAGCAGAGTTCGTGGAGGGAAGGCAGAAAGGCTGGTCTGACTCAGAGGAAGGAGGGAGGAGGGGATGTTTTGGCAGGGAGGTGAAGATGGGATCATGGGGAGACACCTGAGGTTTTCCCCAAGACTTTGAGAGAAAAAGGCTGAGAGAGTACAGTCTGTAGAGTATAGAGAGACGGGTTATCCAAGGTAGCAGTGATTTAGACTCTGGTGTTGTAGGATCTTCAACAGCACATGGGTGGCAGGGCCCAGTGGTAACAGAAAGGTTGGCTTGTCTCCTGGAGAAGACAAGGCTAAACGGAAGCTGAAGGGTCAAAATGAGACCATAATCAAAGACTAGGAACTAGGCACCAGCTGGATGGAGGCAGGGCTTGGGCATGAGGTAGCAGTCTGGTGCCTGGCAGAGCAGTTGAGGGCACCTGGTATGGATTGTGTTGTGCCTGGTGAATTGAGTGGCTAGTCCTCAGCTGTCTGAGCTTGTTAGACCTTAGGTGCTAGAAAGACTGAGCAGCCAACTGCAAGGCTGATGGCTCTGGCTGGGGAAAGGCTGGCTGGAATGACGAGGACTCCATCTCGTCACAGGAGAGGATAGCCAGGGAGGGAAGAGGGAAAAGAAGATGGGACTGGAACAAAGATGCTTGCTGACCTTTTACTCTTCTTCCCAACTTCAGGATGTCAAACCCGCAGAGAGCATACAGGAAAGCACGTACAGCCTTGAGAAGATACCACTCTTGAACACAGACATCACAGCCTCCTGAAAAGTGCTGGCTAATTTCATGTTTCTGGTTGTGTATAAACTGGTACCAGGGATGCATAAAATATATATAAGTGTATCTTTCAGTGTATCTTAAAGTACATATAAATGCATTATTTCCCTTGAAGGAACCAGTCTGAATCTTAAACATCTTTTGTCTAAGATGATGTTTTGTGACCRAACTCTGTTGCAGCCTTTTCTGCAAAGCTCTTGTTACGATGGTAAAAAAAGTGGCTGAAACCAAGAAGTAATCATCTGTTCCTTYAGTTTGGCTACAAGTGGAAGCATTGGGATTTGACTAGCAGACATACTGATTTAGCTGAACTTGGTGGTTTTTGTCCTTAAAGATACTGAGCACTGTATAAAACTGAGTACTGGAAAGGCTCAAGCTCTGAAAGTTTCACACTCCCAGTTTCAGTACCAAAAATGGTATATTAATTCATTTTCTCTCTTGCCTCGGTTTTCCACCTTTAAATGGATTTCGTGAAGCTGGGTGAACCTCCATGTCAAATGCTGTGATACGTTAATGGTGAGGAGTTTGGAAAAAGCTGTGAAATAATCATTTCCYGAGCAGGGCTGGAGCAGCGTGCAGCACACAAAGCCTGCAGCCATACATCAGTGGGTACTGAATAGGCCAGAGTGGGTACAGAATAGGTACCAGAATAGGTACAGAAAGGCTGCCCATCCTGTGCGCTGAGGTAAGATGTTGTGSAGCAGGCAATTAGAGATTGTTTCCCAATGCAGACACACAAGGATGATGAAGTAGGCTGCACAGGTGGCCTTAATCATAGCATTTCCTAACTTTGGACTCCGCACCTCCATTAACATTGTTTTTAAGGGGCGTACTATGTGCTGTAAGGAACTGATTCTGAGGAACACAGGTCAGCTGTACAAGCAAGATTTCTCTGATATGAGGGCAGACTTTGCACAAAGAACCACTCTGCAGATGTGCCTCATGCAGGCAAACCTGCAGGCACCAGTTAAGAAGGTGATACTTCCATAGGAAGGCCTCACATCAGGTACCCTTCAGGACGTAAGCTAAGGAGAGGGAAAGAACTTGTTTTTACAGAAAAGGGACCCCTCTTCCCACTGCRTTTTCATTTGTCAGAGCCCTGAGGGCCCTAACAATCCTTAATGGCCCTGACCAGTCTCACCTGGGCCTCCCCCCCCACACCCTGGCCATGGGCCCAGGAGCCCCATTTCAGCTTGGCCTGGGGCTTCCAGTCCCCTCCTGACCTATGATTTAGGTGTGGCTGTCTTCAGCCCTGTCTCTTGGATGGCCCTGAGGTCTGTGCTGTAGGTAGTTGTCTCCAGCCCTGTCCTCAGCCTCATCTCCTCCAGCTCATGATCAGACCCCCTGGATGGACCCTGGCCCTGGCTCATCCCCTCGCTCTGTTGAGGGCTGTCAATGGACCTCTGTAACCCCCCAGGTCTGTCCACCACRTTTGGATCCTGCAGGATGGTGCCTGTCATCAAGGGCATGGCCAATGTTGGCGTCACCCTTGCACCCAGCTGCCCAGCCTCTACGGAGCAGCCAGCCCTTTCTGCATCCTGACATCCTCCATTGAAATGGGAGGTGACACAAAACTCCTCTGAGTTTTATTATGGGCTCTTTGAAACTCCATCCTCAAGCAGAGCTATGCTTGTCCTGGTATCTCCTGAGCAAACTTTTTCATGCAGGTTGGCGTAGCTGGAACATCCTCACACTTGTCAGGAGAAGATGACAGAGGAACCCTTCTACGCTTCAGTAGCTGAATGATGCTATGCTTTTGCTATGATCCAGCCCCCGGCTTTGCCACCTCCCCTGGAGGCTTTGCTGCTAGGAGGCAAAAGGCTTTGCAGAGTTCTCCATGAGAGTTTGAGAGAGCTGATGACCATGCTGAGAAGGTGTATCAGGCAGGCCATCCACAATGCCTGCCTGTTTGCCAGTTTTCCTGCTCACTGGGCATAACACCATGGGTCAATATGTAACTTGGGGTAATGGTTTCAGATGACACTGAGAGCAGCAAAGAAACATCCCACACAAAACTCTGTGTGTGGGAGCAGGGTGGTTTTGGAGGGGAAGGGGGAGGCTTGGGCTGAAAATCCAACCTGCCCAGTTACAGCTATTTTGATCCTGCTGAGTCAAAATAGATTGAGGTTCTTGGAGGTTTAGAAATACAGACTAACTAGTTTTCCCTTCTACAGGTCTCTCCCCCTTTTCCAGGTTAATCTGCAGGAGCAGAGAGAGTATGAGAAATTTTCCCTGGGATAGTATCAAATTGCTCTGATGTAAAAAAGAGTATTGGGACTTTCATAAGAGACCACACTCCAGTGTGACGTGAAGCCCTTGTGCACAGCAGAAAGAGAGTGTTGACCATTCTTGGAAAAGGACAGAATTTGGTGGAAGTGGGCTCAGAAATTTGCAATAAAATTAAGCCTTGGAGGTTTCATTCCAAGATARTTTCAAATGTGCTGCCACCTGACTGGCTCTGTCTTGCACTGTCTCCCCTCCTCTCGCCCCTTCCACCTGCCCTGCATCTGTGCACTCTCATTTATCAATCACTGTTCCTCATCTAATCAAAGCCTCCGGCACGGCTGCAGACTAGATGGCACCAATCCTTCTGGCGTAGCGCCAGTAAAGCCATGGAACTTGCYAGGTTGCATTAGCTGCTTGTCTCTATTCAACTTTCTTTCACGTTTTTGTGATAGTGCATCATGCAGATTATTATTTTGTCTTTTTCTCTATCATCTACTCCAGAGCAATAATTTAGGTCCAGACCTTACAGATCTTCTCRGCTCATTGCCTTAGTCCTGTCAGTCCATTTACCGGATCCCATCACACACTGGATTGTGAGCCCTGAGGAAAAAAAATGGGTCTTTATAAAGCTCCTGGCAAGGTGACCCCCCCTTGTCTTGACTGAGGGGTAGGCGAATGCCAGCATAAGACAAACAAGGAGAAATAAGCTTGACTTCAAAAAGTCCTTGAAGCCTGTTCTTAGAGCAATTCATTAGTATATGCCGGTGTAAGGTGACACTGTCGGTCTGCTTTGCTTCGTGTTAGTGGCAAATTTGGTGATGGTTCCTTGTTCTTGTGATGAATCCTGAATCTTGTGATATTTGTTGCTTTCTAAATGCCTGGATGTTTGCAGTCACATGAGAATCTGAGCCACCAATTTTTATGCTGTTTCTAGGTCTCACAGTCACAGGGAGATGGTTAAGTCCCTCCTGGTGAACCTGAAGACAAAGATATCAGAAGACAAAGATATCAGAAGACAAACAGACCTTCAGGTAGTCTGAGGTTTCTTCGTTTGCCTATTTTCTTGTCCTTTTCAAAGCACAATGCTTAAGTTGCTCTTCAATCCAATGTCACGATTTGGGGAGGCCTGAATCATGAATTTTTAAGCATGTGTGATTGGTTATATTTATTTTCTTTAGACTGCAGCTCTGTTTGCCTGTATGTCCTCTTCAGGCTTGCTCTTTATCCTGACATTAGACCATAAGCATTTTTTCCTCAGGCACAGTGAATACAGAAGTTGGATGGGAAACTGCTAAGCAGTCAGAGCACTCCTCATCTTTTCTCACCCAAGGTTTTGTAGGGAAAGAACTGCTCCACACCAAGGTTTTGGACAGCTTTGGAAAGTACTGTGCTGAGGTTCTGATAAGGTTGCCCTCCTCTCAAGCAATGTTGGATTTCCCCACACTCCACTCCCTGCCCCAGTTTCTAGCTCTCCCAAGCATGGAAACTGGGAAATAATGGAAAAAATGAGGCAGCCTGCCCTTTCAGAAGACATTTTATAATGTCACTATGTTTCCCTGCTCACAGCCTGTAGRTGATGTTGATGGTGTTTACAGGAAATGCCATGAGTAATTTGCAAAGCGAAAGCGGCTTACTATCGGGTTGGGGCTTGTCTGACTGGAAAGTGCCGTGCTGCGTGGTACAGGGCTCACGGGCTGGGCTAGCTGCCTCCCCAGCAGCGTGCCACGCCGGCGGCTGAGAGAGGCCAGGGCAGGGAGCAAGGCCTGGGGAGAAAGTTGTGCAATGCTTCTTCCAATATTGGTGTAGAAAGGCAAGGACAGCTTGCGGCTAGTGTGACCCTGTCAGAAAGGCCCGGCTTAGGAGTTGCCACCTTACTGGAGGTAAGCCATTTCTAGAGCCGCCTTCACCTTAGCCTCTTGTATATCCACTGCAGGATGCAGCACAGCACCAAAGTCTTTTTCATTTCCCCATCTCAGACCAACAGCATGCACCAGTTACCTCCTGTAGGACATTAAGTGCCTCCATCTGTCCCAACAAATTCTCTCCCTCAATGTAAGACCTTGCATTTCTGCTATCTTCACGAGGCTCTGTACTGTTAGAACTGTTCCTAGTTTAAAGCAATCAAGCAACAGCCCCCCGCTACTCTGCACGGGGGGGTCTAGCCTAAAGGAAGGCTGAAAATTCCTGCAAAAATACGAGGAATATCCAGCTCTGGTCCCCACTGAGCTCAACTGCAAAACTCTGAGGGACTTCCCTACACCGAGGTTCCTCTCTAGTGGCTAATATTTGCCTGTGTGTGTTTTAGACAAGTCTGTGTGTATTGCGCTTTGTTGCAGACCTAGCTGGCTACCCACACCAGGGGTGCCTTCCCCACACAAGCTTCTTGTTCACCACCTGCCTGCTCCTCCCTGCTCTCGGGGCTCCTGCCAGCCGCCCTCACCAAAGCCACTTTTGCTCCCTGCTTCTCCCATCCCTCACCCAGGGCCTCTTTGTTTCTGCTCATCTGGCAGCTTCATATGCTAGTCTCCTTCCTCTCTCTCTTCCTTTCATTCTCTTCCCTCTCAATATCAGGATGCTTTATCTATCCCTCCATCTTTACACAAGGGGTGTTTAGGCTTCCCTCATGTCTTCTCTGTCTTCTGCCCCCTTTCATTCTTCACTTCCCTGGGGATTAGGCAAGAGAGCTCAAATGCCTCAGCAGAAAACGGTGATGTGGAGGTGAAAAAATTCCCCAACATGTTTAAAAGGATGTCTACGCTGCAGTCAGGATAGTCTGGATAGTGCATGTACCAACAGGGCAAAGGGTGGGGATGATACAAGCTTTTGGGCGGGAGGGCAGGACTGCTGCCCAGCTGTGTGCCTGGGGTCCTGGGCTGGCTGGCGTAGGAGGATCCATCTTCCCTGTTGCAGCACTTAAGCAGTAGAGTTGATGGTAACTTCTCAAGCCTTGTGATAAGGTCTGCAATCTGAATGCACTTGGCACAGGGAGGGCTTTAGTGGTGCGGGGAGAGGCCCCCTACCACAGGAGTCACTTGAGCAGCCTCAGCTGAGCAGTGAAACACCAAAGGAGCAGGGCCCCTAGGAAGGAGCCTTGGGAGTCCTCCCCCAAGCCCAGACCCCTCAAACCGCTTATGTTTGCCACTTCTTCCAGGTCTTGGGTCTGGTTTTGAAGATGTGTAGGCTGAGGAGACCAGGCGAGGGGCAGCACTCCTTCTCCCGGTCAGGAATCAGAGCTAGGTTTGGCGTTTCTGTGGATTTACACCTGGGCTGAGAAGACTCCCCAGCCACTGTCTGGAAAGTAGGAGAGCCACAGTGTTGAAAACACTCATGTTTATCAGTCCCTTASAGGGGCCTACAGTGTGCAGGCAGCTCTTAGAGACAGTGGGTGGCTGCTGAGCTCTCCAGGTAGTCCTGTTCATACCATGGTACTCCTAGAAACCGTGCACTTCTGATTTTCCAATTCCTGAGCACCTCAGAAGCTCTCTCTGCTCTGTTCTTCCCTCCCCGCGTTTCCTTGAAATGCTCCACTTGTTATTCAGAGTGCAAATCTAGGTTACACAATACAATTTCTTACCTGCAACTGCTAGTACAAAAATGGAGGGGAACCTGGGTAGGGGGTGGGAAGGAGGAGAGGGGTATGGTACAGTACCTATTCAGCTCCTTGGTAGCTAACAGAAAGGCTCCTTGTTTCACAGTGTAGTATCAGCCTAGTCAAGAGCTCACCCTCTGTGACCAAGGTGGGTGACATTGAACCCAGCTGTGCCTTCAACACTACCTGAAGAATCAGAGCTGAGTTTCCACCTTGTGCACCAGCAGCAAGGCAGGGTGTTGGCTGAGCGTGGTCCCCAGCCTGCATCATCTTTCCCCTGACAAACAGCATCTTCAGTTTGCAGCAAAAAAAAAATCCCACCCCTAAAATGCCTCGAGGGAATCACTCTGGATTTTGGAAATGTTGTGGCTGCTATCAGTCTCTCCACTTACTCTTCACATTGCCTCATGTCTGCTGTGATTCCCAGGCCCGCTGTGCCTTTTTCCCAGCCACTGCAGGGCTGGCAAAGCTGGTGAAATTGCACAAGGCGGGAACTGAAGCAGTGGCTGGGAGAAGGAAGCAGAAGCCCTAATGTGTGCCTGGTAGCAGGGTTTAGCTGGGGAACTCCTTCCCCGTGGAGRGTAATCCTGTTAAGTAACACAGAGCCTTTCCTTTCCTTGCACACTTGATCCCCACTGTCCCTGCTGTAACTAGCTTTACCGGCTATTGACAGAGAATAGCAGGACCTGCCTCCGTGGGCAACCATTTTCTGAGTGCTTTCTTTGCAGTCTGGAGGTTCAGCTCTCTCTGTGACCACCCCTGCACCCCTTTTCCTTTTCTGCGGATTTTTTGCCTCCCTTTTTGGTTCGCTTCCAGTTTGTCCACTGCTTTAAGAGGACAGTCAGGCAGAGGCTGACGAGTACTAGGATGACTACTTAATTCACACTACRTGGGATACAAAGTGCAGTGCAACTCATGTCTAGTTTCTCTCCTTGGACTCTGGACATTGCAGTGAAGCTGTGCTGCCTAATCAGTCTGTCCTCACTGGACACTCGTCTGTTTGGTTCTCTTCCCAAATCAGTTATTTTGCATCTGATTTTGACAGACCGAGCTGTGTCTCCTGTGAGACGACACGCTGCAGTTTAAGCCTATGCTCTCCTGCGCTGTCTTTCCCGGCCTGCTGTCACTTCACATCCGCACGCTCTGCACTCCACCTTCCATCTCCTTGTCATTACCATGGTGCACGTACGTGTACACACCATTATTAGTACTTAGAGACCCAGAATGGGAACAGGTCTCAGTGCCAGGATCCGTAAGGAATGATCCTGCCGGGGAGCCGACACAGCTGAGCTCAAGAAACACGGCAGGAAGGGAGGGTGCCCCRCCTCCAGAGGAAAGGGGGACAGCCTACGTTTGTGTGGCACTGACCGTTCCTGGCATTTCTCCCTGATCCTTGCAGAAAGGAAAAGAGAAGCACACTTTGCACCTGTCCCAGCAGAATGGTTGATTTAATGCTCCCTCTTTTTCCCAGGGTGTAGCAACCTAGGGACATGGAGGAACACAGAGGGACATGGAGGCACTTGGAGGGATGTGGAGGGACATGGAGGAATGTGGGGGGATATAGGGAAACATGGAGGGACGTGGAGGGAAATGGGGGATGGCAGGTCTGGGGCAGGTGGGGAGCAGCATCCCGTGAGCTCGTAGCAGGAGGTACCTGGTGAAGAACTCCAGGTTGATCTGGGAAGAGGCAAGTTGCCCAAGACTAATTTCGTGCTCTGCTTGCTGGGCTCACAGCAGGGAGAAGCCAGCTGGTGCTGTTTCGGCCACAGGCTTAGCGTGTTTGTACCTCACCCATCRGCGGGAGGAAACCTGCCTCGCAAGCGTCGCACCCAGCTGACAGCCAGCTGTGCCAGCCAGCGGGGGATAAAGTGTGKGGGGGGAAATGGCACGTGGTCAACACGAAGCGTGACACCAGCTGTGCCAGGCTCTTGRGGCCTGGGGTGGAGGAGCTGGTGGCCATGGTGGGCCCCAGTCTCTGTCTAGGCTCTGCTTGTCACCTATAGGTGCAMCATGCTGTGCCTTGTGGCAGAGGTGGGCCTGGCAGCGGGGCTAAGTGCCGGGCCGTCCGCCTCTGCAGGGCCTCTGCGTTGCTGCTTCCCCGGCAAACAAAGCACCGGGGGCTGGCGGGGAGCCGAAAGCTCCCTGTGGAGCTCCTGCACTGGGATGGGGGTGGAGGTGGGGGGACATGGTGGCCGTGCTGAAGGTCCCAGGGGGGACCTGAAAGCTCAGCATTTCTAACRGGGCTTTACGCAGCAACAACCCATTCCTGGGTCTTTTCTGTGATGTCGGGTGAGGATCAGCACCTGACCCCATCAYCCTTCCCAGCAGAGCTTCCTTACCCGAACGCTGTTTCCAACCGAAATGTTGACATGCGTACAGTAAAGATAGCTGTGATGTGTCTGCAGCCACACTGCTCAGCAGGCTGCCTGCACTGGTGCGTTGGTGGGGAAYGCCTCTGCCTGGCACACCACAGCTGCCAGACATCGGTCTGAGAGCCACCTGCTTAGCTGGGGCTGCTGGTAGGGCTGTCTCTGCAAAGTTAAAACAATATCCYGGAATAAATGCAGCTTTCTTATAAGAATGTGAGCAAATCTATGTTTCATTGTCTTCTGTTATTTTAACGATAATCTTTCTTTGACTTGATCTAATATCTGTGGCATGTGTGACAAGTCAAATGCCTCAGGCTTGCTTCTTCCCACCTTGCTGTAGCACACAGCACACAAAAAATAGGTATGAGCTTTGTCTCCCCAGGTGTCTCCCTTTGGCTTCATTTGAAAAATTATAGATCATATTAGGTTGTGCTTATATTTCCATGAAGGATTTAGGTGTGCGGTTTTTTTTCCCAGCCAATAAATGCATTTGTACCAACCCCACAGTTTGGGTCAATTCTCAAATATTTTCTTTCAGTCTCTGTCAGCCATAAGTATAACTATCTCAGACATTTGGGTACCAGTTTTGCTCAGTTGAGAGTTTCCTTATAGTTGGAAATATGTCCTCCAGTTCTTCAGTTGCTCTGGCCACACTCTCTCCACTGAGTATCTGCTCTTAATGAGCCCAGATATTTGAAATGCCTTTCATCTCATCCTAGTTACTTTTTTGCCTGGTTCCATTACAAACTCTGTCTTCTTCCAGATTGTCTTATTATCTCTTTGTCTAATTCTTGTACTCTTTCCCCAGTTGTGGAAGTGTGACTCATTCATAGAATCATAGAACCACAGAATGTTTTTGGTTGGAAGGGACCTTTAAAGATCATCTAGTCCAACCCCCCTGCCACAGGCAGGGGCATCTTTCTCTAGATCAGGTTGCTCAAAGGCCTGTCAAACCTGATCTTGAATACTTCCAGAGATGGGGTATCCACATCATCTTTTGGTGTCTTTGGGTTTCTTAGGACAGGGCTTCATGGGCAGGTAAGAGCAGACCCAAATTTGTTTCACTCACACCGTGTCATTCAGGTGCAAGGCACGTCCAGTCTAGAAGCAGCGTGACTCTGAGGGCAGTGCTGTGCCCTAGCTAGTGTCCAACTTGGTGGAAAACCGCCATTTGGCTCTGTACCCACCTGACAGTGGGTACAACCAAGCTGTGAGTCCTGTGCAAAACCTGCATCTTGGCCTGCCTTTATCAGTTCTATGCACTTGGTGCAGCTGGGCCCTCCACTAAACCAGAAAACATGTGATTTGCCAGGACCAAATGTGTGTGTGTGTTTGTGGAGGGGAGGGGAAATGCTATATTTTAGGTTGAAAACCCAGTTCATCTGGGCATCTTATTGGTCATTTCAGGATCAAGAGGTTTGTGAAGGTCATGGGTCATTAGAGCAGTGTCCTGCTACCGAGACTCTTGCAGGCTACCTCCACACTGTTGCACAGAAGGAGACAGTCAGTCTCCTCTCCCTTTGGCTAAGCCTGCCTGAACTGGAGGGCTTTTGCATGTCTCTGAAGGAAGGAGCTTAATTCTTTCCCATGACCTTCTTCAAGCGAAGCTACAGCAACCAAATGGACTGTGCTGTGTGAAACGCAAAGTCACGCTAGTGTGAGTCAAACATCCCCCTCTGGTGCTGGAGAACTCAGCTAAAGAGTAAAACAAAGGCAAATACATCAGCAGCTGAAAGCGGGTGTTTTTTTTCTTTCTTCATGGCAAAAGCCCAGCAGACTCTGACTGAGATCAAAAAGTAACATATCACCTGGAGGTCCTTCGAGAAGCAAAGGGATGTTGAAACCTCCCACCACTTCCATCATCAAAGGCTTCAGTAGGTTTCGTTCCATGTGTTTTTTCATAGCCAGCCTTGGTGAAAGCAACTGTTCAAAAGACATTAGGTGTACCTTCTGCTGGCTGAACCAATTAAAATTACCCTTCAATGTCACCAGGAGCACACACACASAGGAAGGAAACTTCAAGGAGGAAAAGAGAAACAAACGCAGAGTCCCACCTAGGGAACTGGCTAGTTTACAGGGACTGGTAACGGGGCTATACTGCTGTGCTTCAAGGTCACAAGTTTGACTTCAGACAAGGTTAGCAACAGCTAAAAATTTTTATTGGTGGCTGTTCAGTGGCCTACGTGAAGTTAATGGATAGTCTCTTATAGCCATTTAATTTAACTAGATAACTGCTTAGTAAAAAATATCCCCAAATAAAACTATTAAAATTGTTGATGAGCTGATACGTGTGGAAGTGAATAGCAAAGTTCACGGAAGTCTTTTGTACTAATTTATTAAATGATGATGTATTAAGACCTCTTCACTCCTGAACTTATGTCCTGTTTGTTGGAGTTGGATCACAGAGCTTTAGGGCAGAGATGTTGGAAAAGGATCTTTTGTATGTTTGCAACCTATCAAAATAAAAGATTTTTTTTTCCAGTAGGGCATGACTACCATTACATGCGACTCTAAGTTTAAACATGCCATAAGATAGCAGCAGCATCCAAATGCTGGCCATCTTCCATATACAACTTAGAGAGAACACCTTGTCTGGAAAGATGCAGCTCCTTTATGTTCTGTACCTTTAGGTAAGGAGAAGCCAGAGCTCCTGGTGCAGGACTCTGTCAGAACTCAGATGAGTCCTGTGGTGCTGAGCTCTGGTTTTGCTGGCTTCACTGTATTAAAGACAAAAGTATCCGTAGCATTCAGTTTTGGCTTTCACTGATATTTTTACTTATTTTAAAATACTTGTGAAACTCCTGTACTGCAGTAAACTTTTTGTTTGTGTGGTTTTAGTTGGCTTTGGATAACAGAAGTTACACATGCCATTAATATCAGCAACAATGCAAAGACAGACCAAAACCAGATCTATCAAATCTTTCATTTCTGTGAAGTGGGGTGAAAGAAGAGACTAAAACTGCTGTCCTTTGTTTTGTTTGTGATCATATATATTCGTCAACAAGGTACTCAAAATCCGTTGTTAACTGAAGTGATAATATCTGGTAACAAAGGTACCTCCTGGGTACCAGTGAGAGGCTTGTAGAATGGCTTTATTATTATTAAACCTCGGGTTAGTCAATTTTTTGTTCTTGGAAAAGTTTCTATTATTTGCTTTTGGCAACACTGGAAATAAACCAAAACTCTATATACTTTGTTGCTGTAGGTGCAGTCCTGACACCTTGTCCCATGTACACACCAGGCATCACTTTTGAATCCTGGAGAAGCTGCAGCCCAAAGCTGCTACTGGTGAGCAGAAAACAYACTGGTAGGTGGCAGAGACAGAGTTCACTGACTGCATTTTGGAAAATGCTGTAGGTTATTTTTGTTTATTGCCTGGAATGATACAAATAGATCAGAATTTAAATTTGGGGACTCTCGGACATTTTCCTCATGAGATCTGTGTCTGTATAGAGAGAATGTTATAATATGCTTTCTTCTCCTTGGGGAAGGGATAATATCCCCTTGGCAACATGAGTGATCACTTAAACGGAACAATAATATTAGGCAAGTGTTTGCAGTTGCCTTTCAGGGCGCATTAGCATCTGGAAACAAGAGAGGGAAGGGTAAGCATTATATGGGTAAGCAATTAGGAAGATAGGAACATGGCAGAGGGAGAGCAGCATATTTCAAAGCTGTAGTTATTTTATAAAAGGACTGAGAAAGGTAGGGTCGTTACTTGTTATCTATATGCAAATGCAAGGAGTACTCTTTGAAATAATGCTGTAATTGCAATTTTCTCATTATCCTTGTTACATTAGAGGAGGAAAAAGAGAGATGGGGGTATAAAGCTTTTCATTTCAGGTTGAAAGCACACCTTTAAGTGAACAGCTTGGGAAGATCTTGTTCTGTGGGTTAATTATGATGTGACCATTGAATATGAGGTACTTGCCCCTTTCTCCATGGTGTGGGCCATTGTCTGAGATAAGACTTTAATTTGGCTTAGGGTCTGTGGGAAAACCCCAGTCAGTGACTGCCTCTGTGAAGGTCATGCCTGGCTGGCTCTATGCTCAGCGCCTTCTCCCAGGCTGGGAAGGAAATGAGCAATGAGCATAGCCGCCCCCTCGCCATCTCTGTCTGAAATGAGGTCGGGGACCATCTCCAGCTAGAGCTAKGGCAAAGCTCCAGCAGGAACAAGGTGCCTTGTATAGCAAGTCCTGGACCCAAACATTGCCATTCGGCTCAGAAATAGTCCCTGCAAGCCTCCCATTAAAATTAACAATTTGCCTCTTGCTTTAACTGAAGGCTGTTKGGATCTGTGAGGCCCTGGCCAGGAGCTCTTGCGGTCAGATAGGAGAGCTGCACCCCCGTCTGCTTCACACCATGCCGTCCTTTGCAGAACTGTGGGCTTTAGCTCAGCTCTGGTGACCAGTTCTGAGTCCCTGCTAGCTCCCCACCAGCCTTGCTGGCTGCTGCAAAACTCAGATGTTCACCCATGCCAAGTTCACAGTGGCTCCTCACTGTGAGGTCCAAGTGCCACTGCCCTGTTCTCCAAGGTGGTACCTCCCCTTGGACAACAGTATGAAAGGGTGGTGTCTCCAGCAACAGGCAGAGGAGGGCTGGAGCACTAATCACACTGCAGTTGAAGGAGGAGGTTACTATTATGATGCCAAAGCAAGCAGGTAAAATATGAAAGTCAAAGAACTCTGTCAAATTAGCGTTTGACATAAGGACAGGATGGTGCCAATCAGACACAATTCCTTTTTTTTTTTTTTCCCTTAGTGGTTCTATTTTTTTTCCTGCCTTTCGCATCTTTTTCCTTGGAAATATAAGCTGTTTTGAAGGTCAAAGCTCTAAGAGGCAGAACCGGTAGTGAAATCTCAAATAATTTCACAGAGATGCTCTGTTGCCCACTCCTAATGCTAAGAACTCTTGATGTAAAAAATCCTCAGTCACAGTTCAAGCATCCATTGGAGGCCCAGTTTGTCCTCTGATGGTTTTGTTTTTCAGGATTCCTGTCTGCATGCACTCATATTTTCATATTTTTTATGCATCCAGAAAAGCTAACTTCCTCCCTTTTCCTCCTCCCCAGAGGAATGCTATAGTTTTATGTGGGGATGAGTGACACTTGTGACAGATGAGCTGACAAAACACAGCAAAATCATGGGAGTCTGCAACACCAACAGTCACGTTGGTGTTCCCATGTCCCTGCTGGGGATGGGAGATATTTTGCCATCACTCTTCCTACGTATACAGTCCTAATGCATTCAGACGGGGTAAACTTCTAGTGACGCGATTTTCTGAATCTGTGTTGTCAAGACAGGGAGAAGTTGGACTCAGTTCTCATACATCGTAATTCAACATGGAGCCTGTAGCAGAACTGCAGTAGTTTAGCAGGACCATTTTCACACATTGCTACCTAGCTGGAGTGACCTTTTTCCTAAATGGCCTGCAACTGCAAACAAAATGGCCTTTTCCCTGTACTGTTAGGATAAATTCCTGCAATCCATACCATACCTTTCTCTGTGTTCATCTGCTAGCTACACAGAAAGTGCTACACAATCATGCATAATTCATTAGTCTTAATTAAAATCTAAATTTATTGTCAGCCTTTTTGGGTAATTAAAGCACCATTGTAGGAATAGGTTTAAGTTCTGTATCTGGAGTTCCTTTTGCTAAAATAAACACATGATGCTTTATGCTCTTTGAAGTGGTGCAATTGATTGCCRAGTGGGACAGAACTGAACTTCCAGGGGAGGTCAATCAGCCAGTGTGTGTCTAATACTCAACAGAGTGTGAATGCGAATCCACTTTGCTATAAAGTGAGCTGGCCTGCTCTCCGTGGTGTTAGATGCCTCCTTTTCAGACTTGGCACAGACAGGAAGGATTATTTATAGGTATATTTCTCCACCTCCAAAAAAAATCCGGACTATTTTATTGGCCTCAAGCTGTTGTTCAGGAGCCTTCAGAAGGACGTTTGATGGATTGCTGTGCTTACTGTAAACATTCGAGTTACCAGAGCGTCTTGCAGGTTAGGCTTCATTCTTTATAGACCTTGAAGCTTCACATGCAGTTGGCTATCCATTAAATGAATTATTAAGTACATGAGAAAGAAAGCATATTCCACAAGGATGGGGTAATAACGAAGTGCTCAGCAGGGGACTCATTCAGTTGTAATTGTCAGTGTTTTCCCCCTYCTCAAAACAATAAAATCCTTAAATAAAAAAAGAATGTAGAGAAGGTGGTCTGGGGGCTGTGGATGAAGTGCAAGGAGTTCT
Organism: Oceanodroma leucorhoa; assembly: GCA_030449065.1. NCBI lineage: Eukaryota > Metazoa > Chordata > Aves > Procellariiformes > Oceanodroma > Oceanodroma leucorhoa. The sequence continues at coordinate 677,726 of JASVER010000046.1, read as the reverse complement.
TTATGAAAGAAAACTGTCATGGGACTATGCCTGGGTAGAGAGAGGGAGAAAATTCCCAGCTTCACTGCACAAAGAGTCATAGGGATTAAGAGTATTTCACGAACACGCTTTTGGTTTTTTTTTCCCCTCTAACAAAAACATGACCTCTCCTCTGCCTGTGTCCTGTCTCTGTCTGTCTCTCTCTCCTGTGGACAGGCAGACAGAAGGTCATTTCAACTCTCAGGGAGAGCTTGGTGCTGAACAGAAATGTGTTGGACACGGAAGGAAAATGCTTCGCTTTGCCATTCCCCGAAGTCACATTATTCTTGTGATCATGCTACACATGGCTCTCTTGGAAGGTCTGGGACTCATTACCCGCCTTCTGCCCTAACCTTCTGGCTTTGGAAATATGCAGAGAGTTTCAAGATTAGCTCCCCCAGCCAAACTGTGACATGAAATCACAGTTAGCCGAGAGGCAGACAGGTTGTGTGCATGGCTCTTGGTGCCCCCCACCCTGTCCCTGYCTGCACCGCCCCAGCAGCTTTGCCCCAGTGCCGGCAGCCCTTGGCCAAGCAGAGCGAGGAGAGCCGGGGCAGGAATGGGCCACCAGCTGCCTTGCGTACCTCACTGGTTTGCAGTACAGGAGCAATTTTTACAGCACTGGAGGAGCCAGCTCGCAGCCACCCCCAGACTGCAGTGGACTTGAGGAAGCAGAGTCTGACATTTATTTTCTAGGCCACGTTTTGACGGAGTCTCAGGACCCCCATTTAAATTAGGTTTTCTGTAGTCCTTGCAGTGCATGCTGCAGGACAGGAGATCTACAAGAGGTCCTCTGCAGCAGGAGACGTCCAGAGCTTCCTGGGAGTCACTCATCTCCTCTCTCAGCCTTGCGTGGGTCTCAGGCTTTGGGCAGCCGAGAGGGGGTTCAAGCAGACTTTTTGGCACGCACGTATATGCGGGGGTATAAGGGGCGGGGGGAGGAATGGCACGTCAGCAGCGGGGCCCTCGCTTAATGTCAGAGGCTGGTTTGAAAGTCGGTCGCTGAAGCGGTCTGACGTCATCTCTGTCGCTGTAGGAAGTATCGAGTTAAACTGATAATTATCTACAGCACGTGTATGAATTATGAACCTTTTGATGTTCAGGCTCATATGTTTTGAGTTAGCCAGCACATCTTAATCAGATTTTCTTTTCTTTTTAAATGAAGGTTTGAAGCTCTCTTATCTCCCATTCCCTTCCCCTCCTTTGAACTTTTACTTCACTGAAATTTTCACAGACACAGCCTTTCCTCAGCCAGATCCCACCAGCTCCCATCCACAAAGCCAACTCAGCAAGGTAAAATGGCAGGTGTTGTTGGGTTTGCAGTAATAGGTTTGATAAAGCTCAAAAACAAGGAGCTCTTTGTCTGTCACTGCTTTTCTTTCTGCAATATTGAAATGTATTTTATCAACGGCACTGGGTAGTGGAAGGGGGAGAAAGAAAGAGGAGAAAAAAAGACCCTCAAAAGAGACTCTGGTTAGTTCAATAAAAGCCTGGCTATTCTGCCTTCCTTGAGCATGAGCAATTTCCTCACTAGTGCAGGGAGTCTCCAGAAAGCAAACCCTAAAACTCATCGGCTCTGCTTGCAAAATTCAGTGTCTTTGWCCTAACCACAAACACTTCACCAGCACCCCACCCGCCACAAAACACAATAGCTCATTCCCTCTATGGCTCTCCAAGTTTTTCACAGATATTAGTCAACGTTTTCATATTATTATTACAGCTTTACTTTATTACTCTCCATTTTTTAATAAAAATAAAACACTCATGCTGCTTTGGCCCAGGTTTTTTTTTATTTATAACCCAATCTGTTTTAATAGCTGCATTTATGACTGAATTGAGGAAAAAAATGGAAGTATTTGACTCATTTCAGAATCATTTCTGAAATGKTTCTTCATCACTTTTAATGGCCTGCATCCCCCTGGGGGGTTCAGGTGTTGGCCAGCGTTAGCTGACCTTGCTGTAGCTTGGTCCAGGACAGCAAGCTTTCCCGCTGCAGCATGCTGCATCTCCCCTGTGCTTGTCCCTCTACCACTCGTATCGTGCCTGTAGTCGTCCGTTCCCCTCCTTCCCCACACAAGACTGGAAGGGATCTCCATAGCCACTGAGCTCAGGTCTCTGCTACAGTCACGACCGTCTCCAACCACCCTTTCCATAAACTTTGTGAGYTCCAAAGTTAGGGATTTGCTTCCCCCCACTGCCAGGAGGCACCTGCCTGCCTTGGAGGCTGGTGCCTGTGATGGCCACTGCAATTGATGTGATGGCACCTTCTCCCCATTCCCAGCCTCAGGCCRGCATGCGCCTCTCCACTCTTTGGGATGAGGAGAGGTTGCAGGTTGGGTCCTGCCYGGTGCCCGTCCTGAGGTCCCCGTGGCAATCACGAGCTGTTCACGTGAGCTGGGAGAGGCCCGGACAGAGCCCCGGCATCTGGGGGACGGTGGCTGAGCACATGCAATGGCTTGGCAGGATTATCTCGCAGCCACGCCAGAGTAATCTCTTAGGTAGATTACTCCCAAAGCCAGAGCGAGAGCATGCCATTTCAAGAGTCTCGGACAAAGCGCTCACGGGGCTKTTTCTCTGATAGCCAAAGGGCTAGTTAAAAGCCACGCGCTGCTCAGCCTCCTGATGACCCTCAGCACACGCCTGCCCTTTGCCAGGGGGAAGGAGAGGCTGATTTTTGGAGCTGAGAAGAACTTCGAGAGGACGGCTGCATTTCATAAGGCTCCCGAGCCCTCCRAACAGTGTTGTCAAGAGAGCAGGCAGCGAAATGACAACGTTTGGGTCAGTCCCAGAACAGCTTGCCAGGGAAGCCTATCAAGCCCCAGTAATCGGGTTTGATTTAAATCTTTCTCMTTCTTATCACCCTTCCTGGATTAAGTCATCTCCACCGAATGAGAGAGGCTGCCTTGGGAGAGGCACAGCCAAGCTCTTGTACGGGTGTTGGGGAGAGGAAGGGAAAGGCAGGCAAGTCACCGTCACTTTTGGATCTTACCATCTCCATCCCAATTTTACTGCTCCCTTGGAGTCGCAAGATGACAATAATCTAGCAACCAGCAGCTTTTGAGCCCACTTATTCTCCTCTGGTCAGCTGTATAGTTAATGTACAGAGTTACTTCCTTGGGCGCTCAGTTGTGCTGGCTGCAGTGGGATTTGTGACACTGGAGCAAGAGGGTCTGTGAACCCTGACACTTTGGGATTGCACGTACCGAGGGAGGCCATTTCACAGGGTATTTTTTCTTCATTTCAYCCGCTGTTTCTCACACTGAAAAAATGCAGCTCTTTACCTGAGGCTACAAGCTAGCACAGGCTTCCCTTGTGAGTAAGCAGCACCCTGGTTTGCAATACAATGCTTTCTGTGTGCTGCAAGGGCACGAGTACATGGTGTAGCTGGCAGGGTAACCTAGTCCTGGTCTGTTCTTTCAGCGTTTCCCACTGCTATGACAGAAGAGAAAATGTCAGCACGTTGTTGGCTTGCTCATGGCCTCGGAGGAGCAGGAGGATGGGTGGGAAAGGTCGTCGCAGCAAAGAGAAATGGATTGCAAAGACAGGCAGCAAATGCTAGCTGGTAAAGTAAAGAAGCACCACCTTTGCAGTTGGTACCACCCAGGGAAGAGTGGTCCTGTGGCATCAAGGTGAAAGAAAGGGGATCTAAGCTGTGTGGGTCTTGTGGGGGGAATGGGGAAAAAGGGAGGCTTTCTTTGCAACATGTAGGAGAAGAGGAGGGTGTTTTCTCCCCAGCTCAGTGCTCACCCTGTGAGTGTGAGAGGGAGGCTGCTGCATGCAACGCATGTGATCTTGCAGAGTAAGAAGGATCACTGAACGGGTGACGCAGGAAAAGGAGGATTACTCTGCATGTGATGGCAGAAGGAGGATGGAGGAGCATTCTTGCAAGGGGTGTAAGGATGGGGATTACTAAGGGATTTTCTTGGGTACCTAGGTACAATGAAGACACTCCTCCCTCTACCTTACACTTGAAGCCTCTGAAAGGGGACTTGAGGGGTCATCAGAAGCCATCTCATGTATGTTAAAGTCCTGATGGCTTTCTGTCACTCTCTGAAGTACTTGCTGCTTACCCAGCTGACCTAACTGTTGCCAGGTTTCACTGACTTTTGGGGAGCCAATGCCATTTCCAAATTTCTAGTCAAAAAGAAGAATATGAGGCCATCTTTGTGTAAGCTAAGCAACTGTCTCCGCTGGAACAACTTAAACGGTTTGGCCACTTCCTCCTTTATAGTCAGAATGCAACTTCCCATCCACACAGGATTTTGGAAACAAAAGCGTGAGCAGTACATAGAGGCTGACACACCTCAGAGCAAGAGGCTCTAAAACCTGCTGGGTTAATGGGAAGATACTTCCATTCATTTCAGTGGCAGTCCTTCAAATGCACTGAACAGACCAGAAGCAATGATCTGTTCCTTTTATGCTCACACACTTTCAGGCCACTGTTGCTGCTTTGTAACAAGCCGAAAAATTCACAAATTCACATATTCACAAAAATAAGTTAATTCAATTTTTGGAGCTATACCCAGCAGGATCACATCTCTCATGGCAGAAGAGGGTGAGGTGGGAAGTTCACTATAACTGTGACAGTGACTTCTTTAATAGTAGTAACAAATATTTACAGCTGGGAGAGGAAGGCTAAAGTCTGGCTTCAAGTGAGCCTTTAGAAGTAGGAGCCTCTGTGAATAGTCCAGCAAAAATGTTTGAGTTTTGGCTGAGTTATGAAGTTTTGACAATGAATAATTGCTGTTGTTTACATAACACCCACGCACAAACCATAAACGTTTGGCTCTTTGACCTTAGCCATGACCACAGAGATCTGCAATAGATGCTCTTCACGTCCTCTCTGTTACACCGCTCCCTTTCCAGCTGTCTCAGCAAGGCTGGTCTGGGCAAGGGAAAGAAGCACGGCAAGTGATACCAATGGCAGGAATAGGGATAGACTCAGGCCGAGGGGGGGAAGCAAAGCTGGCAAGGGGCCAGACTGCAGGAAACGCAAGGGAAAACCAAGATCCGAGGAACAGAAGACGACAAAGAGAAGAACCGAAAGGATAATTGCAGGCAGGGAGACTAAGCTGTTTGCTAGAGCTAGAGGTAAGAGCAGCCTTTGTGTTGTGCGTGCAGGCTGTTTGCTATCTGTACATCCTTTCATAGAGGACAGCGCAATGCATGCGACGACAGTGTACTGGCAGAGCAAGAGACAGAAAATTAGCAAACACTGAAGGGGAGTTACCAATAGAGGGTCAAATACCAGGAGGGAAAGAATGGCCAAAGCAGGCTAGGAGAAAAAGAGAATAACTGCAATTAAAATAAAAAAGCTTTAACAGAAAAAAAAAAGGTTACATTCTTCATAAGGGTAAGACTTATTTTCCCCAGTGCTTTCCCTTGTCCCCATTGCACATCTTCTTTCACATTCTGCCCAGTCTTTGTTCTTCCCTGCACCCAGCTCTCCCCTTCTCCAGGCCCCAGCCCTTGCCTGAAGCCCCTCTCTGTGCCCTGCTTAGCATTTCCACCCTGTCTCCTCATCCAGCGTCCCCTCTGTCCTTGTCCTTCCTTCCCGCACCCCCAGCCTCCTCCAGCCCAGCACCTCCACCCACCCCAGGCCATGCCCCTGCCAGGAGCTAACCCTGCCTGATCTGCCTTGTTTCCCAAGAGGCGGTCCTTGTCCTTGCTGCTCTGTCCTTTCCTCCTCAGCCCCCCTCTGCTCCTGCAGAACCTCCCAGTCCTTTGTGCCTCTGGGTTTCCAAACTGAGGCTGCTGTGAATGCGGGGGGTCTTCTCCCTGCTGCACAGAGCTGCAGAAACCCAGGTCTGCTGGTATGCGGTGCTCTAGCTGGGAGTTCAGCACCCTTATTCCCTCGGGTGTACCTGTCACTGCAGTGACTGACACCTGCCAGTATGACTGATTTGCAGGCCACCATCCACACTGCCAGTTCCACTACCTGCTGTAACAGCACGTGGATTTCCCTTGGAGGCATTCACGCCAAGCCTCAGCCAAGCTCGGACCCATGCTGTCTCTTCCCAAACTGGGAGCTCATGCTGCCGGCGTGTCAGTCACTCCCCGCTTGGGCCCTGCGAGGAGCCGTGGAGCAGGGGTGCAGGGCTCAGCCGKCCGATCCAGCCATCCCTGCAGCCAAAGGCGGAGATAGCCGCCTCCCAACTCACAGGCCATTTTTTGCATGGAGCCCAGGGACCCTGTGTCAGGCAGGGGTCCTAGCAAAGCACTTGACCCCTTCTTCCCTCTGGGCGCTGGTGGAAGGGGCACAGCAGCCCCGAGGACCCTCCTCCCTGTGGCGCAGCAGGACAGGGGACGCCGGGACAGGCAGGGAGCTCCACAATGGCAGGGGGTGAGGTGCCAGCGGCACAGATGATGGCAGGATTATCCCTCTGCCTGCCAGCAAGGGTGAAACCAGACAGGGGGAAGCAGGCGAACCCTGACCGGTGGCCACTGCTGCAGCAGACGAGCATGCTTATTTTTAAAACTAAGCAGAAAAGAAAAGTACTGTCCCCATGTCTATTGCAGATGAGGTGCTGCCCAGGTCCAAGCTGTGTTTTGGGACCCTGGGAATGTCAATTTACCGTTTCACAATCTTATCCACCCGAGACTGAGCAGATCARGATTTAGTCTCTTTTTACTCCGCCGCCGCTCCCCCTCGCAGAGCGATTGCCCTCCACCGCTGCCTGTGGGAGAGGGAAGGTCAGACCGGCCGGGTGCCTCTTTCCTGGAGCTGTCACCCGCRGCTGTGGCAGCTGGATGGGAACCAGGGGAGGGGTTTCGAAAAGCAACCGGGAGAGAAATGGGCCGTTCTTTCCGTCCTCATCGCTTGTGAGGAAAACCAAGGGCAGGTCCACACTGTGGCGTGGTGGGACCGGGGCAGCAGGAAGCCCAGCAGGAGCGACCACCTGAGCACTACCTGGCTTTCCACTGGGCTTGGCAATGAACTCTCTGTTGCTGCGGCTCTGCTGCGGCTCGTACACACGCTAGCTGGTTTAATGCCAGCCTGGGTATTATGTATTAGCACTTTGGTTATAGGACAAACAATCAGGCTGATCCACCCAAGATAAAGTAACTTTCATTTGCGGCCCTGGATAAAATACCAGCCTTAGCCAATTTGCAAAAGGGCCTGCATGAGAGGGTATGGCTTTCCTTCACTTCTGCTGGTTGACTAGAAGCAAAAAAAAGCCTCTTCAAGTGCTGGTACCACGAACAGGAAAGAGATACAAGGAGAGGGAAGCCTAATCCCCCAAAGGCTTCTCTTTGTTTACCCTTCAGGCTTTAAGTGGACTTTTATGTCAAAGGACCAAAGCCCACAAGCCCTGCTCAAACAAATCACAGGTGACGGCTACAATAACACTTCTGTGTGAGGATGCGCTCCAGTGTTTGGCCAATGATAGATAAATAGGTAAKTCTGTTAACAGTGAGAAGTGTAGGTAATTTGTTGTGGGAATTTGGGATTGTAGCCACAGTGGCTAGAACAGAGACTCTGAGCTATCCCTGCTTAATTAGAAACATAGCTGGGTTTTGTCGAGGCAGGTAGCTTCTCTGATGTCTGCTAATGGACTAAATTACATTTGTTTAGACTGGATTTTTGTCCTCCCTGACTGCTGGGAATAAGAACCAGATTGTGCCCTGCCATAAGCAGCTATCTCTCCCAGTAACTCATTCAGGGACTAGGGCTGTTGCAGCCTGCTGCTGGGCATGTATTTCCCATTGCAGTTTCCTCGTTGATTGCACTTATCCAGAACTTGGTCTGATCCCATGTCTTGATCCTACAGCCTGGGGATGACCACACAACTCTGGGAAAATCAAGATGTACAGTCTGTTTGAAGGTCTTTGCTCCAGCTGCCCAAGCATAAGCACTGACACCTTCAAAAGAGCACTTGAGTCTTTCTTATTAAAGAGAGAAAACCACAAAGAAAATGGCAGATGCTGGAGCGTTGCTCTGTACTGCATCCTGCTGAGGTGCGCCCCATGCTGTCACAAGCATTTCTGATGAAAAATTGAAGCAGCAACTGAAGCTGAAGTGATGAAGTGAAAACACCTGCCTGCCAAGAAATGTTGAAGCACCCAGATTTACCTGCAAGGCGTTCGGAGCTGGGGTCATTTATTTTCCTGGCTGCCCACCAGGTTGTCCTTCTTCTGCAAGACCATTGCCTTTGAGGTGCTCAGTGCCTGCTGGCTCTGCAGCTCTCCTGGCTCCAGCTGGCCCAAGGAGAAAACAAAGAAATGGGGAGATTTCAGAAACTTGCCTCCCCTGGTCTGAGAGGAGCTGACAAAAGTCAGCTGCAGAGCCAGGAGCTGAACATTTCCCTTCAGCTCTCTTGTTTCCTTTAGCTACTGTGTTGAGTGATGTTATTAGACTTGTTGCTCCCAAAAGCATCATTTTTAGGACCAGTTCCAGAACAACTGCGAAATAAAGGCAGCTTACGATCCAGGCATAATTCCTAAGGTTTCTAACCCTATCGGAACGGTTGAATAGTGAGATCGAGAGGCAGAAACCATCTGGAACATATCCTTCAGCCTTTGGCACGCAGTGTTTTGATTATCCCCTGTGACCCGAAAGCCTGTCCTGAGCTACTTCACCTTCCCAAAGCCCGGATGTCCTTATGGGTGGGAAAGCTGTGCCTTTCTAGTGCAACTGAACAGCCCTGCTACCTGGGAAGAGATTTTTAGAAGAGGTGCAGACCCAGTCCATCGACAAGGTTTTCAGTCCAAGGGCTTCACGGGATGTTCTCTTCACCTTCTGCCGGGGATTGTGCACAAAAATGCAGAGAAATCTCCTGGTCTCCAGATACTGTCCAGGAAAATTGGAAAGGCTCACAGTCTAAACTGTGTCCAGGGGAAAACCATGCTAACAACCACTCAACAAGGCTGAATGTCCTTGGCAGCTATTAATTATTATCAGTCCTTTACTTCAGCAAAGTGTGTGAGAGGCTTTCAGATGTAGCATTCCACAATCGCTGCGCAAGCTGTTATTGATTTGGCACAAAAACCCGAGGGTGATAAGTTTGTGTTTGGAGTGGGCTGGAAGGACATGAATAAAACCCTACAGCCAGGAAAGTATGTGCTTGCTTTGAAGGACGTGTTACTTTTTGCTTGTTCAGTTTAACCATTCTTTCCCATCAAGGTCTCTTTCCTGCTTTTGGGAGGTGATTGATTGATGGAGAGGAAGCTTACTTTTGACGTATTTCATGGAGGAAACTAGAATTAGTGGTTACTGCATGCTGGCAAAGCATTTATGGATTTAGATTCAGTCCTTTTACAACCATTTTCTGAGAGCCCTTGACAAAGTTTGTCCCCATATATTTTTCCATTGGTTCCCAGGATCCTTAGTGGTGGGAAGGAAACACGCTGCAGCTGTACAGAAATGCGTAAGGCTGTTGGATCACTAACAGGACAAAAAGCAGGGATCTTAATAGCCATTATCCTGAAGATCCTTGGTCTTTGGCACTATGGTATGTCTCGCAGTTTCCTGGCATGGCGGAAAATTGCGCCACCCCATCTACACAATAGCCTAAAGCAACCTTCTGATTTGCCTTTAATTTGCAGTTTGTCTCCTGCTCTCCCCTTCTTTCCCTCCTCCTTTTGTATTCCTCATTCACACTGTAATCAGAGGTGGGTGAACATAATGCAACTATGACTCAGGTTTCAACAACTGCCACCATCTGCGATGAATCAGAGAAGATGCAGCAGAGAGGAATGGCTCAAAAGGAGGTGATTTTCCCTTTAGAGATTTTAAGTATGAGGGATTCACACAGCCTACTTCAGGCAGTCAGCTGGGGTGCCTGTACATTTAGGGGGGCAAGCTCCCTGCATAGCTGATGGACAGAAGCAGATACCTCCAGATGTGATTCAAAACTGCTGTGCAAGATAGTTGAGGTTGCAAGATACGAAACCTGCTCTTCCTCCTCCTCCCTGGCACTGGCCCGGTCCATCACGTGCACATCACACAAAGACATCTATCCTAACAAATTGATTAGTACCAGGGGATATCCCTAGGCACTGGCTGCTGTTGGTGCATCCCTACTCCTGGTACATCCGCACCATCAGGGTAGTCCCTGGCATGCTCTTGGCCTGGATCCACTGGGATTCTCCCCAGAAATTCTCCCAGGTGGTTTGGGAGTTGGTGGGAGCCAGTGACTGTTTCCAGCAGGCACTTTGCAGGGACCACTCTGAGTTGCAGGGTGAACCAGCCTGGCTGCGGGCTGCTCCCTGCCAGCTGGCTGGGGAGGGGTCTCAGGGAAGTTTAATGTCCTAGCGCAGACCCAGCCTATTTCTCTGGGGTTTCTCTTCGCTTTCTTCCTCTCCTGTGCCAGAAGAGCCCTGCACATGCCCAGCAGATGGCACTCCACCGTGGTCTTACACCGAAAAGCCCCTCATAAATAACCTGGCCCACCTCTGGGGACACAAGGTGGTGAGCCAGGGCTGCCCCCCTCATCGGGATCCTGCAGGGAGCTGGCTCCTGCTGTCATGCCCAGGGAAAGCCGTGCTAAGTCTGGGCATGCATTTTGAGGAGTTTTAATAAAATTACTTCATCCATGGGTAGATGCATATATCTATATGTATACCTACCACCTACCTACCTCTCTCTCTATATATATGTATATGTATATGTAGGTATGTATATATATCTCACAGGTGCAAACATACCAGCCACTGTCAGAACACCAGGTCATGAAGGGCCAGGGAGGGCAGAGGATGCTCAGCTTTTCAGAAGGTCGGAGGGTGGCTGTGTGCTTGCAATATGGTAATGCTCACAGGCTCCAAGTGAGATCAAGGACTTTGTCATACCAGGCCTTGTGCACAGCCAGTGCAGGGAACAGGCCCAGATTTCAGTCCCACTGAGGTGCGAGGACGGTACTGCTCTGCATGCTGCAGCTGCAGCTGCCCCCCAGGGCCCATCGAGAGGAGCTTCCCTGCCCACAGTCAGATGGGTCAATCTGCCACTCCAGCTCCATCTCAGCACCCATTGCTTTAGCTGCAGGGCCATCCCTTTCTTTTTCTTTTCCCAACTTTATGAATCAGTGCTACCTCAGCCAAAAAGTATGGCTCAGCACATCTCCTCATCAAATTTTGAGTCAAGAATTTAGTTAGTTCTTCGTCTGCTAGTCTTCCAGAGATTGCCTTTGCAGAGCATGACAGTATTATTTTTATGATTGTTAGAAAATGTTAAAAAACAAAGGCAGGTCTGCCAAATTCACTTCATTGAACAGTAAGCCTTGGCTGCATGAGTTTAGTCAGTTTTTTCTGAGCTAATTCCCTCAGATAGCTCTCCCTTTTTGCTGCTTCTGCTGGCTTTTCACCCAACTCCATGCAGCGACAGATGCTTGCAAGGACAAAGTTGCTGCCTCCCCTGGTGCAAGATGAAGCGCAGAGCTCAGCTGTTCCCACCTCCTGTGGATGGTTGGGCTCCTTGGTCAGCTGGGGTATTACTTTTTTTGCCGTAAGTAAACTGACAGTTTTGGAAAGTGGAAAGTTGCTGCATGGTAGCAAACTGCTGCTCCCGTAGTCAGCACCTGCACACAGGCTTTTGTGCGAGGCTCCTCGCCTGAAACAGGAGTGGGCTCAGGAAAGATAATGTGGCATTACAGGACCGCTGAGCCAACAACCGCAGCTTCCTACCAAGCATTTTAACTTTCCCTAAGTGGCTTTGGATTTCATCTGTTTCCTTTTTCCCTCTGACATTTCAAAAATGTTCAGACTGGTGAAAATTTGTGCTGCAGTTCTGAAACAGTTGCCTCCATGATCCCAATTTCTCTCTGAAGGACACAAGATGACCAGAAATAAGTAATTTCTTAATTCTGTTGCATGCAAGCTTGTGCTTTTCTTTTAAATGCAATTTTGAGTTGTGTCATGCACAAACGAGCAATTACTGGCCTATTGGTATCTTTGTCTTCTAGTGTGAATGACACTGCTTGGCACTGGTAGGATGGTAAGTACCAGAGCTTGCGCCTTGAACCTGTGTCAGAGGAGAAATACATCTATTGACATCAGCAGAAGCAGGCCTTGCATTATTTAGTAAGGAGCTTATAAGTTCATTGTTGCTGCAGCTTAGGTCCGGGTCTGTGCATGAAACTCTTGCAGGTGGCCACAGGGGAAAGCTGGGGAGCAGAGTACCTCCCCAGGAGGCATCACCGCACCACCCCCGTCAGCATCGCTGTAGCTGTGAGCTTGCCGTCTCCTCTGCAAGCACCTCCACGAGGGATGTTTCTGCTAACAGGGCTGTAAATGGGCTGAGATTCCCCTGCCAGAGCAATCTTCTGAGCTGGGCAGTGTGTGCCCTGCTCTCTGCTGGGTTGTCCTTTTATTCCCCTCTCCCTGGGCTGAGGAGTACCAGGCAACCAGGATTTGCCATCTCCAGTCACAGGCAGCAAAACTGTTCCCTGCACAACCTGAAATGGCAGCTGCCGGTGTCTAATCTTGGAGGGAAAAGGGCAGCAGGGAAGAAGGAAGACAGAGAGAGAGAGACAACCCCACCACACACTCTGGATCTATTTCTTCTTTCCTGGAAGAGCTGCCACGAGCACTGGGATCTCTCCTTTGCTCTCAGAAAGTTAGTGGCTCATGCCTGCCAGTTTGTAAGGTCCATAAGTAGCTCTGAGAGCATTTCAGAAGGTGAAATCCCTTTGCTCCCCTCTCTCCCGCTCTGGTGCTTGCCGTTTGTAGTCTGGTCTGCCATGCTGGAGCTGGTGCGTGCTGGACGTGGTCTGTCCTTGTCTGTTACAGCTGGCAGAGTTCTCCTCTCCTCCCTATAACAGGGAGAGTTTGGCCTCTGGCTGCTTCCTTGGCTCTTTCCATCACAGACCTTGTTTCAGCTACCTCTCACCTTCAGCAGAAGTGAACAGTTTGAACTGAAATTGCCCACGCTGGATATCCCTTCAGGGTTTCCGTCAAAACATTTCCAGTCTTTCCACTGGAAACAAGCAGCCGTGACGGGAAGAGAAAGGCTGAGAAACTGAGGGGCTGGAGGAGGAGGTTGGGCATGGAGGGAGAGAGGGTTGCAAGAAGCAGGGAAGCAGGTGTAGGTGCTACAGTCTTGACTGTGCATCATGCTTCAGTTCCTCCCGTGAGTGTGGAAAAGTGGAGAGAGGTAGTGCAGGAGAAGGCAGAGAAGCTTCAACCCCAGCCCACCTCCTCTGAGCAGACATTTCCCTGCCACAGACCTGGAGGCAAAGTCACCAGTGCTGCACAGAGCTGGGGCAGGAGAGAAGCTACTGAGCCCCGTCCAACAGCCAGCATTATGGCCTGTTCCCTCCCACCTTTGCAGCTGTGTGTGGTGGGGACACCCCCAGACACGATGGGAGGTTGCGTTGTGGCTCCTTCTACTAGTAACCCTGGGTGGCACATAGCTAAAGCTAATTATGTGGGGCTTGCAGAGCACAGAATTTGAGGTATTTTCTCCTCCCTGGGCCTGTTCCAGTCTGGATTCGCATGCACACAGCGCTGACCTCAGGGCTTTGATCAGTGAAGGCACTAGCAAGTATGCAATTCCTCTTCCATGGGGTAAAGGATACGTATGGTTCCTGTACAGCCAAAAAGGTGTCTTCTCCAGGCTTCTTCTCCTTCTGCTGGGTCTGTATTGCTGGCAAGAATCTCATGGGACATCTGCCTGCAATGGGAGGGAGAAAGTAACTATTATTATGCATGTGGTACCCTTGAAAGTTGTCACAGTAAATAAATGAGCACAGAGAAACGGCCCTCATTGCTGGGGCCAGAGCCTGCAAATCAGGTCAGTCTAGAGCAAGGACAAATACTTCTCTTGTGGGTGCAGCTTTCCTTGTGACCTAACTGTTCTGTGGGTATACAAAGACCTTCATCTGCAGGACTCTATTTCAGCATCTTTCATTGGAAGTTATGTTTCTGCTTAAAGTTAGAAAAAAGAGACACTGCTATTGGTTCAGATAGTGGCAGAAGACTGAAGCATGCGTCTATGGGATTTTTTTCCCCTATAGAGTGTGAAGGAAAAGGGGCTCATTCTGTAAATATAATCCAACTGACCCAAAGTGTCTAAAACCTGAGAGAGAGAAGAAAAGGGAAATTGTGTATATACTAATTTTTTGTTCTTGCCATTTCCACCAGCTGACTTACAAACCTAATGAAAAAGCTGTACTTCCATCCCAGGCTGTGATGCCAGTACTGGGTATTGCTATGATAAGCAGTTCCCAATTTAACCGAAAGAGAGGACACAATAGCACAGAGACAAAGAGACAAAATGTGCAGTTTTTACTTAAGCGTTTCATTCCTGCAATTCCTCTTGCCTGTTTTTTTTCTTTTTTTTCAACTCTCCCCTTTCAAATTTTATCTTGGAGCTGGAGGGCTGGCTCAGCCCAGCCGTCCATAGCTGTCGTATGAACACACGAACTACYGTCAGATGAGCCCAGCCTAGCTTTGAAACACATTTGTGCTAAAACTCTGCCATTCCTAGGGCTCGCCCTCCCCACCATCCTCTAATATCGCCCCTGGCTGTGTGCCCACAGAAAACCTTTGTCTTTCCAGACCCCCTGGGCTCAACCCGGCAGCCAAGGCTCCAGAGGCCAGTGTCCTGATTTCCAGGGCAGCCAGTCGCCCTCGCCGCACGGGCAGGGAGCAGCCCGGCTGCTGAAAGCGATAAGCCGTTGGCCAGCATGGCATTTATCTCCCCGGCAGCGGCAGCGGCGGCGGCGGGTGAGAACAGTGTGTCCTTGACCTGGGCAGGCGTTGGGCATGCCGGGCTGCCTGCAGCCGGGGCGGGGGAACTGCTATCTCAAACACCAGCTCCCACGGGAGCAGCACGAGCGCTGCCCCGGGGGCTGAAGGGGCTTCAGCCACCTGCCTGGGTCAGCGTTCGGGGTGATGCCGCCTCACGTCCCTGATGCCTGGATGCCTCACAGGGGGCACGAGCTGCTGAATCCATGAGAGGGAAGGTAGCCCGGCAGTAAGCAGGGGTGCCAGGCTGCTAGAGCCAGGAGGAAAACTCAGGGAGTCGCTGCGTGTGTGGCTTTTCTTCTCCTTTCCCCCYCCGCCCCCGTCTGTTTTATTGAAAAAATAAAAGCATTTTAATTGTGTGAGTTACCATCTGGAGGTCAGGCCATTGTGAACAATAAGCTTAGGTTGTAATTATATTTATTCTGGGTAGGTTTCTTCATGCAACTCATTTTAATGCCTTGGGCCTCCATGGTACGTTCAGCTAAAGGAGCAGAGTTAATTGGAGGCGTCTGGCTCAAATGCTAAAGGTTACTTGAAACCTGCAATTTCGGACAGATTAAAGAAATCTATGAAAGCACTCAAATGAACCACAGATCCTAAAGCATACCATAGTACAACTTCTATTAGCTTGCAGTACACCACAGACCCGGAAAAATGCTTTCAATTAATACTGGTTGTAGAAAAAGCTAAACATTCGCGATTTACAAAATACTGGTTGCAATGAATTGAGTTGTCAGCCATGACACAGTCTTGTCTTCCTTACTAAAGCAACTGGGTTCTGGTTTACAGCATCTATGGAAAGATTTTCCAGGATAAGGAACTATCTTTAATATCTTTATGAGGATCTTAGCCAAGAAACACCCTCTCCCCGCTCTCTAACCCCTCACACCAGCCCTCTCACCCCGCTTCTGCCCCAAGTCCATCCAGTCCCCAAGCTTTGGGCACTGTCCTGGGGGCTGTGATGAAGTAAAAATGATGGCTGCATTAATTTCCAGGCATCCTCGAAGGAGCACCAGCGTATTTCTTTTTGACCATTTATCTCCCCATTGCCACTGAACCCTTCTGCGTCACACAGAGAGGCAGGCGTCTCACATCACTTGTTCCCTGAGATGAGCCGCTAAGTTGCCGTGAGCTGTGAGGAGGAAAGGACTGGGAGGCAGCTGAGCATGGACCGGGCTTGTGATATGGTGTCTGCACTCAGCCCAAAGTTAAGTGTGGGAAGAGCTTTCCCTGAACAGCAGAGACACAGCAAATGTCTCCCTCCATTCTGGCATGAGGCTACAAAGATGACAGGCATCTGTGAGGGATGAGGGGGAAGGAGAAGAAAGGCAACTGGCTTACAACCAGTTGTCATGTTGGAGGGAACAGCAAAGAGAGAAGCTGGCAAGTTGGTGTGTGATTAAGCTTAACCCAACAATTGGTCCTAACCTCTTCCTTTTGTCTCATATCTCTCTGAGTTTTGTATACACTGCGTTTTGTGGTTGGGGGTTAAAGAACTAAAGAGACCTTTTTAAACACAGCGTCTGTTCAACTTGTTCATCTCATGTTCTTGGGATGCTGAGTTGGCCACGCTGCGCCCAGGTCAAGAAGTGAAGCTAATTTTGGTTGTGCATCGGAATGTATCAGTAAAATAAGGATGAATATCCTGGCAATGAAAAACAATGGCACTCTTTAATGTGTTGTGCCCTGCAGTTTCTTCCCCACACTTTACCCATCTCAGTTTCACTGCTGAGAAGGCTTTTGCTGGGATGGTTTCTGCTTCTGGAGCCTGAACAGAAAAAAACCAGCTCAGAAGAGGAGAGTGACCAGGCAGAGGAGAACAGAGGTCCCTTTTTGTCTCTTGTCAGCAAATACCGTGTGCTTAGAGAAATGGTGAGACACAGAAAAAATTCAGGGAGTCATCCATGAATCTGCAATTTCCTTTTTTGCATGCACTGATACCACCATGGTCACTGAGAAGGAAATTTTACCTTTGGGAAGGGCTACTGCCATGTATCAGGGCCTGGAGGAGCAAAGGAAGCGCAAAGGGAGCAGATGGCTGCCTGAAATGCTTGTGAAATTAGAATTAATTACAAAAGATATATGAGGGGATAAGAAAGGAAGGGAGGAAGGAAGGAAGGGAGGAAGGAAGGAAGGAAGGAAGGAAAGAAGGAAGGAAGGAAGGAAGGAAGGAAGGAAGGAAGGAAGGGAAAAGAAAAAGAAAGAAAGAAAGAAAGAAAGAAAGAAAGAAAGAAAGAAAGAAAGAAAGAAAGAAAGAAAGAAAGAAAGAAAGAAAGAAAGAAAGAAAGAAAGA
>JASVER010000046.1:536184-659818 GCA_030449065.1 Oceanodroma leucorhoa | reverse complement strand
AAGAAAGAAAGAAAGAAAGAAAGAAAGAAAGAGAAAGAAAAGGAAGGAAGGAAGGAAGAGAGAAGCAAGAAAAAGAAAATATTTACTGTTGTCCCTCTGTAAGAGCCTCTAAACTGTGATAGTTCTGATCAGAGCTTCTCTGAATGGGGGAAGAAAGTCTCCTTTTATTCTTACACTTTTTGTCTATTGCCCTTTAGGAAATTTCAGTCAGCTGTGCCATTTTGCCTTTTATCCCATAACTCTGCTGCTTTGACATTCAGGTTATGGACCAGGAACACACACTGGCACCAGTGACAGCCATTGTTTTCATTACAATGCTTGGGTCGTGAACCAGTAGGAGAAAATTGGCATTCAATTCATGAGAACTGTTGCAAAATCCCAAATGTTGCAAAGCAAATGCCCCATCTTTCTTCTGGTTTGTTGTCTCCCAGAGACTGTCTGGTACTGTAAGCATTTCGCTGGGAGCCAACAAACTACCCCAAATATGGTTTATTTTATTTTTTTAGATGAATACTGGCATCATTTGGATGTTCAGTGGCAACGTTAAGGTGAAATGTACTGGAGGGGAAGAGGCATGGGGGAGGCAATAAAGGAGAAAAGAAAATGGAGGGGAGTTGTGAGCAGAGGAAAAGGCAGAAGGAGGTGACTAAAAAGAAATGTTAAAGACAGCAGCAGAAGTATAGGAGAGGCAAGAGCAACTCAACAACCCCAGTCCACAGTGGAAAGTGAAGTAACTTCTCCTTAATCCCAACACTGGGGTAAGGAGGATGTGCAGCCATTTATACCATAGATGGCTGAATAATAAATAAGTCCAATAGCATATACTGTCCTTATTGTTAACACAGGCTTGAAATACTCTGCTCTGAGACCATCCAGCCCTTTGAGACGGTCCAGCCAAAAACCCATTTATTTTTCTCTCAAGTGCAGTCGTATTAATAGAAGCAGCTCAGGAAGCCCTCATCCCAGTGCAGTTTCAACACTTTATACAGCAGGGGGTCTTAATGGGATCTCTTCCATCCAGGGTGCCATTAGCTTCCCTCCCTGTCTCTCCATTTCCCCTTTTCTAATAAAATGCTAGTCTAAACACACACTGGGGCGTTAAGAGGAGTGATTTCTGCACTGGATGTGTGTGTGTGTGTGTGTGTGTGGTGAAGTACCTCTGACTTGTTCAAGACTTTAGCTTTAAATGTTTGCAGTCATGCAAAAAAAGGAAAAAAAATAATAAACCCTGATAAGTAAGTCTGAGTGACCCAGGTGCTGGTTTTCTTACCGCTGCATCACCGCTTCTGTTTTTCTGACCCCTTTGTTGCTTCCTCTCAGCCTGCTGTCTCATGTCAGGGACACTTGGTACCTGTTGATGGTTTCCATCACACCCTCTTGCTCCGTCTGAGCTGCCGGTTGCCGCTGGGCATGGCTCTGGGGAGAGCGAGAAGCATTTCAGATGGCCTCAGCTGGGGGACCTTGTTCCTTATGCCACAGTTGGCAGATGGGAAACATCTGTGTCCATTATACATTAAAAAATTGTTCCTCGGCACTCCTGCACAGGACTGTGGATGGTTGGGGATTTGAGCCAGGCTGTAGACACCATCATCTTTTTGGACCTGAAAGGCCTTAGCAAAGAAATAGTCACTGAAAGTGGCACTACTTTGATTTGGTATCACTTTGTACCCAATTGGCATGGGTGGCCATGACTACAGATCCACAGTGACTGCTTGCTGTGCCACAAAGGTCCCTAACCTAATGGCACCCCGCTCTGGGAAGGGCTCACACCTCTCAAGTAACCTGCCCGGGGTCTGACACTGTCCAACCATCCATTCTGCACTGCAGCATCCGAGCCGGGCTGAAAGATGGGGCTCAGTGGCTCAGCCGCTGTACGGCGTGACAGCAGCTGCTGCACATGCAGAAACAACGTTATTGCTCTCRTTACAGACGACGTTATTGATCACGTTACGGTGATCACTCACGCCCTCCCCTCAGCTTTCTATCCAGTAGCCTAGGAGGCTATTATTCTCATCAGAAAGATATTGATGTTTGTGAAGCCCTTAGAGCTGCTTTTCCAAACGGGTCTATAGTTGTGCAAATGACGAACACTTTGTAAAAGGATTTTTGTTTGTGGTGGGTTTTTTTCTTCCTTGGTCTGCTTGTGACTGGCTTCTTATTCCAGCTGTCCTGTCTCACCATTTACCAACTAACCTGGCACAATGGCCTTTTGGACTTTGCGCTGTCTTTCTCCTCCTCCTCCCCAGAAATAACAGACAGCTTTCTGCACAAGCACAGCCAAGCATCACACGGGTTCTGCTCAGAAGACCTTGTTTGCTTGACCAAACTTGCTGTTGACTGTGTTTTCAGGTAACTCAGGTGTCAGAAGGATGCCCTGTTGGTGTGCTTCCTGACATAAAGCTGCAATAGAAGTTGCAAATTCAAAGAGCAACAAAAGCGCTCTCCTTTCCCCGCTGCCCCTGGTTTCCTTCCATTTCTCTTGAACCGTTTGGAGCCAGCATTTGGGGAAAGACTGAAGACAGTTTCCAAACTGGAGTTCTTGGAAACAGCTTGTTTCCACATATGTGCCAGTCTGTGGGAACAGTGAACTACGTCTCATTCCACTTCATCTGCTGTGTTTCATTACACTTCTGGACTGATCTGTTCAGTACCTCCCTCCTTCTTCTGCAGCGGGGGGAGAAGATGATAAATTAGAGATATTAAGGCAAATACTTCACATCCCATCAGGTCTTTGCAATTCCAGCTGTCTGAAATCACACTTTCTTGCCCAGCCAGAGTGTTGCAACAAATGAGTGGAGTCCCCCAGTAACTCCAGTTGGTGTCTGTGGGGACTTTGAAAGGAGAGTCTGCTTCTGGGAAGTGAAGGCTGCTTCAGGCAGAACAAATATAAATGCTGCCACCTTACCAACCTCTTTCCTTTGTCTCTCTTTTCCTCCTCTTAGTTTGCATTTTTGTGGGCAAACCAAGCAATGCATAGCTTGCTTGTTACTGTCACACACTTGGGTGACCCCAGGGAGTCACGATGCAGATTTTCCATTAGCGTCAAATGTACATGGATTTATGAACTCCCATAACCTGGAGCTGATGAGAGCAGATTAGGGAGCAACTGTTTTTAGATAACTCACATACCTAAGAAATCAGCTAATATAGAGCTGCCTGTGGAAAGGTCACTTATTTCCTTAAGAGCGTGAGAGAATATTATGGTGACCCCTTCTTGTTGTATTGTCACTTTACTATATACGTACACATGCGCATATACATTGAGGGTTTACTATTCATTTCTCTCCCTCCTCACACTGGGCTAATTCCCCATGCTTTGTGCGGTACATCCTATACCTGGATTTCTTATTGGGTACGGGACCTTTGGGTTGTGTCTGCGCTACAGCAAGACACAAGGCTAAAGACACACCTGTTTGGTTTTAGTATAGATAGCTGCACCAGGGGATAGCTTCAGCTCATGCCACATAAGCTCGGCCATCTCCTTCAGGTGGATTCAGGCTGCAGGTACCCTATGTGAATCTCCATTCTTATAGGTCACCAAGATGAAGAATTTGTACCTTGCGGTTACAAGATAGCCCTTTTGCAAAGATCTGGTCATGCAAAAAGAGTGCCACGAGTGAGAAACTTTGCACTTCCCCAGCATCCATCATCATCAGGGCTCTGGTCTTATTCAAGGTATTGGTGTGTCCTGCCCTACAACACCCCTGCTAGACAGAAAGGACTGTCCCATGTTTACATGTCCCATGGTAAATTGTATGTCCCATGTCGCAGTGTCTGGGGCTGTCTTGTGCCTGGTCACAGAAGAACTTGTCTAACAAAATGAAAACTCCTAAATCCTGCGCCTTTAATACAAGATCATCACCCTATCCATAGCAATGAAGTACTGGTTTTGATGTTTTTTGGGTTTTTTTAAAGAAAAGTTTTGTTTAAAGCTGTGTGTTCCTTCCAGGATTGTGTTTGTAATTAAATTCAGGTTACAAGCACAATGAACTGCTGCAAGTTTAACCTGGCACTGGAGTTCAGCCTTTCTATGGAGGAGTGAAGGAGAACATACCATAGGGAAATGAGATGGAAAAGCTAACCCAGCTCAATTTTCAACTTTGGAAATAGACAGTAAAGTTATCCAAACTATCRTAACTCTCAACTTTCAGTTATTGCAGGCTTCCATATCCCCCCCTCCTTTCCTCTTAGACCTCCTTTGTAACAGCTTATTTTTGGATTTAGGTCAACTGCTGCATTCGTTCCTGGAGGAGGGGAGGCTTGAAAGCAGCATTTCCCTAGTGAACATGTGGAAACCACATCTGGTAGCTTGGGTTTTGACTAGCCCTGAATGCTGGGACAAGGTAGAGAGATCAGAAATGGTCATCACTGGGTGCTGGACTTGCTTCATCCTGGGAAGACCTTGGCAGCCTTGCTCAGTGCGGGAAGAGCCGTGCTGGGGGAGCAGAGCACTGCCTCTGAGCTCCCTGACACTCACTATTAAGCTGATGGAAGTGGCAAGAGATTTCCTTGGACCAGGTGCTTTACCTGACAGGGGGTTGTTAGGTAGTGATGCTTTTCTCCCATGTGGTGTAGGGGGTGGTATGGGCCAGAGAGGGAGGGGAAGGAGGAGAAGAAAGATTGACTTCCCTGGTGGCAATAGAGAGAGAGAAAATGCACCCTACTCCTGTCCTCTGTTTTCCTCAAGAGATGAATGACTCCAGTGTGGGAAATCAGGATTATTCACCCAGCCCTCTGCCACAAGGAAAACATGTGGGATTGCAGGGGAAAGGAAGACACATTTTTCCTCAGCTTCAACATAACCCTGCCTTCACCAAGGTAGACGGCAGTCMCGCTGAGACCTGGGCTCCCTGGCATCCCAGGTATTGCCCAGGTCCCCGCCTTGCTGAAGGCAGCTGCCTTTGCATTAGAGGTGCCAGGAACCAGACACACRGATTTCCCTGTAAGAAAAATTGCTGTAGGATTTTTCTGCCACTGGTAAGCAGCATCCGCAGCCTCCCCGGCACTCCCCCATGCCACTTGAGGGATCCTGGCAGGACAAAGGCGCGTGCAGCTGCTCATCGCCAAGGTCAGCACCAGTTGGGCTGGGAGCAAATCTTCCCAAGATATCCACATCAGCCTTGTCCAGCTCAGATGCCCCTGCATACTTTGCATTTCTCAGTCAGGGCGATAGCCCTTGGTCAAATATTTTCTTGAGGAGCGGGCATTCAAGTAAAACCACTGATGGCAGCATCAGGAATTCAGAACATTTGGAGAGCCAATGGATGGACCAAGCCGAAATGTTGGTGCAGCTCACCATACCCTCAAGCAAAATCAAAGTAGATTGGGTGAATGGAGCTTAAAAAATGTCCATTTCACTCCACTTTCTTGCAAGGAATGACTAGCATAGACGTGTGTGTGTGAACTGTAGGTGTTCACAGGTCAGAGATAAATCCCAGCTCCCCCCATGCCTAACTCAGGAAGAAGACACAACTTCCTCCTTCTCAGGAAACTGAAGAAACAAGGACACTCAGACAAGTTTCCCAATCCTAAGAACAACTTTTTGGTGGTACCTAAAGAGCATCGGAGACCACCACGCAGCCTCGCAGTGGGGGTTGTTCTTCTCTGCTGCATTTCTGAGAACAGTCAAAAGTAACTTGGAAATGGAAACTGAGTTAGGAGGTGTCTGCCATCTGGTCCAGCGTGGCCCAGCCATCACGGCTATTCTCATCAACCCAGCCTAAAGCAGACAYTCCCATTGACTGAAGTCAAGTGAAACGATGAAGGCAGAGGGAAGCCTGTCTCCCCCTGAGCAGAAGGAATGGGACACAGGCATGATGATTCCCCAGCAGATGGCTTGTCCACGGAAACCAACGCTAGCTTAATGAGTTGTGCTCTGCACGCCTCCCATAGGGAAGCAGCAGCAGGATAAAGATTTCAAAACTTACCACTTCAGTTCAGGATCTGAGCTGCTTAAAAACCAAACGGTGCCTGGGAGGGCTGACACAGGCAGAAAGAGCAGTGCAGCATCCTGGGTATCTTTATATTCTCTGCTTGAAGCGTTTTACTCCATTTTGGAGGGAGCAGAGACCGAGAGAAGAGGGAGTGCTGTGATGTAGCTTATTTAGCACCGTGAAGTTCCCCCAGACTGCAACCAAACAATGCCTCCTGATGTACGAAGTGCCTGGTGTGTTTTGCAAGAACGCTCTGGTGCTTTCAGACTCGCCAGTGGGGCTGTGCTTTGGTTAGCAGTTCTGCACACTCATGTCTCCTGGGATCAACCTGGTCACTACAGTCACTTTTGGCATCCACAAAGGAGTAACCGTCTGCTGCCAGAGGTCTCCATCTTCCAGCCTCCCCCTTGCTGGCAGTTCATGTCTCCTTCTGCTCCTGCCTTGCCTCATACCTTCTTTTTCATCCCTGGGAGTGTAGCACCTGCCTCTGCAGATGCCTGTGAAGATCGCGTTCGTCTTGTTCGTTATCTCTGGTGTGGCAAGGATGGCTCGCTTCTTCCTGCAGCTCCCACTCCCGGTGCCGCAGTGTCTGTCAGAAGAGGTGCTGGTGTGTCCTGGCTGATGGCTCTGCATCCCTAGATCAGCTGCCAAGAGCTAGGTTAGTGTGGCATCTACACAGCCAGACACACCAGTCCTTTCTGGGGGTCAGTGTCCTGCCGAAGTGAAGATTACAGCTCCCACCTTATTAGGGGAGCAGCACGGTCCAGTGGGGTGAAACAAAGCTGGGAAGCAGGAGATGTCCGCGCCCCTCTCCCCTAGGCGGCTGGGGGATGCCAAGCACTGTCATCCCTCTGGCAGCCCTGGCTCCTCTTGGCATCTGTAATTCACGCTAAGGGACAGATGAGCTGGAGAGAACGGGTCAAATCTGAGAAAACCCTGGTCACATTTAACCCAGTTTTCTCTCCTCGGTCTAGACCTCTTTTCTGAACCCTGAAGTTTGGAAAAAGCAGTTGCAACTGTGCCTTGAACAGGTCAACTGGATAAACTATTAGTCCTTTCCTGGTCTAGTTAAAGACTTTGCAATCCTACTGTGGATGAATGGGGTTTTTTTGGGGTTTGGKKTTTTTTTGAGGTTTTTGCTGTTTAACTTGGCTTTTGTGTGCGTGAAATGTAGTGGAATGGATTACGGATGTGTGCAAAGATCTGTAAATAGCTGTTTCTTGCTTACAGCTGTGACTGTATATTTATCATGCTAAATGCATTCATTATTTCCTCCAGAATCAGCTATTGTCAAATATTTTAAAACAGATTAATTTAAAAACTGAGAAAAAAAACCAAGCAAGGTAGTGGTTAGTGTTTTCTTTTTAAGATTTATGACTTAATAGTTGGACCTCAGCCGAGGCCTATGGACAGTCTTCCATCCTTTAAAAATAATACCCCTGATTAAAATAATCATGTAAAGAACCTACTTTTAAGAGTGTGCTTTTCTATCATTTTACACTACCAGAGCTTTTCTACCTTACATACACCCCCTCTGTAATGAATACAAGGAAATGCTAGGAAATTGTTTTCACTCAGAAAAAAATAGTAATGAGCCACCAAACAAGATGGGTTACTGCTGGAAAGAGAAAGCATTCAAAGGGAAAATAGAGTTGAGTTGATTAAACAAGTGATTCTCCTTTAAGAAAAAGAAAAATGCATGATATTTTAGGGGAGTTGCTAGTAATGAGTGCACATGTTTGACTTCAGTCATTTGTTTTAAACTTTGACCGTTTCTGTAAGATATTAATGACAGGAGTTTGGACTCACTTGTCCTGGTATGTCATGCCTGCTTACTCACTTCTTGTAGAAGAAATACAATTTTAAAATGACCTAAAATGAAATCCAATTTTTAAGTGACAATTTAAAAAATGACTTGTTATTTTGTACCCTTCAATGTAGTATGAATGTTTTCCAAATATTCTGCATGTGCTACCTCCCTTTGGGTCTATATTCTTAAGAAGTACTGGGTGTTTGGGGAGCCTGGCACCATGTCCCCCCAAGGGACTGTGCTGTACCTCTTCTGCTTGCGTTTAAAAGACGACCTTCCTGACGCCCATCCCCGGGCTGTCACATCCCCGRGGACCAGGTAGCTCAGGACTCTTGTGCAGCCCGTCTCGGAGCCTGTCTGCCAGCCTCAGCCCGGTGCCCATCGCTCCCAGGGTGACAGGTCTTGCTCGGCCCCGGTCCTATACAGCTTCAGGTCTCTTGTCTGATAGGGACTTTAACCAAGTGAGACAGGACTCTGCCCATTTCTGGGGATGGGGGCCCACAGTTTCCCAGCAAGTGCTGCTGGTGGTGTTTCGGCACAGATAATGTGCGTTAATTACCCTTTGCCCCCCGGAGTTTCAGCATGAAGCACTCCTTTATCTCACCCATCTAGGCAGGAATACAACTGCTAACAAACTCGTAAAGATACATATCACATGTTATCAAGCTCATACAGCACTCTGTGAATATACCATGAGTCCGCAGCGTCTATCCCATCGGGTTTGAACTGGACTACGCTGACAAAGCCTTGCAAAGAGGCTGGCAGCTTTATTCCAATCCAGCTGAGCCTGGCGACCCTTTATTTGCACAAGCCTTATCTAGTCTACTTCAATTGCATGCAAGTAGTTTTGCTCATCTGGCCCGTTCATTGCTATCTGCCACGTGGAGCATGAAAAACGTCTTGGCCTCATGTACCCTTTTGTAAAGAAAGTACCATACGGAGCAGATAAAACGGAGCATGTCGCAGAATCTTGGCAAACATTTTGAGCTGTCGCTGCCTCTGCTAGGCTGGAGAGTATCCGGAGCCACGGAGCGTGCCTAAGGACTGCACCCGCGTTGCAAAAAGCCGAGCAGCGAGGTAGTTATGTATCAGAAGGKCATTTTCTAGAGGTCGATGGTTACCCAACTTTTACCTCGGAAACACTGAAATCCATCTGCTTTGTCTGTTGGGGTTGGTAAAGCACACAGCAACATTTGTCTTAGTGCCAGACGCAGGACCCCCGTACAAAAACCCCCGCGAGCAACCCTTGTGTCAGGAAATTAAGGCCACATGCTCCAGGAGCTGCGCGTGCTCCAGACCTCCGGCTCGCCGCCATGTCTGTGCAATGGGGCACACATGGCTGAACCGGAGATGGGACTGAACCCAAATCCTACATCTAAACATCCCCAAACTTGGTCTGGATGTGAGCAACAGGGTCATCTGTGGGGAACGAGCCCAGGCACCCTGTGGCTTGTGCTCTGAACCCCCGCTGAACCCAGAGTCCTGCTCCTCAGGGCCCCTCGAAGATCCTCCCACTCTGGAAAACCCCCTCCCACTCCAGTTGCGAAGAGATAGATGTTTTCCATGTCAGAAACCTCCTGATAATTTAACCCTTTCTTTGCCCCAGCCAGCAACGCAGGAAAAGGGTGCAGGTGAACTGAGTTACAGAGGGGGGTTTGGCTTGGCAAGCCGCTCTGACTGAAGCCGTGATGGCAACACGGTTTGCACAGGAGGAGTTCAAACCCAGGTTAAAAAAACCACACGTGCCCTCGCTGTCCTGCCCCTGTGCTGTGTAGGGGGTATGTTGTACAGGGCACCTACTGCTTCTTGGAGAGGCAGGCAAAATCCACCTACCTCTCCCTCCCTGCCAGCACGGCTTGCTGCTGCCCAGTGCATGCAGGAGACCCCTCTCCCCTCACCATCTGGGGTTTTACCACTTTCATAGCCTGCTGCGCTCCACAGCTGCCTCCTTTGTTTCTCCTAAAGCCAGCCTCAGTTTTGCATACAGATGAATATGTGTTACCTCCTGTGCTGGACGTAAGCAGCACCCAACGAAAGCTAAGATGCTGCGGAGCCAGATACCCATCACGTCCATCCGTAGCGCATTCACGGTGAGTTTTGGGGATGTCGTGTGCTTTGGTTGTGTTGACTCCGCTCACCATCAGCAATTATCCTTTCTGTATGTGCACCTTCCACCGTCGCTATGCAAAGCTGCTCTGCTGCATCTCCTCGCCAGCACGCGGGAGCATCCGCTGTTATCTTTTGGCACCTGTGAAACAGCAGTGATAATGGAGGGATGGCTTATCACTGCCAAAATAGGTCAGGGGCCCGGAGGAGCTGCGGGGCAGCCTGCACGGCAGTCACCTCCCAGCAGGCACCCGGCGCGGCCGCACACAGGTGTGCTCGGGTGCGGCCTTCCTCAGGTATTTTATAAACAGAGCACACCATCGCTTTTGCAGTAAATATGCATTACAAAGCAGATAATTATGTGTACCAAACAGAGCTCCGCAGGGTGCAGCTGGCCAGGGAAGGCTTTTCTCAGCACATCTAACAGAAACCCTTTTCTTTTTCCTGTTAGGGAGAGGAAACGCATCCTCTGAAACTCCGCTGAACAACTACTGGCATCAGATGTTAGACACATCTCAACCGCACCAGCTGCAGCAAAAGGGTTTTGCAGTATGTTAATAGACCTTACGAGGCAACGGCCCCTTGAGATCTGGTCTGCTGCTGCTGCTGCAATGCAGAGCTCCTCGAATCATACGTGATGAACAAAAGCATTAAAAGACACCCTGCAAGAGTCGTGGGGTTAAATGCACGTGGCTTTCCACCCAAGCAGTAGACCAGACCCTCAGCTCAGGTAGCAAGAGCCTGCTCACTTAGATATTCGTGTGGTGGTTGTATTTAGTTCTGCTTTCAGGATCTGTCTGCTCAGGGTGGTGCAGAGCTGCATGTGTGTTTCGGTGGTGCCAGACACTTAGAAGGTGCTCTGAGCTTGTCGTCCTAAGCTGGGCCAGGCCAGGCCTTCAGGCTACAAGCCGAGAGTTTCACCGTGCTCTGCCAAAAAGGGAAGGGACCGCTTGGACCTTAGCGCCAAGCTAAGCTTTGCTGGCTAGACACCAGCAGACCTGGCAGCAGCTTCACTTCACAAGCAGTGGGGCTCGATGCACCCGCACGGCCAGCACCCATGTGTCCTGGGTGTCCTGGGAGGCAGGACATGGAGGCTGAAGGGGTGCCAGGCTGCTGGTCATGAAAAACCTGTGCTGGCCAGTCCCTGGGGGCTGCTCTGAGCTGAGCCCAGCTTTCCTCTGTGACGGCTGGGTGTTTGTGTGCGAGGTGCCGTGTACCTTCCTCAGCGTGGCGGGAGCAGTCAGCAGCAACAGAGATTCACTGTCTTTGAAAAATTCCTTCCACATGCAAATAACAGGATAGGATTCCTGAAGAAAAATCTTAAATGATTTACAAAGGGCCTAATGACCATTGTACCCCACTTGGTGGGGACCTTTTGCTGGTGAGAACTGTATTGTGTATCTGGACAGTCCACATGCTGAGAAATGGAGAAGAAAAGGTATGAGAGTATCTGGTGGAAATGGAGATGACAGGTATCGAAAATACACGAGCAAAGAAAAATGCAATCTATTTAACAAGTGTCTGGCTTCCTGCAGTTGTGGTTTTCAAAAAGAACTTAATTAGCTGAAGTTTGAGCCCAATATTGTCTTAACTCACAGCCACCCAATGACTATGCTGTGGTTTCTGCCCTGTGATAAAATCATTGTGAAAGAAGCCTTCATGCTGCTAATGGAGAGTCCTGCTTCTCTCTCTGTACCTCTTCTTCCTCCTTCCTCTGTTTTTCTCTGGAGTTATGAGTAAGGAAGTCTGGGAATCTGAAACTGGATGGCTCTTGGCATCAGTTGTTTCTGCGTTATCCAGACATGTTTGCACAGGCATCTCTAATGTATGTGAAGCACTTAATGCCTGCATCAGGCTTCAGTTAGAGGGACCTGAAACAACTTAACGGAGATCGTGAACCAAGATTTAATATTAAGAGGGGCCAGCTCATAAGCAGAGTGGTTACGTCGCCACATTTGACATGTCATTGCGCTAAAGACAAACCTGGATGCAGCACATTCTCTCTCCCAGCACAGGCATAAGTCATGGGAGATCCTTCAGTCTCGTCTAGGCACACAGGCTGTACATCAGTTTAGGACACAAAGTTGTGGAGTCGCTGCAACCTTTTTCCACTTGAGAACCGCTATATCAATGTCTTCGATACAAACACAAGGTAACTGATTCAAGAGTGCATACGAGGGTGGTGGCACTGAATTGCCCACGTCCGCTTCTGATGGTTTGTTTGTGCCTAACTGCACTGCAAATCTCTCATTGTGGAAGAAGTGGTTGATTTTAAGATTACTGAAGCATGCCTGGCATCAGCTGAAGTTGTACTGCAACAGGGCACTCTTGCTGTGAACAGGCTGAGGTCTGACTTCAGCCAGCCTCTCTTCAAGCCCTCCACTGAAGTGCTAGAGCTAGTGCTGGAGGCGGCTTGGTCTGCCCTAACACCGGTGGAGAAAACAGGCGCTCACAGGAGGGAACAGAGGTGGGCTGAAATGCCTCTGGGGGTGTCTGTATCCTCTATTGCTGACACTAGAGCAAGGGCGGGTGATGCAGCCCAGCCGATGCATCAGCTCAATGCAGCTGCAGCTGCAGAGGAGCAGCACCTCGCCAGCACCATCCCGGCCCACAGCTGCCCTCTCCTGACTCCTCCTTTTGCATCGGCTGTGGCACTGGCTTGACCCCTTGGAGAACCAGTTCAGCTCACGAAAACAGCAGCAAATGGGTCTTCGTTTCTCCTCTGGGTTCGTCTGAAGCCATTGGCATGAGCTGGGATGAGACAGGCGAGGGCAGCGGGACAGGACACAGACAGGAGCTGGCCCATCCTTTCCGCTTCAGCGAGTCACTGCTGTGGCTTCAGCTGTACCAGAAACCTTCACCCTTGAGCCTGGGCATCTCTGCCCACTGGCTAAACTTCACCAAGATGAGTCAGGTCCTGACTATGTAAAAAGGATTTGTATGAATTTAAGATCTTGTCTTTTGCCTCCATTTACAGATGAAGACAGAGCTTAGATATGACTCATATATGAGAACTACAGGTAACATTTAATAACTGGCCATTCCCTGCTCTTTTGAACACACTTAGTGATATATTTTCCTTCGTTTCCCGTATTTCCTRGTTTAAATTTTTTCAGTTATCTAGGTTTCTTATCCTCCTTTCTATCCCCTTTCTTCCCCTGGCAAGCTGCCTAACATTTTTGTGTCTGACTGATTGTGAAATCAGAGTAACAATACTGCGTACGTAAAAGCAACACTGGACATCTTAACCTTTGGAGGGACACGAACTCATTGTCCTGACTCCCATGGAAACGTACTGAACTGGAAGAACTTTCAGCAGGGAAAGAAGAGAATGAGACCACAGTCGTGGACACTGAACTCTCCAGCTGTGTGAAAGATTAAAATAATAGTGTAATCACTGCTGTAGTCACTTGTTTCCTATCTTAAAAAATAGCATAAAACCTCCCAAGCATGTCATGTGAGCACACTGAGATTTCTACCGACATTAATAATCACAAATTTGGTTTGTTCTTGCAACTAATAAAATAATTAGCACCAGCCACGTAAAAGAAGAGAGAAATATGCTAATTCATTCTGGCTTACAAATGAAAAGCAGAAAAGAACTAACCCATGAAGCTAGATCATGCAGGCTGTTTAGCTCCCTCCCAACCCAGTTTGGTAGGGGGCAGCGGAAAAGCATCCAGATCTCCTGCTGATGACCCCACTGCCTTTAATGGCCAACAGGTGGCTATCCGGTCCACAGGATTATTGTCTGGAAGTGCAAAACCTAACAAAACAGAGCATTAAAAAACAATCCAGAAAGCATTTGCACACAGGTCAGGCGCCTATGGAGATTTGGAAAAAGCAGTGTTGGAGCTTTCTTCTTGGCAGCACAGCCGGGCCTCATGATCCCTATTAGGAGGCTGCAGCTAGGGGGCAGAACATTTAAATGCTCATCAATGAGGAAGGATATAGCATTTTGTTGATTACGTAGCCGGAACAGAGGAGCCTCCAGATATTCATTCATTCATTCATTTATTTATTTCTAATGACTTAGCTGGGAACTTGGAGAAATCAGGAGAGAAGGCACGAAGGCTGCTTTTCCCCCTGACCTGTGCTTCTCTCCTGGGGAGAGGGGAGCGATGGTCTATTGTTCAGGGGCTATTCTTGGGGTCTGGAGACCAAAGCCAGCTTCTCTGCCTGTGATTGCAACCAACCATTGAGGCCAGCTGGCAATCCCTGCAACATCGCAGTCCCTGCTGCTGGAAAAAGGAGCAGCTCTGTCCACCTTCCCAGCCACGTGCTCCTTTCCTCTCCCTCGTGCCAGCAATAGCGCTCACCCAGCCTTTGGCGAGCCTAAGCAGAAAACCAGTCCAGCAACCTGTTTTGGAAAACCAGCCCTCATCTCCCCAGAAAACATTGGTTTTCAATGAGATCAGGTACTTGAAGGCAAGGCCGCATTTTTCTGTGGCATTTCAGACTTAAATCAGCTCAAACTGGTCTTGAAACTACATCTTTTAGCTTTCTTCCTGCATGCTTTAGAGATGGTGAAACTCCCCCTTTTCACAGAGCTCTTGTTAAGACCATGAACAGAAGAAGTGATAGGACAGAGATAGGTACTAGGCTGTATCCGCGTTGTCAATCACAGCCCTAAGAGACAGCAGCATGGTCAAGTGATGCATTATTTGGGCACTTAGTCGTCAACACTCTTAAAGGGCTTTTAAGCACCAGTCTGACCCCCAGAATCATGACAGTGACAAGTTATGAACTTTTAAAAGTACATATTTGTGAGCTGATTTTATTTGCCTTAAGATGTTACAGCATCAGTATTTTCAAGCTTCTCTCTGCCATCAGAAAATCCTTCTCTCCCAACCCTTTTTTTTCAACCAGTGAAAGTTGAGATCCGCACTTTAAAAAAATGGCAAGTGGAGTTTGGAGAAAGCCACCAGATGTGAGGAGCCCGCGGCTCGCATTGCCGAGCTGGCAGCATTGCCCCAGGTCCATGTGGGATGGCAGGGCAGGTGTTGGCAGGGCAGCGCTGGTCAGACAACTCACAGCCTTTTTTTGCAAGCACGCGGAAGATCACACACCGCTTGTATAACTGGCGAGGAAGGGTGCTTAAAACTTGTGAGCTTGAGTGTTTGTGCCAGAAGTGTTAGGTTTTATGGGAGATTAGACACCGCTTGACACAGCAGGTCCTCTTGCCAGATCCCTGGCGCAAAGACAATTAAATGAGCCAAATAACCACATCCATCTCAGCATGTCCATGCATGCACAAACAATTACTCTGTGGGACTGTTATTAAAGAAAATTAAATTTTAAGTCTGTACCCAGCCAGGAAATCTTAAGGGAGACTAATTTTCTAGGAACCGTCTAGTGGGCACAGCCTGGGTAGCCCTGGAAAGGTTTATAAATCTGCTCTTAAAGTCCCTAATCCTGTTTATCTGCTACTGTACTTCTTTTAAAAACCCAGGACTTCTGAGAAATTGAGGAATTCAAATCCCCAGGCACTCCTGCAAG
Organism: Oceanodroma leucorhoa; assembly: GCA_030449065.1. Taxonomy (NCBI): domain Eukaryota; kingdom Metazoa; phylum Chordata; class Aves; order Procellariiformes; genus Oceanodroma; species Oceanodroma leucorhoa. Next base: position 644,470 of record JASVER010000046.1, on the reverse strand, counting down.
TCCTTTGGATTTACAAGAACTTAGACATTTGTTTCCAGTCAAGGCCATTTTTGGTTGCTTAGGATTTTGCCAGTAGTTTACTTTTCAGCTGAAATAAGGCTGGTTTCTTGCTTTCCCTCAGCAGCAAACTCAGTTTTTACCATTCTACAGGAGATCTGCTCACCTGTTTTCAAGGAGATGAAGACCGGCAAAACCTTACAAATAAAACAAAACACTCTTTTCCCCCAAAACAAACTGATGTGGGGCTTTGCCTGGCTGCTGCCTGGAATTTTGACAAAGGCAGTGAGACTGGGTGAGCCCTTGTGGTGGTCTGGTGTGTGGTATATGTAGAAGTGGAGGTAGCCCTAGAGTATCTGGGAGAGCAAAGTCTGCAGTAGCCCCTGTGGTGGAGGTGGTGCACACTTGGACATCTCAGTGGGGACGGGTGCATGAAGAGAAGGGACAGAGAGGGAGAACTAAGGATGCTGGAGATGTCTTCACAGCCTTGGCAGTCCAACAAACTCACCAAAAGGACATTTGCTGCCAGCCTGCAGAATCACCACTCAAAAATGCTTGAAAAAAAGTGGCTGTGGAAGAGGGAGAAATAAATGCAACTGTGTTCATGTCTTTAGTTTAGGTACTGTGACTCCACAGGGAACGGGCAGGAGGAGGAGGAGGAGGCTCAAGGAGGGTGGTGATGATGAAGCCGGGCTAGCACCAAACTGGAATTTGAGTGCCTTAGTCCCAGCTCTGCTGCTCAGACCACAGGGAGACTTTAAGCAAGCCCTTCTGGGCTGGGCGGGTCTTCACTTCTCCATGCCTAATATTAAAACTGACCTCCTCTCTGCAGACCTTTTGAGATCTACTGCTGCAAAGAGCCATACAAGTGCAAGATATCTTTTTTCCTTTGTATGATAAATGTTCCTTTAAAGTCTCCTCGGACTGCTCAGATGATTCCCACTCCTAATGGGGACAGCTGGCTCATTGATGTAAGAGGCCATCCATCAGGCTGACCCATTGAAAGGTTTTTACTGTGGCTCCACTTGTAGCTGCCAAAAGAAGCACTCCAGAATTGCCTTTGAAATATTGTATTTTTAAGTGGATAAGGAGGGATTGGAATGTCCTCATCCAGCCTTTATTATTTGGCTGCTTTTGAATGATCCTTTTCAAAAAGAGGATGGRCAGCTATGGGGAAAGGAAAAAAAAAGAGCATAACAGGGCTTAATGCTCCTTTATACATTTTATAGATTTAATATAAAAATAGTTATAACAAAAACACAAATCCCACGGTCTGCCTTCCTATTTGCACAGGCTGTAATGAGTTGACATTTGAATGAGTCTGGAAAATTGCATTTAATAACTCCTCAGAGGCCCCAGAGTGGGAAAACCCATTATTGCTGCCTGATTTGGAAGTTATTGTTTTAAGGACATTTTCAGAGTTGCACACCTCTTTCAGGCTGCAATTCTACATCTTCTGAACAAGCGAGGCTTAAGTTCCCCAGTCCTATCTGACTGTGTGCACTCTCCCATATTTTGAAGCTCCTGAAGACTGACAAGGGCAGGGAACTGCTCCATGAAGCTTTGCTTCAGATTTGTTTTCAGAGGCAAAAAAATGAGGTGAAATCCATTGATCTCTGATTTCTGCTCACATCACTAACTGCCCCCAAGGGAGAGGGGATGGACCAGGAGAAACACACACTGGACTAAATGGCACGAGACCTTCAGGAGAGAATAAACTCTGTGTCGGTGAAGAAGCAGGGGTTTCTGCAGTTTGCCTGGGTTTATTGCTCACCCTGTTTTAGCAGGGAGTTTGCTAGAAGAACTTCTGCCATCATTAACAGTGTGTTCACATTTGCCTGCTTGAACGTTAATTTTTAAAAACAAGCCTGTAACCTTCTTGGGCTACCAAGGGGACTAGGTGACATCTCCTGTCATATTCCAGCTGATGGGTGACAACTGGCTCTGGTGCTTCTCTGTGCTCCTGCATGGCTGCAGCTGAGCCCAGCTTACACCAACAAGTGCCAGGTTTTTTGACTAATTTCCAAAGAAAGAAAAGGGTTATACTGACCAGGCTGTCTCCAYCCCCTCTTTAACTCATCAAAAAAGTTCAATCAAACCTGGCAGAAGTGCAGGGTATCTTAAAGGAATGAAGTTCCTACATGCTTTAGGAAGGTCTGTAGCTGTGTGGACAAGAAAGGTCCTCAAAGTGGGGCCACTGGCAATGTGAGGCAAAGGTGGCAATGCTGGTGTATGTGCCGTTTGGCACCCAAATCTCACTGATCAGTCCATGCACTCGTTGCTCAGAAAAAACACACCTGCCTTTTGCTAGGTACACTGTGGTAAAGACAGAGATTTAGATGGGGGATAGGGCTGAGGATGAACTGTGATAGTTTTGGCAGGAGGTGTGAGACTATATAACAAAGTTCATAGGAAGCCAGCCTTCATTAGATCCATTGCCTAATAAATGACCTGAATTTTGGAGATACATCCGACAGCTTCAACAGAATTTCCCCAGGACTGAGGTATTGTGAAAAACAGATTACTTATTTTAAGATACTGAATGTAGTTTTAAAGCCCAAGTTTTGGGTATCTACACAAGAGAAAAACATTATCAAGGTCCTGTGTATAGGAAGAAGGAACCAACTTGTACAAAACAAGAACTTCCATGAAGAAAAATATTACTGGTTTAAACTCAGCTATAAAATTCTCCTCTTGCTTGTCTGGAGGGGAAATATTGAAATGGCAGCTATGGGGCTGGTCCCTCTGAGAGAGAGAGAGGATCTGCATCTGGATTTTGGTGGGAATATTAGCACTGCATTATGAAGCATCAGTTACTAATGGCACATGAGGCTGCGTGACGAAGCACCGACTTGTGTGATCCCCGAGTCTGTCAATTAACAAGTCACACGACTTGGATCTGGAGTATGGACATCCTATAATAGGCCAAAGCAATAAGTCATAGCACTGACTAACACGTACGTGTGCATATAGGAGGTGAGTATTGCTGCTTTCAGGTGACAAAGAGTCGCACGTATGTGCAAACATTCATTATGTACATATACGCTGAGTACTGGGGGATTAAAATTTCATTAACTATTGCAGAGCTCCTGGATGGTAATTCCAGGATGGCAAGCACAAAGATCTGCAAATGAGGATACACAAAGGGCTTTATTTCTTCCAAGTGGAGAACAGTTTGTGTGATTTAAAAAAATAAAGCAGGGAGATAACATGCTCATTTTAGCATTTGTAGTTAATGCCCTAATGGAGAAGTGTTCCTAAAATGCTATCTCTTCTCTGTGCATTTGCAGAATGAAAGAAGTCCAGTTTAGCACTCAGATATCCAGCTCTTCCTATTCTTGGGGTGTGTTTTAGATTTCTCCAAACCATTGCTTTCTCTGTGTCTACATGGGAAATTAGACAACAATGACTACTCCTCCCTCGCTTTTTGGGGAAAAACATCTCCCAAAAGGCCAAGCTGTGACCTCTCCCATTTTCTTCCCATGCCAGCTTCCCCAGCACCCAAAGCGGAGGCAGGAGCTGGCAGGGTGGAGGGTGGCTCTTGCTCCCCGGGGTGCCGCTTCCTCCTTCCCTCTGGGCCCCCTCCCCAGGTGGGCAGGCATTGAGCTTTGCCCACGTTTGGTATCCCTGGACAGGTACCGGGTGGTCACCGAGCCGCTCTGCGGGGTCACTGGGGGGGGCAGCTCTTCGCCTGCCCTGGAGACCCAGCGGGAAGCAAGAGCCCACAGTTTGTAAGCTCAGCTTTGGAAATTGGATAAATGCTTTGGGGAAAAGGTTGGGTTGGCACCCTCAGCCCTTCCGGCACAGTGTGAGCTTAAGGAAGGGGCAGTGAAACTGCCCCGTGAAGGCAGAGAGGAAGACGCTCTGAAGCCTGCGGTGGTTTTGTGATGCTTTGTGGAGCTTCGGATCAGGGGGAAAGGCATCTTCTTTTAAGGGGTTTCATCTGGAGACAGTTTTGCTCCATGATAGAAACGCATTTGTAGATGCCGATATCAAAGATTTATGAAACGGAAATGGCCTATTCTTTCCCTCCTCCCTGAAATTTCCTAAATGTCTCTCTTTGCAGGGGTTGTGCATTTGTATGTAATTATTTCTTTTTCTGTATATTGATCTTTTTCTCCTTCCCCTGAATGCACCATAATTATATTTTCTTTCGATGAGCGTAAGGAGCGAACTGTCACTGGTACACAATGGCTTGACTTCATCAAACCGGAAAAGAAAAAGCCCCTGTTTTGGGGGAGGTTTCAGGCGGCAGGCTGACAATTGTGGGTTCTGATTCATACCTGTGCAACCGCTACTCTGTAATCAGGCTGCGATTAGTCACCCACAACCAATTACCGCACCCGGCTTCCTAAAGCAATTTGTCTATCGGGAACTTTATAAATCCTGGTTAACTCTGTAGGGAAAAGTCTGCCATCCTGGGAGCGCATCCTCCTCCGTGCGGTCCTTGGGCTGGCGGGGAGGTGAGGTGGCTGCCCCTAGCCAGGTGGGCGAGAGAGCAGCCTCCCTTGACAAAGAGGTGGCAGTTCTGCAGGCACTGTCACTTTTATGCACCATCCCGTATGGGACGAGGGTGTTTTCTCAGTTCGTAGTGACAAACAGCAGAGGTGAGCCCTCCCTGCACGGTGGGATCTTCCCCCAGAGGTTTTGCATGCTGGAGTTAGGGGAGATGGTGGCACAGCTTTACACGAGCTGCTGCCTCACTGCTCTGACAAACCCGTCCTCTGCAGTGGGACCGCCCTCCCCTTTCCCATGGAGCTGCTCCCCACCTTTCTCAAACCCATCACTTGCCTGCACCTACCCACAACCCAAGTTTTATCAAAGGCTTCATCATTTTGCTCATACACGGTGATCCTCAGAGGCTGCCCGCAGCCCTCTCGCCCCCCAGCTCTGTGAGAGCGGACACACGGTGCCATCATCACGACAGAAGGACAAGTGACTTCAGGGGGTGCCAGGGGGAGCAAAGGCCTGTGAATCACCAGCAGACTTTCCTTAACAAGCTCACTGTGCAGCTCACCAGAGTTATCATTAGCCTTTGGAGCCTGTGAGCTAAAATGGTTTCAGAGGGAACAGTCAATGGAGCCTCCATTTTTTTCTGCTGCTGGTGTTAGGAGCTGCCCTGCGCTACCCTCAGGTTCAGGTGGGCTTTCTGCAGGAGTCACCGTCTCAGTGAGAACCCAAATACCACAGGCATAAAGAAAGTTGCTACCTGCTGGTAGTTATTCTTTCCCAAGCAGAAATGAGCAGTGTTTGCTGGAAGCACTTTTACACTGGTGTAACTCTGAAGGAGCAGGAGCCACTGTTTTAACCATACCAGCAAGCGTGGAGTGCCAGGATATTTCTGGATGGATTGACCACCACTGTCTTCTTTCCTGCCAAGGCTACATTGGTTTGAACAGCAGTGGAAAAGCAGCTGCTGAAGTTAGTGTTTACAAAACAGGATGGCCAGAAGCAGGCAAGGACCCTGCATGGGTCACGGGGTGGTCCAGGTTCTCCTTGCATGCTTGGGAGGGCCGGAGAAGGAGAGTCCCAGGTGAATCTCAGCCCTTGTGTGGCTGGGGCTGGGGCTGGACAGAGGGGCATATGCAAAGGGAAACCAAGCCCCCGATGTGGGGGATGGTGCCTCTCTGAATGGGCAGGGTGCAAGCACCTGGGGCTGGCTGGCCGCATGTGCCGCCAGGAGCCCATGCCCTGCCAGAGCGTGCTTTGGGGTAAAACTGCAGTTTCTGACCTAAACACTTATTTATTTTCCTTCACAGGTCCTTCTCTTGTCGCTATGACTGGAGAGCCTGGCTTCTTGGGGCAGGTTCCCTGCACCCCCTTGGTTTCCATCCCGTGTCGGGGCCAGCTGAGTCTGACAGTCATGCCGAAGCACACCAGGAAAACATGAGAGATGTTAGGACACTTAATCCAAGTTCATCAGGCCAAAGACCTGGGAAAAAAGAGGGGGCCCTAGTGAAACTAGAATAGCTGTTCCTGGCTCCAGGCATCCAGTCACTTTTCTGCTCCTTGCAAGGAAAGAGCACGAGTCCTGGCATTTCAGTTGCTTTTTGGTTAACATGCCCATCTCACAAATGAGCAGCTACCAATGCATAGAAGCATTTCAAGCAAGCATGCCTGCAGGCACTGCTAAATCACTTCTTCCCCATCATGCTGCAGGGTGGTATCAAAGACATCGAGGGACTCCTGGATTCGATTTATCCCGATAAAGCAATTTTCAGGATTTTCATTCTGCATCCATTTTTGCTAATGTGTTTTCATTATTCTTCATTTATTAGTCTAAGATCAATTATGATCTGGAAAATAAAACAAAGGAGACCATTACGTTATGTTGGACAATAGCCACGGCCGAGATGGAAATGCGAATACTGGATACTTCCCACAACAGCAGTAATACGATTGCCGGTGCCTTTGCTCTTCGGAGGCTGGTGACACAAACCTCTCACACGCCTTGCACGCTCCTCCTCGACCCCTCGTGGGTAATCACATCACCCCAGGGAGTCACCCCGGGCTTTAGGCTCAGCCTCTCACTAGAGGAAGATGAAGGGGGCCGCAGCTGGCCACTGAGCAGAGGGAGGTGCACAGGGATGACGAGGATGCTGGAGGCGGGATTGGTGCCAGGAGGTCTCTCCCGCGCTGTGGCAGGTTGGGGATGCTTTTGTACTTTGTGTCTGTCATTTTTGGACAACATTCCACTATAGTTTCTGTCCATGTTGTGTTCCCCCCCTCCCCCCCCACATCTGTTATTGACTGTTTTTTAGGGACTACAACAGTTTATCCAACTATAATAACAAAAGATGTGACTCTGAGAAAGCAGTACACAGAGTAGCACACAGAGCCTATATCCTCTGGGCGAGGAGGGGAAGGGTTTTAACAAAATTAAAGACATGCCTTCCAGACTCCCCACCAAGGTGCAGACAGGGGACTCTCCTGTACCAGCATCTTTTGAGGCACTGGTACAGGAGATGGGCCTGAAGACAAGCACACACAAATCCCGCTCTCCCTCTTTTCCCGTCCTTCCGCCTATCTTTCCCCAGGGACAGCTTGATTGCCCAAGCGCCAGTGACATGGCTGGTTCCCCTTTGTTAATCTGGTCGACGTATCAATGATATCCACAATTTCTACCTGCTATTTTTTCCCCTTTGCAACAGAAAACAAGAATAAAAGTAGTTTATTTTCTCATGCCTTATATATTTTAACCGCCTCTGTCCCTGAGGCCCCCAGCCCCAAGGTATTTGCTGTTTCGCTGCATTATTTGTTGCTGCATGCTAATCCAATAAACCTGAACTCCCATAAATTACCATACCGCATGGGGAAGGCTAAGTTTAGCTCTTGCATATTTTAGACATCTGTCAAGATAAAACTTGGACTGGAAGGAGTCTCTGGCATGCTCCTCCATACTGAAAGCGGACGGTGACAGAGGCATTTCCTCTCCTTACTCTGTCTATGACTAAATCACTTCAATATTATTAAGTTCACGTAAAGTTTCTGGGTGCATGCTCCAAGGACCTGCTAGAGCACAGTGCATGCTTGGAAAAGAGCCCTGTGACTTCATGGCTCTGAAGCATGACCTACTATGTTCTCTCTTCCTTCAGCAGCTTGGGTTTTGGCCACTTCATGCAGGGTGTTAAAAACTGGTTGTGTCAAATATCCACAAAATATGTCTTTACCCCCCTCCCCAGGCCTTTGTTAAGTAGAGCTGAGAATTGCTTTTTGAGGAGAATGTAATAAACATGCTGGAAAATACGGTTTGAAGAATTTTCTGTGCATTTATTTTTGTTCAAAAATACATAGGTCACCATTTAAAAGGTTAAAAAAGGTGACATCATTCAACAAATGAAATGTCCTATTTTGGATACAGTGAAGCATTTTGCAACAACTTCAAATGAAATTTTTCATTTTTTGTATGTGACTGGAAAAGCAAATACAGTTTGACCTCAATCTTTTCCTTTTCCCTCTTCTTTGTTGTAATAACCAGACTTTAAAAATAATTATTCATTTTTTACTCCTCCCATGGTAATCTTTTACCTTTTTTTAAAAGCAGTGTTTCTTCTTTAGGTTGTTTAATGGTCTCTCTGGCAGTTTGAAATCTGTAAATACCAGCCGTTCCTTCTCCTGCTTCATCTCATCGTTTTTCTAACTCTGCCATTGCACAATATTAATGAACACAGTCCATTTAAGAATGAGCACATACAGCAAATAATAAAGGAGAAAAATCTCTGCTAACTGCCACAGGAGTTTTCTCAGACTTTTCTTCTGTATTCACAGTCACTCACGCTGCCCTTTTCTGCCCTGCTAGGAGGTGGGCAATCTCAACCTGTCTGGGCAATGCCTGGGAGCTGAGGACCAAACTCCCTTCCCAGCTTTGCTGGATCTTCCCTTGTCTTGGTGAATAATTTTTGAGAAGTTCTATGTTTTAGGAAGCTAGGGCTTCCTCTTTTTTTAAAATGACAATTATAACATCTACCTGAGTGAGGAAGAGAGATTGTCCTGATTCATTAATATTTCAAAAGGGCCTCATAAATCTATAATCTCTCCACAGTATTACAATTCACTGCTACTGCTCTGTTCCCCAGGTTAGCCTTTGAATCCCCTCGTAGGCAGTTATTGGTCTCAATTTGCAATAGAGATATACTGAAATATACAGTAAAGGAAACTGAAAAAGAACATTAAACAACAGGGATGTGGAGCTGGAAAAGTTTAGTATCCATTTCCTACTCCATCAATAAGTTTTGGGTTTTTTTCAGATAGATCAAACTAAGTACCATGCATCTGTCATACTTTTGATATAGGACTGGGGTTTCTGGGTTTAGTCTTCAGCCTTGGCGATACCTTTAAAATTTCTCTGGAGGCACAGAATTAATCTTCTGTCTCTGGGAGTGTTTCAGCCTGAAGCTCTAGATGGGAAATCTCTTGAAGCTTTCACCCTCAAATCAGTTTCACTGCAACGCTCGTAATGGGCACTGAGACCTCTGCAGTGCAAGTGCATGAGAAACACGAGACGGATCCTGTTCTCGGCTCTGCTTGGTGCGTGCCGCGCAGCCCCGGCTGGAAAGCTACCCAGGAGGAGAGATGCTCTGCAGAGCCCCGTGCGAGCGCAGGAAGGGCTGCGCTGGCACAGCCAACGCCRGGAGGGCCTTGGTGTCCTCCAGGTGTCATGTCTTCCTGGGAATAAGCCAGAGGCCAGGGTCAATATGGGAACCAGTACTGGTCCTTGTCCTCATCGCCCACCTGGGCAGCCGGGCAGGAGGCACCTCGCCAGGCATGGGGCCGATACGCAACTGGGAGGCAGTGGGGATRCTGGAGGGCAGGGATGCTCCTCACAGCCACCTGGGCAGGCTGTGGACAGGGGCTGCCAGGACCATCGTGAGGCTCCCTGAAGCGAAGTACAAAATCCTGCAGGCAGGGTGGATGCGTCCCACACAGCAGGGCAGGCTGGGGGCCAATGGGGAAAAAAACAGCTTTGCAGGAGAGGATTTGAGGAGCCTGGTGGCAACGAGCCCCCCTGGTGTAGGCTCGTGCAGAAGGTGGAGCTGGGCCCTTTCTGAATGTCCATAGCAGCAGGGGACAACAGGCACAAGCTGCAAGAGGGAAAACTCCAGTTAGCTTTACTTGAGGGTCATTCGGCACTGGAAGAGGCTGTCCAAAAAGGCTGGGAGAYCTCTATCCTTGGAGATAGTCACAAATGAAGAGCACAAGGCCTTGAGCCACCCGATCTAACTGTGAAGCTGTCCCTGCTCTGAGCTGGGGGTGGGACCAGGTGACCTCCAGAGGTCCCTTCCAACTTACTTAAATTATTCTTTGATACTTGGCTCAAAATAAACTATTTTTTACATTAGTTATTCCACCTTGGCTTTTCCCTATCAGCCAGTCTCAGAAGTAATGCATTACTCCATGGGCTGTAGGGCAGCTTGGAAGAGCTCTCACTTCTGGAGAAGAATAAGGTGAGCAAGCCAAGTGAGACTTGGCAGGGTGCTTGAGGCTTTCATGGTCAAATTGAAAGGAAGGTGAATTTTATCTGACTGGACCCTTATTGAAATCCTCCACTCTCACCTCTGAAGTTTACAACCTCTTCTTTTACTCCCAGCGCAGAGCTACACTTCCTTCAGAGCCAGAGCTGGCGTGACTCATCCTGGAGGGTACTGCTGCGCACGTCGTTTCCCTGAGCTGTTGCCCTGCTGTGAGAAATCTGCAGTAAGAGAAAACTGGAAACAAACTTAACGTCATTTTGGATTGTCCACTGCCATCTAGGAGCAGTGAGAATTAGGAATACGTTTTTATTTATTCACTTTAAAGTGAATTGTACTGCCTGCCCATGGAAGCATAGGGCACAACTGAGGAAGATGTTGCTTTTGTGCAAGAAATGCCATGAGATTCAAAGTGCACCTGGGTACAGTGCATGTGGATAAGACAGGAGATCCTGGCTTCAAATTTGAGCTCTTCAAAGCAGCGTCTGCCTTTTTTGGTGTGCCTCGCACAGACCTCTCATTTAAAGAATGCAAAACTGTAATGAAATGTTGAACGGCTCTGATGTGTGAACTGAGGCTGCCATCCACTGCAAAGCAGGGCTCCCCAAGGATTTATTTCTGCCCGAGGCAGATAGATAAAATACTGCTGCCCGTCTTTCTTGTTCTCTATGGAGATGGTGCACGTGGCTGCCCACCCTGGACGGCTGCTGCTCCAGCCAGCCAGGTGTGCTGCCAGCTGTGCCCCGGAGCTGCCTGTCGGGGACAGAAATTTCCTGCTCATTAGAAAGGGAGAAAGGACAATTAGGTTGCAAATAAAACATGTTATCTGCACTTGGAAGGCCTGTCAATCCACCAGGCCATCGCTTGCTCTGAGGTTAGATGAGGTGCCATGCCAAGCTCTCAGGTCCATGTTAGTTGCTCCATCACTGCCTGCAGCAAGCCTGATTAGTGCCTGGATGGGAAGATCTGCCCCTGCATCCGAGGTCCTCATCTCAGTGTCTGCTCCGCAATGCACAGGCCTGGAGCCCTCAGACATTGTGTTTGTAATTAGTTTTGGTAATTAACTCAGCATCTCTACACCCTGTGCCACGCTATCTTCCTCCCGGCTCATCAGAATGGCGCTATCTCTTTTAGTATTACTTCACTAAACACAGCCCTATCCGCRGCTTAAACCCTGGCCTCTTTAATTAACTGACAACTTTAATCCATGTTACACTCTGCTCATCTGGAAACTGACTTTTACTTTTGATAAGCCATGATCTAATTGCCCACCGTCCTCGGCAGAAGCGCAGAGCCGATGCAACGCTTCAGCCAGGCGGATGCCCCATAAGGAAAAGCGCTCCCGCTCATTGCAGCCCCGCTTTAATCCCTGGCATTAGAACACGGCGCTGGATGCGAGGAGGTCCTCGCAGCCCCTCTCCTCTCTCCCTCCCTCCCTCCCTCCGTCCCGCCAGGCATCGCGTCCTGGACCGCGCTCAGCTGGCGGGAGCTGAGGCAGCATCACAGGCTGCCAGTGTTTTACCCTCCTGCCCGCATAGGGCACCCGTTTCTAGGCCTAAAACCAGAAGACAGTTTTACAGTAAGGGGTAAAAGTCTTGGTCCCACTGAAGTCAATATACAAGAAACCKATGTGAGTTTGGCTAGTATATTCTGGATTTATTTGCTGTCTGTTTTTTTAACTTTTAGGAAACTTTCAGACCCCAGAATGCAAATCAGCATTTGCATTCAGAAAATCTTTTCCAGGCATTTGCTCCTCTCCAGAAATGAGCAWTTCCCAAAAAATGCCAAATGCATTTTGGCTTTTTTCCTAGAACTTCTAAAAGAGTTTTTACGCTGAAGTCGGGTGTATGTTTTATCTGTCATGAGGTCCTGCCAGTTTTAGCCTGTCCAGCCAGCTCTCTGTTGTTGCACTGTTACGGAGATCTGGCAAACCATTTTGATTTGAAGTTGTGTTTCCAGTCACAGATATGTTCCCTTTCACCCCCGTCCTGTGGAGAAACAAATGAGAGGGAGGTTTTGCAGGGAGATGCAGAAAAAATGCCAGCTCAAAATGAGATGAGTTTGTGACCTTCTCTAGGGCTGGTGGGGACAGGGAAGTGAAAGGATGGGGAATGGGAGAACTACAGAAACACCTGGTCGCTGCATTTTAGGAAGGAGAGGTGGGAAGGGACCTTGTCAAGGAGGGCTCCACAGCCAGCAGCAGGGCGAGGACACGGAAATGGCTTCCCTGTGCAGGAAGCACCACGGAGCGGACCCAGAGGAATGCATGTGAGCACCTGCCCAAAGGCTTTTCGTCGGCAGGGGAGCGATGCAGGGTGGGAGCCAGCACCACCGGCAAGGGCAATGCTGCCAGGAAAGCTTAGCCATAACCTGACAACTGCTGCAAGGAGCAGGAGAGCGACGGGCACCTGTGCCCTGGGTGAGACCCGCAGGCTGCGCAAGGTCATGTACTGGCCCTTGTGCTGGCCCCAGCTAGGGCAGGTCCCAGCCCTGGGCCTCACCTGTACCCTAGCTGCTGTGTGCCCCAAAACCATACCAGCCCAGGAGAAGAGCCTGCCTGCCTGCCTCCTGTCCCTGCATGGCCACCTGTGGAAAGGATTGCTGCTTGACACGGTACGGCATCCCATGCCTGGAAGCAGATCACTGCTTCGCCCTTCTGGTAGAGCAGCACCTTCCCAGTCTGCTGCCCATACTGGTATCACCTTTCTTCTTCCTCCGTTTCTTTGCCGCCTTGTTAGTGGTCCAGGCTCCAGCCCCTTTGCAACGTGTCTGTAAGCTATTTCCAAATTCCTCGTCCGGAGCAGGCGGCAGAGCCACAAACCATGGGGCTCGCTTGCTCCCACCCCTTTCCATTTGCAGGCAGGGGCTCATCCACTGCAGCCATGCATTGGCCTGAACTGCGAGCCCACAAGGAAAACATGGGAGCTGGGAGGATGCTTGGTGCTACCCACYGCTATTTTGGAGGCTGGGCTTCCAGTATTTCTACATGTTGTCAGTCCAGCTCTCAGGAGGATTGGGGAGAGCTATGCAGTGCTTCTCTGGTGCCTGAGCAGTTCTTTCCATCCTGCGTGGCTGCCTTCCCTCAGAAGTGTAGGGACTTGGCTACTTCATGTCATGAATTGCACAGGCGAAACTCTTAGCAACGCTCTGAGCCATTTGTAACACTTAAAAATGACAATATATGTAATTGCTRCAGCGTGCCAGACACGGAGATTGGGTCCTGTCGCACTCACTCTATGCAAAACAGATTTCCATTAACCACTCCTCAGGKGTCATTAGAAGTAACAGCCACTGAYTTTCCCCTGGCCGAAGGGAGGGACAGGGCTGCACGGGGGCCTGGGGCGGGGTGGAGGGGGGCTGCGAGGGACTCCTCACACAAGGAGCTGCTTCAAAGGACAAATGTTTTTCAGGGAGCAYGGTGAAAAATATCCTGCAAGCCTGGTGCCTTCGGCAGATGAAACCTTGGATACTTTTTCTCCATCCTTATTTCGTCATCATCCGCCAATCCTGGTGCCCTTTTGGTCCCTCAGTCTTGCAATGTCAGCAGCGTAGGGATCCTGAAATCCTCCAAAGTAATTTCCATCTTGCTGTCCTTGACACAGAGACCTTGTTATCCCAGAGTGCCTGAGTCCATCTGTCCTTTCCTAGGGGATTTTATTCCTGCGGGGTACAGATATTTTTATGAATGACAGAGGCAGTGCTGTGGGAACTGGGGGAAGATGCACATTCTTCCTGCCTCAGCGGGGATGTCCGTACGGACAGCACATGCACGAGCTGGCCCCGGTCGGAAAGCTGTGGTAACTCTAGTACAGCCCCTAAACCCCGAACAGAAGGATGAAAGCTCAGGATGCTGGCAGGGTGAGCCTATCTGTGCCTACCTGACATCCCAAAAAGCGRAAATAACCTCTTTGGCTCTCACCTGAAGTCACCAGGTATATGTATGTACAGCTGTGACAGGGATTGAGCTGCCTTCTCCCACTTTCTTGGGCAAAGAAAGAGAATTCGGTTGGAGAAGCTGTTTTATGTTTTTCATTTATGTCTTAATAACCTTTAAGTCATGGTTTAATCACATTTGATCAACAAAACGTGACTGGAAAATGAGAAGTCAGACRTTTAATTCTGAAAGTACCCAACAATGCTTTGAGGTTTTTTAGTTCTGATTTTTTTCCTCCTGATTGTTTTAGCAGAGAAACTCTGCACTTCTTTGGTTTATATTTGAAAAGGGTTTCATTTGACCTAAAATGCCCTTTTTTTTCAGTCAGTAATCCATTCATTCCAAAAACAAAATACATGGCAGCTTCCAGGCAGAACACTGTCCTCACACTAGCGTGGCGCTGTGCCGAACTTCGCTCCAGCCACCCCTCCCCTCTGCTCCAGGTCTAGCAAAACGATGCATTGTTAGTTCAACCTACATGCAAACATGCTTTTCTCCTCCTTCCTGCCCCCAGCTTGATAAACAAAGTCCCTGCCCTACGCCCCGATGAGATCAATAGCGACCCCCCGGCAGATGACAGCTGTTGCACCCCCCTTTTGTGGGCTCTTTGGGCTGTTTTGTGGTCCTTGTACCTCCCTGAGGGTGAGTTTTGCCCCAAGGGACTGAGACAGCCCAGGACAAAGCAGGGCAGAAGAGAAAAGGCACAGTTGTGCGCAGATGCCAGGCTCAGAGAGTATAAAGGTGGTATTTTCACCCCCCTTGCTGGTTGGCCTTGGCCTTTTGCTGCCTGGCACTTGCTGTTTTCCTCCAGGTCCGTATGGCATTGACTGGCTGATGAAATTCAGTGGAATTGTGTTTACTGACTTGTACGTGCACCAAAGGAAAGGGGAAGCTGTTTTATTATCAGCTTCAAAGCCATCATTTGGTTGCATGCATAAAATACCATAAATGGAAGCGATAGCAGACCAGGATTTGATGAAAAACCCACCAGCAATCCCTGCTCGATACTGAGCTCTTGCAAACTCCCTGCTGGAGCTCCAGCCCACCAGGCAAGACGACCCCCAGCCAGGCAGCTCCACTTCACGACTGGTGAGGAGGCAGGGAAACTTGTACCCTGTGGGCACCCCTGGTAGGCTCCAGCCTTTCCTGCCTTCCCCAGGCACACATGGGCACCAACCTGCTGCACAGCTGGGAGGGTATTTCTGCTAGGTCATCCTCTCACATCCTCTCACAAAAAAAAAGATGATAGCTTTTTTTTTGGTCGGTCGAACCATGGCTGTTACAGGCTTCAGGGATATTGCCAGGTTTGCTGGTTATTGGGTATACAACCACGCTCATACACAGCAGCTTCTCTGAAGCAGACAAATCCACCGGATCCCAGGAGCTAAGGGAAGGGGAGAAAGACCTCTTCTATCAGTCACCTCTGTCTGTTTTCCTGGGTTACTCCATCTCTCTCACTCCTCTTCCAGGATTGTCTATTTATTTTTTTCTCTTTTTTAATCTTATTTTAAACCAACAAGCTGAGTAAATAACAGGAAGTATTTTTAAGTGGGAAGATAGGACATTAATTACTGTAAAAGACTTGAGAACCACCACCCCCCAAGGTATCTGAGATGTTAGGCCTGCAAATAAAAGGAGGAGATCAACAGATAGGTCAGGTTGTTTCACGTATAACCATTTTACTGGGCCAAAAAGGAAAACGTGAAAAATTGAGAGGAAGCCTGAACAGTTTGGTAACGCACAAAGAGGCAGCCAAGATAGACAAACGTGGAAGAAAACATCTCCTTTTCTGAAAAGAACATCTTAAAAAAATTGGTTTTGAGGCATTTCTGCATGAGACAGCCATTTGGCTCCTAGAGCTAGAATATGGGCCAGAAGTAATCAGGAACGGCGGGCAGAGGCAGTGTACGTAACAAGGGAGCCTGCATGTGGGCTCTTATCACTTGGAAGCTAATAGATGATGAAGGCAGCTTAATCCATGCAAATATAAAATAATGACAAGCCTGACTTCATGCATCATAAAAATAGGGGGAATAGGGGGAAAAAAAAAAAAGAGAGAGAGAGAAGCAAAAAGCAACAGTGTTTGAATCGGGGTGCATCATTAGTGGATGAGGCTGGAGAGAGAGAAATAATCAATCCCAAGGCAGAATGGAGCGGCGGCTACTGCTTGTGTGCACAGGGAAACCTGTGGGAGAGGAAGAGGAGAGGACGTCAGAGGAGGCTCCTGGCCAGGCACGGAGAGGTGCTGATCCGTTTGGTGCCCACCCAATTTCTCAGCCCCGGTGCTGGCAGTGCTCACTTCAGCCCCGTGTCCGCCTGCCAAGCCCAGCCAGCTGCCAGCCCCTGGGAAGCCCTTCTCCCCGCAGCGGAGGGTGAGAGCCCCAACGCTGGCGGCTGCTCACCTTTTCCCTCGGTGGTGGAGCAAAGGCTGCGTTTTGCAGGCATCTGGGGAAAAGGCAGTGACCGAAGCCCTGCCATGGTAACCACCAGATTAATTAATAACCATTGGAACAACTTAAGTGGAGTTGTTGTGGATTTAGTCATCGCTAGGAAATTTTAATTAGCCATCGGATATTTTCTTTCCCAGCGATAATGTGCCATCTGYAAAGCAGTACCTCCTGCGGGCCTGGGGGCTGCGGAGATCACCAACGCTGCAGGGAGGGACACGACAGGCTAYGAGACTGCAAGAGGCGGGCGGCCGCACAGCCAGATACGAAGCACCACATCTGATTCCCCCCAAGATGAGCATCCACACAGAGGTGTCTGGGCCTTCGTTTTGGGTGTAAAGGCTACTATTGCTAACAGAGAGGGCTTTCAGCGCAGTCTGTAGGCATCTCATCCTTGGCCTATTCCTTACCTCTTAATTCTTACTAACCCACTCCTCCACTAATTACTGGAGAGAGGGCCAGATAGATGAGATCCACAGCATTTTCTTGCCTGGAACCTCAACTATTTTTATCAAAAAATACATTGAGTTAGTCAGGTCAGATCTATTTGTGGTAACCTCCTCGCTGCATTTTATACCATTTTCTATTAAACTCTACATCTTTCATTATTCCTCCCTTCAAAATTAGTCAAATGTCTGTCATACTCCTGAGGTTAAGCTAACAGATCAGTTATTGCCTGGATTAATTTCCCTCCCCCTGTACCGTCTTTGAAATGTGCAGCCTCAGCTGTTCTCCAGCCCTGTGGCCCCTGCTTGCTTGCACAGGCTCGTCTGAAAGCCTGACTGCCAGACAGGTAACGTCAAGTGCCTGCTTTCCTAATAGTTTGGGATGGAGTTTTCTGGCCGTCTGAATCTGTGGATTTCCTCTGCCTCCTCCTCAGATGTCAGTGCCCCTCCATGCTGACGACCCCATTAAACTTCATGCCTTTGCCACACGCCCCATCACATCACTCCGGTTCTGGTCTGTGCCACCACCGCACCTTTCACCTCGCCAATATCTTGGCGTACCAAAGTCTTCTCCTTGGGATCTCAGTCAGAGGCCTTCTAAAATTCAGCTGGGCATTGTGGCGTACTTTTCTTTAGCTACTCATGGTTCATCCAGTGAAAGAACTGAGACATACTGAAGCTCTGCCAGTTCGTTTATGTTGAAGTAGTATATGCTGTTAATAACTATATTTTAATTACCCTTTCATCCAGTTTTCCTGAGCCTGCAGTAAGATTCATTAGGCTGTGTAGTCACACTGGCATCCTTTCTACAGATGAATGCAAGATTTTTTTTCCTTTTTGGTTCTCAGATAACACACTTTAAAGAGAGATTGCACATTTTGTTATCAGTTTAGCTATTACATTTCTTTATCCCTTTGCAAAAACTTAACCATGTATCATTTTTCATAGGTGCAATTTATAGATGTAACATGGTATCTGGTTCCTGGGGCACGCTTTTAAAAGTTTGGGTCCTCACAACTTGTTATTCAATATATTGGTTTGGGCCAGTTCCCTTCTTTTGGTACCTCGATTCCTGATGAAGCCTCAGCCTTTTTTAACCTGAAAATCATATATCTGGCATGCAAATACCTCTCCAAACATCCTCTGCAACATCTCAAAGAGATCCTTTTCTCTGCAGTGTCCTTAGCCTTTTGAATTGCGCTGTCAGCTCATTTACAGACCTGTAGTTCAGCAACCCTTTGGCAAGCTTCATGTTTCCTGTGTGCCTGAAATGTTCTTGTTTGCTTTAATATCTTCTGCACTTSCCTGTTCTGGACCCTTCTCAGCCATCATAATTTTTGTATTACATTTCACTTGACGTTGCCTGCACGTCTCTCCATTGGCATTCTCTGTAGGTCACTCCTTTCCAAAGGGAGGATTTTGGGGGTCAGACTTCCTTTTAACCCTCACAGGACTTCAGGAAGTGTTGATTATCATGGGTGGCACATACCAAAAGATGAGCTGAGGCGAGGTCTGGCAGTGCCCAGAGTGCATCGGGTAGCCCAGCCTGCCGGTTGGCTCCAGCAAAATATCGGATCCCTTGCTCTGCTTGGCACGGGGTCTGCTACTCTAGAGCAGGCTAAGGAGCCAGGAGCAGCAGTCGCTTTAATGCCTTCCAGGTCTTTCTWGCGAATCTGAATAATCAGATAGCTGGGGAGGAAACAGAAACCAGAGCGTTACCTGGACACTTCAACGCTGGTCATTCCCCCTGGGCTTTGCTGATACSAGAGATTGCATCACCTGTCCCATTACGCTACTACAACTTCAAAGGCATTGCATGACGATAAAATCTACTATACAAACAAGCTGCATTCACTACTCAGGACTTGCACTGCAAAATCATTTTCCTGTACTACTTACTCCCTGATGCTGTTTCTGAACCCTCAGCACCGGCTGAGCTGCCTGCTGCGACCACTGAAAGCGGGGCGGCCAGCCGCAGGCGCGTGGACCTCACTCTGGTCTCCATGCCATGCTGCTCCTGTCCTGCCATCCCTATTGGGGAGCTGTCACTGGGGACACGGTAACATTGCAAGGCACTGGGAGGTATTTTAGAAAGGACGGTGCTTCAGGAAGGCAGACACCCTTCCTCACCTTCTCGCTAACCACTGCAGGCGCTTTTGAAATGGGGAGTCACGTTTGCTCTGCCAGTTCTCTTTGGAAAAAACATGGTCAGGACAGTACTAAAAATCTTAGATTCTTTCCACGGACTGGTACTGGGCAGGCAAATAACACTGTGGAAAGTCACTATCAAGACTGCACCATTCAGTTTGAACTCTAAATGCTGTGGTCTCACAAGAAAAGCACCTGAGCTCATTTCTCTGAAGAGGGCTTGCTTTGCTTTGATACGGTGCTGAAGCAGGGATAATGTTATCTTGTCATTTCCTCTGTTTCTCTTACCCTGTTCCCCTCCTCTTACAGAGGGGATCACCAGAGGCATGGGGAGGCTGTTTTTTGGGGTGGAGGCAGACTGAGTCCACCACAGCTGGGTCCTGCCAGCAGTGGGGTGCAGATGGCCTGGCAGAGCAACAAGCACCTCCTCAGCATGTGTCTTTTTCCAGTACTTCAGGGCTGGGGTTGCAGGAATGAGTTTCTCCACTCCTTTCCCTGCCAGTCTCCCCCTTGCCATGTCAGGTTTCTCCTTGGAAAGGCCACAAGGCCAGGAGGCACGTGCTGAGGGCTGGGCACACCGACGGCGACCCGCGCGCTAATCCGGCTCTGCCATGGGCTAGCTGCATGGCCGTCAGCAAGTCGCTTTGCTCTTCCCTTCCTTCACTGCCTACAAAACAGGAATAATCATTCTCAGCCACCCACCTTTGTGAACGGCTTAAGTTATTGGTACCCCGCGCTGTAAAACGCAACCCGCCAGAAGCCAGCTAAGGGACGGTGACRGTCTGCTCAGGCTGTGGCCATCCCACTTGCTGCCCAAGAGCGGCGGCACCATCACCAGCCCTGCCCCTGGCTGAAGGCACTGCTGCTTCTTGCTCCTCGGCTCTGGCCTGTGTGGGCAGACCTCAGACCCCTCGAGCTGCCTCCGCTTCTCCCGCTGCAGGAGAAGGGGGCTCCTTTTTACCTTTTTGTGGCAAGCCAGAAGATGGCCCCTTTTTTCTGCCGTTGTGCCTCAGGGTGATGAGGTCACCCCGTCTTCTAGTAAGAAAAGATCAGTTTTGCTTATCTGCTCCTCACACACACATCCGCATGTGGAAAGCAGTCCTCACAGCATTCGGGAGTAATGGCGAGAGGAGTCACCTTCCAGGGGAATTTCAGACGGCATGAGGTGAGCCGTGAAGGCAGGCTGCTGGTGTCCTTTCCACCACGTCGGGTCTTGCTGATGTCTGGCTTCACCCTCTAGTGCAGAAAGTGGCTGTACGGAATGGCTGCAATAGGCAGAGGTTTGGGGCATTCAGGTTCCCGAAAAGACAAACATGGTTTCCTTTTGTAGGACAAAATGCRGCTCTGGGGCGCAGGCTGGTGCTGCTGGAGGGGTGGGCAATGGGGTGTCTCTKTTTGCAGCCAGAGCCATCGCTCCCACCTCAGCACTGAAGTCAGGCTGATTTTGGTTTAGAACAACTCTTTATTTTTTCATTATTAAATAAATTTAACAGGCAGAGCCGACTAAAATGCAGTCCCGAGGTGGTCCTGCACAGTAATGTCACTCATCCAACCTCCTGTGCTGGCTCTGTCATGCAAACAGGCCTCAAGCTCTCGGGCTCCCCTGCTGCCCCCGGCCCCGGTGCTCCCCCACCATAGCCAGGGATGGGGCGGTGGGTGTCTACACCCAGCTGTGCATGGTGCAGAGGACCAGCCTCTGCTTGGCAAGGGGCCAGGGTCTGTTTCCCTGCCGCAGCAATCGCGGGAGAAATTGGGAGGAGCGGCTCTTCTGCAGCGGCGCTGGCTGGGCAGCTTCTAGTCATGAGGAGAGGAGAGGCGAGCAGGTAATCATGCTCGGGGAGAACAAATCACTCTTGTGTTCCCAGCCAGGGCTTTGGCTCTTAAAAACGCAGTCTCTGAATAACCCATCCAAGTTTTCACTTACATCGCAGCTCGCTCTCAACCAGAGCATTTGGAAATGGTTATTCACTTCACTAGGCACATTTGGGCAGGCTGCAGTGCTCAGAACAGCTGCCTGCTCTTTACCTTAACGCTCAGGCCTTAGCACTTTAATTTGCAAGCCTGTTGGAGGGCTTAACTGGGTCTCTTGCTTGTTTGCTCTTTACAGCTGAAGCAGTAACCCACGGTGAGGGATTTTTGATCCGAAGTCTCATGTGCATTTCTCCAGTGTTTGGACATTAGGCTGAGTACGCTKTCTGTCGTCTGTCTTCTGCTCCTCAGAGGGAAAAGCTAAAGCCTGAGAGAAAGAGAGAGAGACAGAGAGAGAAATCCTATTATAGTTTCGTGGCCTAATCTGCCAAAGCAGAGCAGGAACAATTTTTAATTTTATAAGCACCCACTTTTAACCTTACTCAGTGATATTACCCTTTTTCATAATCAAATATTAGTTTAAGCTATCATCTTGAGCTTAACACCTTATTACACAAAGCTTCTTAGAAATAGAAATAAAATAAATAATCTCACACAAAAGAGTGTCAGACCAAAAGGGCCTGAGAATGCATGGCTAATTCAAAGCCAGTGAGATTTCAGATGTAAGGTACATACATTTATGAAATTATTGTTCTCCTTCCTCAGAAAATGTTCTTAGTTAAAATTCTMATCCAGCCGAGGTGTCTGTTGGAGAGGAGTCTTTCCCTGCAAGGTGAGATAGAGAGTTTTCCTCTGATTTCAGCCAGCGTAAGGCTAGAGTCCTCCTACTGCAAACAGCGGTGTGGCAGGATTTTGCCCTAATTTTACACGACTTTTATTCAGTATTTACACTTTATTTTTTTCCAGGCTTCTGATACGAATTTTCTTTTCAGAAAGGTAATTAATCTGAAACAAAGAGCTGAATCCTCCTGTAAGCTCTATGAGAGATCAGACCACTTCTGCATATCACTCCAGAGATAATAAGAGCTCTGGGAGCTTTTCAGGGAGTAACTTATTGGACATAATGAGACTCTTACTGGGGCACCTGCCACCAGCGCTACTTAAGAGTATCTGCTTCCAAACACCTCTTGAAATGTAACTGTGATTTTTTTTTTTTTCCTAGTCAGCTGATGACTTTATCCCTCAGCGACATCACTGGAAATGGTTCTCCCTCGGAAGAGTCCCACATGGTGTTTTGGTCCGTGGCAGGCAGTGACCTTTGACTGGGTGTCTACAAGACTGGAATGGTCCAGGCTTAGCATAAAGGGTGCTTGTCCCCCTTAGCTCCCCTGCAGTGGTGGCAGTGGAAGAGGATATCAGAGGCCCTGCTGTGTGTCGTCAAACCGGGTGCAGAGAAACCAGCCAAGTGGACCAGCTCCAGCCCCGGAGTGTGGGCTACGCCGACGCTGATGAGCGCACAGGGCTTGTGTGTGACTGCTGTGGAAAGGGGAAGGATGTGCCCATGCAGCTGGAGGCAGGCACAGGAGGTGAAGGAGACCCAAAGCACTTATAAAGAGCAGAAAGAAACTGTTGTTAAGTAGTCTGCAGGGGTAGAGCGCAGGGAAGCCAACACTGGGTGAGTCAGCACTCTCCCCTTCGGAAAGGCGTGGATTTCATTTGCTTTTCAGATGGCATTTCAGGGCTTACACAAAACTGCGGGCATCTTCCAGGCACCCTGAGCAGCTCTGCCCCAGCTCCAGGAAATGCTTGTGTATATGCCCTGCAAAAATCACTAGGCAGCACTGTTACAGATGGGTTACATCTAAATTGATCCCACCAACCTGTGGGTATGCATGAGCTGGGGCTAAGCTAAATCGCTGAGGGATGTCTAGGTGGGAAGGTGCAGCAGCAAAGCCTTTGGATTGCCTGGGACAGCCTACGGGCACTCTGCAATCACACACCGATTGTCTGCAAAGACACAGCTGTGACTTTGCAGCGTTTTGCACGCTGCGTCCTGTGCAGGGAGGACAGGCGCCATGGTGGTGCAGGTTCTGCTGCAGGCTTCCTCTGACAAAATTCTCTTCTCCAGGGGGATATGCTTCCTCCCTGGGAGTGGGACTTGGTCTTTGGGTTGATGCCAGGCTGCAGTCAGCGTTGCCTCCAGCCCTCCTCCTCTTTGTCCCTTTCCCATTAATATCAGGGCTGTCCGTTGCAAATGATGCTGCCCATTCTTCCCTCCGCAGAGCTGTGAATTCTCACTCAGTAACCTCAAGACCTGTACATCTGGCCCGTCTCTTGCTCCCTCAAAGCCAGGGCTGCTTTATTTGCAGCTCAGCGCATGGCCTCTCTCACACCTTCTGACCCCAAACATCACCCTTGATACCTCTGCAGAACTGAGCCTGGCTGCTCAGGGTGTGGAGCTGGGGAACAGGCAGAGCACGGTGTTGCAATGGAGACCAGGCTGCTTGCACTTTGACCAGACCCTGAAGGCATCAGGCCTCCCTGTGCCTTGGGGATAACCAAGTGACACAGGTCTCACAAGACCTGATGAGCCTGACACTTCCCACTGCACTTCACCAGCCATGGCATCATCTCTGCCTCAACCCAGAAAGAATAACAAACACCCTTCTGGTCAACCAAACAGGTTGGCCCATTTTTGTATTTGGTGTCTTAGTCAAACAAGTTGCCCAGAAGAGGCAGGGTCTCCTTGAAGGTTTAAAGACTCCAGTAACCATGGCTGAGCTGACTTCATGTTAGCTATAGCCCTGCTCTCGGGGCGGGGCAGGGATGGACTAGATGATCTCCATAGTTCCCATTCTGTGACTCTATTGTTATACGGTTTATTTTAGCCTCTCCTGTATTCTTCACAGACAGAAATGTTGTAGCCCTAAGGAAAGATTTAGCAGGGGAAATGATTGCTTTTGACAATATTCAGTGTGGCCTATTGCTGAAAAGAAGGCGGGTGGGCAGTAGCTCTGTCTTTTTAAGATGACAGATGGGGATACTAACATCAGTGCCTTAAGTTTGCTTCAGAGAAGTCATTTGAAGAAGAGAAGTCATTTGAAACTGCTAGCATCTCTCACACAGCTCTGAAATATGGCAGCCATAAATCCAGAGACTGCCTTCTGTGATGCTCCTCGAATTGTGCGCCTCCCTGCAATGGCATCTCAACAAAGGGAAGGCTTGCGTGGAGATAACAAGCGTGCCGTGCATTCAGCTGGTTGTCCTGGGATAGTCAAGAGCCAGCACACACATGCTCTCCGCAAGAATCAAATTTCATTATGGAAACTTTTTAGTTGTTTCTGCTTTTAAATAATCCCCAACTGGGCCTGTCCTCCCTTTCTCCCCATCTGTTTCATATCTGTAGCGAAGAAATAAAAAAGCCCACATTGGAGGGAGGGGACGAAGGCTCGCACCCTGTTGCTCACTCACTAGCCTAGCATACTAAAAACCCCTGGCTTTGTCTTCACTTCACCTTCACCGTCGGATGGGGTTTTTTCCCAAACTTCTCACATAAACTCATTATCATCACTTTTCCATCTGACCCACTTAGAGATCTGCGTCACTGGTGATGTTTCAGCACTGAGCAATCTCCCTCCACTTTTCTGCTCATATCCTAGGAGGGGGGGCCGGTGCATGTGGGTCTTGGCTCAATGGCACTGCCTTTGCGTGGATCTATATTTATACATTTAATGTCTGAGTGGGCTCAGACTTGCAAGAGTTGTCTAGAGCGAACCGCGCCTCATTCATGTCAACACCTAATGGGGCCCTTTCCACCTCTGGATCCTGCTGCGGTGAGCTTGTGCTGCTGTTGCAACGCCTGCTCTGCACAGTCAAACAATGCTGCTTTTTTTAGACTGACAACCTATAATACTGCTGGTGCTGTGGAGAAGTGATAAAGGTAACTTTTCATATCGCCAGTCAGAAACTGCCTCTCTTAGGATAACTTGGTGGGAAAAAAAAAGGAGGGGAAAAGGCACAAAACAGAGTGCGCAATTGTGAGCAGTGATGACGTCTGTCATCACATAATCTCTCCCGCGTCATGTTTCGAGCAGGATTGGGTGACACTGTTAGAGGGAAGGTAAGAACCAGACACCGACGGGATGCTGGGGTCCTGTTAATACAGTCCATTATCCTCCAAGCTGGAATGCTACTCTGCAAGTCGTATGTGAAAAGAAAAATATTTCTAAAGCACTAGCTTGCTTTAGAAAGATGACCAGAGAACATACAGTTTTCTGGTGCTGCTGCTGAGGGGACCATAGCAGGAAAGGGCCCCCAAATCCGTGGTGTTTCCCTGGCTCCCAGACCTGCTCAGCTTGCACCGAGGAGAAGGCAGTGTGCAGGAGGGGAGGCTTGGCTCTCACTGCCAGCTTGGCAAACCTGCTCCGGATTCCGACAGGCAATCTGGGAACATTCCACCTCCTGCATTATCACCTATAATGGAGGAGCAGCTGGCCAAATTAGACCCTCTGGCTGTGGTTTTGCAAGGCAAAATGTTCAACTGCGATACGTGCCAGGAGCACGTTTACTACTCCCACCCCGACCTGCGGTGCTCCCCCCTGCTCTGTGAGGGGACACCCCGCCAGCGCCTGTCAGGCTGTGCCGTGAGCCAGATCAGAGAATTGATAGCACTTTCACTTGCAAGTTTTGGTTTGGGGCTTTTTTTTTTTGGTTGGATTGACTTCCTAGAGCTCCATAACATCGCTTTATAGAGTGTGGTCCTGGCATGAGCTGGGGGTGGTGTGTTACAGCGTGGAGATGGGGACGCATCTTGGAGAGGGTTTGCATGAGGATTAACAGGCTTTTTTTGTTAAATGCATCACGCGGTGAAACCACCACGGCAGTCAGACCAGTGCCAGTGGCAGGGCCTCTCAGCTTCACCTTCCCTTGCCTCTGTGCCAAGCCAAGCTACGGGGGCTTGGCAAACCTTCCCCAACACCTTACTCCCCTGGGGCTCATTGCTAAACCAGGACTGTGTCCAGAGTGGACCCTTGAATACTTGACTCCCACATGAACCTGCTGATGTGCCCCCATGAAGGGCTGGAGCAAAAATTCATGGTTAGTTTTGTGCTGCGAAAGTCTCTTAACTTCCTGCCTCAAATCACAGCGAGCTCTTCCCCAGCTGCCTCTCCCACAGGGTCCAGAGAGGTCCTTCAGCCCTACGCCTCCTCCTAGAGGCCTGCAGCAGCTCTACTTTTGGGCTTTTGGGAATCCCACATGCAAAGGCTTCACTTTCTCTTAGAGGAACTCTACTGGATGTTGAAAAAGTTTGGGTTCACCTGACATGCTGGCTTCAGGGCGCATTGGGATTTTCCCCCTGGCTTGCCCCCAGCAAGCCACCTTACTCCAACCCCATTGGTTCCACCTCTCCCTGTGCACCTGGGCTCACCTCATTTGCTAGACCATGCCAGGTTCAACAACTCCTTTCCAAACCTGCATCATTTCACTTGGAGGACAAAAAATTTTGGCGCAGAAATTTTCCCCCAGCCAGTGAGTACAGGAACACCATTTACAGAAAGTTGCTTTTTCAGGTAGTCCTCCCTCTTCACTCAGCCAGCTTTATTCCCACAAGTAATCTGCTTCCAGAAGAAAGGGCAACAGAAAAAGGTCCTAAGCTCAGACTCTTCTACATTATAAAATCACCTGGGAGATTTTTTGTTGCTGTAACAAGAGCTGTGCTGTGTATGTGCTACACCCTGCTAGAGAAACTACCCGCCAAACAGCCTGGAGGATCTGAAAGTTCATTGCTCAGGGGTGAGGGGAAAGGGTTGTTTGCTTGCTTTTTGCTTGGTGTTTTGGGTTTGGGTTGGTTTTGTGGTTTTTTTTAATAGAGCATTTTAACAAATGGATTTTCATCCCTGAACGCTGGATGTTCTCTTGCCTCCTAGCTGTTATGCCCTTACTTTGATCCTCCTTCAGGAACCTTCAATGCTTCAGGTCACAGCAGGAGGACTGATCAGCTTGGTTTAGGCTCAGGTGTAGGAGTGAAGTTGCAGAGGGAGGCTGTAGGTTATTGATCCAGTAAGATCTGAACGAACATGATATTTGATCTGTAATTATATAGCCGAAGAGGCTCTGCAGGGCAGGCAGAGTCAGCATTCTGAGTCGGTTATAATGTGCTTTTTTCCTGTTACTGTAAATTAGCTGCGAGCGCACCTTTACATCTTATCTTACAGTGCTCCCTATCAGACATCTCTGACTTCGGATGGTGGGAGAAGAGCAGCACCGAGCACAGAGAAATGAAAAAGGGGACAAATCTTGCTGCGTCTCCTTCGGTGCCCTTTTCATGTGCAGTTCTAAAAAGCATTCAGATTGCTTTCTTGCTAGGTTTCACCAGGCTGTAAGAGTTAGCTATGTGCTGCAGTGGTACTTTATGAGGCTACAATTTAATTTAGAAGCTAATTTATACAAGTTATGCATCTCCCCCTCTCTTCCATTAGAAGGCAGCTGTTGGGTCCACCCTGTGCACAGCAGAGCAACAGCTATGGAAAATTGATGAACTGGGAACTCACCACTGGCCTCCAATGCGAAAAGGCAGTAACAGGAGGTACAAGCAAGGGTGGGCCACAAAGAAGGGATTTAGGAACACTGGCCGGGTATGTAGGGTAGTGCTAGGAAAGACAAAGCTCACCTAGGGTTGACACTAGCAAGAGGCGTCAAGGACAAGAAGAAGAGTCTCTATCCCTACATTAGTAGTAAAAGGCTGAATAAGGAAAATGGGGGCTCACTGCTGAATGGGGCAGGTGATTTAGTGACAGCAGAGACAGGTAAGGTTGAGGCACTCATTGCCTTCTTTGCCTCAGTCTTCACCAAGAAGTCTTCCAGGCCTCTATGCTTAGAGAAAGGGTTGAAGGGGGAGGAGAACAACCATCAGTGGATTAGGATCAAGTCAGGGTTTGTTTGAGAAATTGTCCCACACATGGGACCCACCAGGCTGCACCCAAGGGTGCCAAGGGAGATGGCTCTTGTCCTTGCAAGGCTGCTCTCTATCATGTTTGAAAGGTTGTGGAGATCAGGGGAGACCCCTGGCAGCTGGAGAAATGCAGACATTGTACCCATCTTCAGGAAAGGCCAGAAGGATGGTCCAGGAGACCGCAGCCCAGTCAGCCTCATGTCAGTCCCTAGGAGAGTCATGGAGTGAGTCCTCTTGGAGCGTGTTTCTGGACACAGGAAGGAGAAGAGGGTGCTTGGGAATAGGCAGCATGGATTGACCAAGGGTAAACCATGCCAGACCAACCTGATTGCCCACTGGGTTAAAAATCCAGAGGGAGCTGTGAAAGAGGAGTCATTCCCTCCATTGCCTGGAGACTGAGCAGATGAAGATGACATCAGGGCTCATCCCAGTTAATTTGGGGTATTAGTAGGAGTTCGTTCTCTGCTAACAGGCCATATGTTCCTGGGGGTGCTGAACTGCCAAAGTGTCAGGTCCAGGAGGTGTTCTGGTATTCTGCATTTTACAGTAGTAACCGAATAAATATCATTGCAAAGCCTTTGGCTTTCTTGTTTGGTGTCAAAGAGGAGAAGGGAAACAAACTTGGCAGAAATCAGCCTGACCACATGTCCTGGTATTAATGCACCTCAGCCCTTAGGAATATTTGTCCCTCCTAGAGAAAATGATGCTTTCCAACCACTGTTGCTCACCTTTCCTTGCCCCTTGGTGGTGGTGGCGGATGAGGTGGTCTGGCAATGCAGTGTCAGTGGGCCATTTTGTGAGGACTTTCCATACCTCAGTCCCATAAATGCACATTTCCAAGAGATTTGAGTTTCACAGCGTCTAGGGAGCAGTGACACTGTCTGATTTGGCCAGGAGGCTTAACAGGCAGTGAGTTTGTCAATGAGAAATAACAACTCTGCCAGAAAATCTAGGGCAGCATCTCACCTTGCCAGGGACGAGTGCTCATCTGGTTGTGGACACATGAGACCGCAGCTCTTGGACACTCTAGAAAGCCTGAGAGCTGGGATTTCAAAGGAGATACAACCCTATTGGCTTTCAGGCCAAATTTTCCATGAAAAAAAGGTTCATCTAAAAATAAAAAGTTCAGACATGCAAAACCAAAAAATAATAATAATAAGGTGGTTTCCCCAGATAATTACATATTTCAAGATCAGAAGTTCTGTACTTGCACACAAAATATGCTCCCTGCAGGTTTTTCAAAGCTCAGTTTTCCCTCAGGAAACAGCACTTTTTGTGGGATTATTGCTGCTGGTTTTCTACGAAGGGAAATGTTTGTTTGTATACAGCTGCAGCCCTTTTTACTGGCCGTTAATAACTATATGCTAATAGACTAAAGAAGGTCTTAATTTTCAGAGTATGAATATTGATGTTATACATTCAAGTGGGGCATTTGCATTTATTACTATACATTATTTGCATAGTGTCTGCGGAGTGTTCTGTACCCTTGTGGTGAATATGTATGTGAATAAATCAGTAAGCATTAATTGCTGAGGCTTAGCCCGTGGGCCCTGGATTCAAGTGGAGCATTACTGTCAAATTTATGAAGGCAGGGTCCAGTCCAAGAAAACTATTGAGATTAGGTTGCAGTGAAAAATTGTTGAAACTAGCATAGTTTGTCACTGAATTGTAGCATCAACTGGGGTTTTACAAGCAGTTTTGACAGACTACAAGGGTCTTCCTGGTTTCAGAGCTTCCCTGCATGTCTCTAGAAGCAGGATCAGGGCAAAAAGCTGAAAGCACGTTACAGAAAAGCCAATCTTCTTTTCTGTTAAGGTACCATATATATCTAACATTTGGCTAGTGCTACTGCTGCCTTTGATATATTTGCAGGAAGGAAACTGTTAGGATTTTTTTTCTCTTGGCTCTGAACTTTGTCAGTAGAATTTCCAAATATCCCAAATGAATTTGGAAAAGAAATGAGGATTTTTTTCCTATGTTATATCGTCCATGGATGTGAAAAGTTCGTTTCCTTGGGCAGCCCACTGAAACTGCTTTCCCAACAGATTTACCAAACACATAGCTGTGGCAAAGATGGCTCTCACCAAGCAGTGAGGCGATTCCCAGGCTATCAGTGGCACAGGATGAGTGATGGGGTCAGTGTCTCTGTGTCATCTTCCACTGCTTGCAGCCTGAAGGAGAACGGACATGGTGCTAGAGGATGAGCATGCCCCGTGCCCTGTGAGCCCGACCAGGATGGCTGCACTGGGGGACACCCACATTGGTACCCAGTACACAGGAGACAGCTGGTATCATTTGAACATGCATTGTTATCCATAACCACCTTCCTGACATGCCCCATCTCACTTGCCTTAGAAACAAGCCCTGCTTTTAAAGCAGGTGTGCATGGGGTGGGAGGGGGAGCCCTGAGATTCAAGCCCTGCCTCTGCAAGCCTCCCCGCTGTCCCCCGAGGACACACCCCACACCCAGCGCAAAGGAGCGGAACACTGGCCTGCAGGCTGGGGGCTGGGAGCAGAGCAAACAAAATGCTGATGTCCTGGTGCACAAACCAGTGAGCAATTTGCCTAATTAGGGCAACGCTGACGTAATGTTAAGTATCTCCTTTGGGTGCATGGCAAGCTCAAAAGGATCCTGCTAGAGCTTCATGGCTTTTTGGTAAGCGCTCTTTCTGTCTTGCCCATGATAATTCTTTCACAGGGATATTTCTTTGTGTTACCTCTCACCTCTTGATTGAAAATGTTTTTACTGCATTGCACACAGAAGCAAAGTTGCCTCTTAGATATGATGTACAAAAGCTGTGGTCTGCTCCTCTCCTTCGTGCAGGGGAGGCACTGGAGATGAGGAAGGCATCTCTAGCCCTCCGACAAACCCCGGGATCCACACAAAAAGGCAGGGCTGTCTCTGGGACCACGTTCCCTTTCTGCAGCAGCGTGTCACGTCTGCCTCTGGTGGCAGCACTGGGGTAGGGCGGGAGAGTGAACTCAGAGGTGAGGGCAACATGTGTCCCCTTTTCCCAGCTTTGAGGAGGTTGCCCACAACCTCTTTGCTTTATGAATTGCTCCAGCCCAACTGGTTTCTTGTGTTGTCTAAGTTTTTAAAATCATTTATAATGCCAGTTGCCTTTGCTCTGTCTGTCACAAGGACCATGGAGCTTTGTGAAGATCTTAGTCTGTCCATGGCATTAAGTAATGACTCATCTGTTCTCCAGGCTGACCGGTAGCCTGCTGCTGTCCTGAAACACAGCCCAGCAAGGGATGCTTGACAGTCTGCATTTGTGTATGCACGTGGTACCCAGTGGAAGGCTCCTGGCTCCTGTCATATTGCATTGCCCTGTCACTTGGCCACTTCTGACTGGTGACAGAAAAAGCAGTTTGTAGAAGACAAGTCTTGACAGAGTTGACGATAGCATTGAATGCAGAGACAAGCCAGTGGTATGGCTGGGTTCAAATGCAAGTAATGTGAACCCTAAGAGAGAGAAAGAGGAGATGAATATGGAGGGGCATTACATTTGGGCTTTGCCACCAAAGCTGGGACTGCGAGTCCAAGAGCACTGCAGCAGCAACTGAAAACCCCTCTGCCTACTGCCATGTGAAACCCCAGACCTCTGGGGCCAGAAGATGTGCAACGTGGGCTCTGGATTCATGTGCCACACATAAGAGCAGAAAGGTTGCACGTTTCCAGGTGCACACCTTTGGCATTTTGTGTCTGAGTGAACGAATTAATTAATTAACTAATTAATTAATTAATTAATATGGCTAGGCTAACGCTCCTGTCCTACTCCAGGTCCCTGGAATCCCCTTGGACAGGCATCAGTAGGCAGGGTGAGAGGAGGAGGAGGAGGAGGAGGAGGAGGAGAAGGAGGAGGAGGAGGAGGATGGCCAGCCCCAGCGCTGGAGCAGCGCTCAGCCAGCCTCGGGCAGCGCTGGCTGCACGCCGAGCCCCGGCAGCAGTGCGAGCCGGGGCAAGGCGAATGCTGAGGCTCGGCAGTACTGGGCTGTGTCCTTGGGCTTCCCAGTGCTCACTTTGCTCTTGAGCATGCTCAAAGGCAGGCTGTCGAGGGTTTATTGTTCCCCTCCACATCTGCCTAGCTTTCCCACCACCTGCTTCTCCCTGTGGGAGCTCAGACAAGGCAGGAAGAGGGCAGGGAGCGAGGGAAAGGATGCCCACCACCTGCACGTGACCAGTGCCGCAGCCACCGAAATCAGGTTTTCACTGACATCAGGCCTGTGGCCAGCTCGGCAGCGATGGCTGAAACAGGGGTGATTAGCTGGGTTTGTAGAGGTGTGCTATCCAGGACCCGGGCTGAGATAGCCAAGCAGGGCCCCTTCAGGCTGTGCTGTTTTCAGCCCCCTCCAGGAGGATTAGAGCACGTGGCAAAAATTTTTTGGTGTGTGGTAAGATTTTCTTCCTGAATTTCATGCTGAGTTTGAGCTCACTAATCTTCCCCTCAGAGCATGACAGACGACTTCTCATACCACTGACACAAAATTTTAATCCCACGCCTGGATCCAGCCCTCCGGTACCCACTCGTAACGCCCCTCTCATCATTCTGGAGGCTCCTGGGGAGCCTGCGCACCCCAGCCTGGGGGTGGAGGTGACCCCCGGCCTCCCCTTGGCAGCCGGTCCCTCTTCTCCCTGTCCTGCAGCCGCTGACATCAGCAGACGTCGGCGCAAAGCAGCTCAGGAGGTGGCATGAAAGGATCAAGGAGCAAAGCCGAAAATTGAATTAGTGCTTATTAGAAGGGCGGCTGGCGATGCCGCAGAGCGGCCACGTGTGAACTCCTGGGCGTGGCGTGTCGCACACGAGCGGCTGCGGCACACGTGGGACAGCCAAGAAGTCCCCTACGCTTCCCACGGGCCACCTGAACCCAGCCATGGCATGAGAGTGGGATCCAGCCCTCCTCTTCCTCCTCCTGCACTGCAAAGGACACCCGTCAGGGCCAGGGCGGTAGCATCTGCATCGGAAACGTTCTGCGTAGGAGAGGCAAGGGAGGCAATGGCGTTAGTGAGCTGAAATATCCCGAGCAGAGGGGACCTTGGCGTCACAGAGGTGGTGGCCATGCGTGTGCCCCCCTCCCTCCCCCACTTGAGAGCAGATGCTCACGGCTCTGTAAGCAGGTTTATTAACCACTGAGTGTGTGTACTAATTGCATTACTAAGCATGGGCAAAGCCCTCATTAGAAAGGAGACCAAATGGGAGTACCAAGTTAGTGTCAAGCCTGTATGCTTTGGGGAAAGTTTACATCGACGTTCGTATGTGATACTCCAGCTGTGGCATGTTGCAGACCCCCGGGTGAGCGATTGATCTCTACATGGATTGAAGCAACCATCATGGGAGACATCAGCACGATGTAGCAAGTCCCCAAAAACACCTTTTTGTCTGCAGCCAAGCCGTGGTGCCATGTCATGGGCATCGGATGCCAGAGCTAGGGAAGGAAGGCCCATGCAGGGCCTTGCCTGATACTGTCGGGTTTTATTTCTGTTGCCTTCAGCCCCAGATGGATTGACACATCCTCTGTAACGAGGCCCATGCCACGGGAGCGGTTTGCAGCTCCACACTTAATGAAAAATGCCTGGCTACTGTTAATCCTCCTAATAACACTGGGTCTGCTTCTGGATGTAAGTGCTAGTTATTAATTCAAGGAGTTTCTTCTTCGTTCAAAGGACATAAAGATCTCTTTCATTGCTTTGTATCTGCTCATCCTCCTTGCAGGCAGTTTGCTTGGTGAGCCAAAAGAGTGCCCTTTCACAGCGTCCCATTTGTTAAAAATGCTGCCTGTCCCAAATACAGCATCCTAATATTAAATATTTCACAGTGCCGTGTGGGAACATGCTACCTCAAAAGCAATTTAATGCTTGATGCTTTTGACACCGAATAGTTGAGAGGGATCAAAAGATGGGATCATGTGGCAGAAGAGGAAAACTGCTCGGGGCCAGTGTGGGACCTGGTCGAGATCAGCCTTCCTGAGGGTGCTGCTCCCTGGGACAGGTGCTGTGCATGTGAGGGGAGCATCTCAGAAGCAGACTGGAGCCCCAAACACACTCCCCTGGTCTCACATTACTCCTGTGTTTGGGTCTTGCAGTGGTGCTGGCAGGATCTCAGGTGGGAGCGAGCTCTCCTGGAGCCTGCTCTCCCACCGAGACCCATATGGGGTGGATTGACATTTGATGGACCTGATGCAATACCAACCAGCTCACCAGTGGGAAGGCTGAGCATGCTGCAGAGCCTGTGGCACGTTAGCCCTGGCCCAATCCCTCCTGCAAGGCTTGGTGGCTTCTTGTTGGCTTGCGGAGTAAGCTGTCCTCATCCCCCTTGTAAACATCGGCACGCTGCTTGCTAAGTGCTGGCTTGGCATGAAGAGTTTAAGCTTCCGGCTTTATCTACCACCCTGCTGTTTGGGAGGGAGGCTGCAGGCTGGTGGGGGGACAGGGATGGGACCACAGGCAGGTGCATGTGGGGAGGAGGAGAGGGATTTGACCTACATGGCTTCTCAGGGCTCCTCAGGGGCACAAGGCAGCCGCCAGCCCTCTGACCAGCAGCTAGCATTTACCTCGTTTTGACCATGCACGTGTAATTCTCAAACTTTCTAGCACAACTTACCCTTTCCCTGCATCATTTTTTTTTTTCCCCCATGCACTGAGCACTGGTTCAGATAACGTACTCGAAATCTTGCTGTTTCAAGATTTCCCGGCATATACTGACAGAGTGCTGCTATTTCCAAGTTCTGCCCTCAGGGCACACAACTCCAGGCTGTGTCGCTGCTGGACTTTGCTGGCCGAGCCAAAGAAGGGGAAGACAGTGTCATTGCGGATGGATG
The DNA here is from genome assembly GCA_030449065.1 of Oceanodroma leucorhoa. NCBI lineage: Eukaryota > Metazoa > Chordata > Aves > Procellariiformes > Oceanodroma > Oceanodroma leucorhoa. The sequence continues at coordinate 609,950 of JASVER010000046.1, read as the reverse complement.
CAAAGGACTGCCTTTCTTCTTTGGCAAATGAGAAACCCTGATGACTTTGAGTCACTTAAAGTATTCAATTCAATCTACAACAAATGGTTTGCAATGCTTTGCTTCTATCTTTCTCATCGTTATCCTTTTCAGTGATTTTGGGGAAGTTTTGAAATGTCCCAACAGTAAGCAGTTCTCTTTAAAATGTCAAAAAGAAAGTGCTTGGATTTTTCTTTGGGCAGAAATATTTGCCCAATGGAGCACAAATCTGCTGCCAGCTTCTTTCAACCCAGGACTGCAGGGTTTCAGGACCTATAAAATATTTGTTTGAAAAATGTAGACCAGTTTTATTTGTCAGGCTCGGCTCCCCATCACTCCAACGAGAATACCATAGCTAACAGGAACCTCTTGAACTCAGTTATACGGATATTAACATTTACTCTGCTGTGACGCTCACAGCTAGAGGTGATAAGTGATTTTCTTCTATTTCCAGCATTACCTTAGCTATCCTGGTATCCACAGGGAAACACCAGCACATGGCATTTTGCACTGAGCACCTATTGCAAGCTTTGCTGCATCGACTGACATGATCTGGTTCCAATCAGCCAAACACAGCTCTGCTACACCTATGCCTAACAGGCAGGGAGTTTCTACAGTTACTTACTGCCCTAAGAAAGCCCAACAGTCAGTCAATTATTTCTCTTTTCAGCCAGATTTAGTGCCCGATCCAGAACCAAATGGTTAGCAGAATCACACTGTACCAGCCTATCCATTTTGAACTGGACTTGGCATGGAGCTACAAGGCAAAACACCTCCCACCACACAAGTTTTTAATGTATCAGTCCCCTGCTTCATTCCCACCCTTTGGCTTGTTGGGGCAAGGAGGAAAGAAGAGAGGGCATCACGATGACCCCTGCACTTCAGCACTGCAGACATAGGAGAGATCTCAGACATTAACATCGGGATGATGAGGGATGCAGATCCCACCACATGCAGGGGTCTGTAGGAGGATCCCTGCAGTGCGACTGTCAGGCACAAGCCTTTCCCCAACGCTTGCCAGAGACCAGGAGTGAGGACTTGGCAGCCAGCAAGGCAGGAGGGTCAAAGGGGAAATTTTTCAACTGGAGACCCAGGCAAATGATTCTATCCCAGTCCCCTGCTTTTCTATCACCTGGGTACAGTGGAGGCGAAGAACAGACTTGGACTACTGAGGAGATGTTGGAGCTGGGTGAATAAAAACATTTCCAGATGCTCCTGGTGAATAAAATTGCTGACATCTTCCCCCTTCCAATGCCCTTTTACAAAGATTAAATGAACATAGCCATCCAAAAAAAAAAAAAGGGGGGGGCAGGGGGGGCCAGAAATAAAAAAAAAAAAAATAAATAGAAGGCTCCTACCTTGTAATTCAGGAGTTCCTGCACTATCTGTGAGCAAGCTCTAGGGTGCCTCTCAGGGAGCAGAGAGGTAGCTCAGTCCTGCAAAACCCCCGACTGCAAAGCATTTGGCTAATAAACTGAAACCCCAGATAAAATCTTTGTCCTTGCTTTTGCCTGGATGAACTAGAAAAGTGTGTCTTTCTTTTCAAGAGACGGTACTACTACAGATTCAGCTGTGCCTCTAGGCTGCTATTGGCTTCTTTGTTTCTTCTTTCAATTTCCCACAAATATAATCTATTACCAATGCCATGCTTTTCTTTTGTCAATATATTACCGGGCTTTATCAGCAACGCTTTTATTGCAGCTGTCCCTGCGATGAGCCGGTGAATAAAGGTTAAAAAGACCAACCCCAAGCGTATCTGCGAATGTAGCTTGCATAATCGGGGAGAGCTGCTGGTGCAGGGCTTCACTGACGTAACCGGCTGGGGAAAATTACCGAGACGCCTGCTAAGGGACAGAAGTGACTAACTCTCATCAGCAGAGTCCCGGCGTCTGAAGGAGCTGCTGCTAAGGCGATGGGCTAAAATAGACCCAGAGGGAAGTTGATTTTGAACAGCAAGGGCCTTTTTATTTATTTTTATAAAGAGCACTCTGTGCAGATTGCGTGTGGACTCTTTGTGTGCCTCTGTAGAACTCAGAGGAATAAACAAACCTGGAAGCAACCGCTCACGCTTGACATCCTTTTGTTGGCATTTATCAGCCGCCRGCAGGATCCTCATGAGGTTCCCAAGGGCAACTGAGACCCGGCCAGATCGCAGGCTGTCCTGCTCCAGTCCTGCCTTAGATAAGCAGAGCTGTCCTCCCGAGCATCACCCTGCTCTTAAAAGGAGCGAAGTACTGCGTCCGAGAGCTTGCGTAAGAAGCAGGAGCCGTCAGCCGCAGGTCACTTGCCTCCAGCCGGCTGTGTGCTGCCGGGGATGCTGAGTGATGCCTGAGGCTGTGCAGCAGCGCCTGGCTGGAAGCCATGAGGTCTCAAGGGCGAGGAGAGCTGGAGCAAAGCCCTGGTGAAAGCCTCGGGAGCATTCCTAGGGCCAGGGGTTCATGGTTCAACCCTTGATCTAATCCTGGAACAATCCCACTCACGTTACATGGGGTGAGCTGCACCTGCTCAGGGCTGGAGGAGGGAAAAGATAGATAGTTTTCCAGTCTTGCCCCATGGCCTTCATGCTTGGTGGCGGGCCAGGAGGACCCTCCAATGCTTCCCACGGCGTAGGTGGAAGGAGCCATGGAGAGGGGAAGTCCTTGGCCATGAGCTCCAAAGTAGGGTGTCCCCACTCTGTGCCATCCCTGTAGCCAGAGGTAAGGCACACCTTGTCCCCTGGCCCTCACAGAGGACCATACCGGCAAGGTCTGCATCCGTGTCGTGACTCCCAGCCCCACRCCTGACCCTTTCACTGTGTGACTTCTGGGCTACAGATGTGCAAAGACATTTCCTGTCCAACACCGTGCAACTGAGAAAACCCATCTGGGCTCAGATAAGTAGGAAATCAAACCATGTCTCATTCTCTGCCAAGGTAGAAGCCAGTTACAGACACAGAGCAGAAGCCTCCTGCCCCGGTTTCCTCTGGAAAGGCACAAGGGGCTAGACATAAGGAAAGCAGCAAATCTGTGCCACCGGAGCCGGTCACTGCAGGGAGAAGGATGCCGGCTTGTCCCAGTTGCGAGCGGTAGCACTGACCGCTCTTGCTGTCGCTGGTGGGGACAGGAAGCCTGGAAACATTTCCAAGGCTTCATGATCTTCCTCCAGCTACTTTGGAGGCACAAAGCCTTTGCACAAACATTATCTGCAGTACAGGCCAGTGTAACGAACAACCACTTACTACCAAATCCCGTGCACAAATACTACATTACTACCACCATGTGTACGGAAGCTGTAGCTGTATTTATAGAGTATTGGCTGTTGTAAATGTACCCACATAGGCTTTAAATGAGGTTGTTAATCCATGCCTGGTTTTCTGATGGTTGGTTTAACCACTGCTAATTGGCTGAAAATGAATGAATCTGCTGATCAAATGTTTCTCCCAATGAAATGTGCTTTTTTCCCTCGGGCAGATCAAGAGGTGCCCTGGGAGGGAGAGAAAAGCCCTGGGAAGTAGCCCTGAGGATAGCTCAAGCCACAGCTGTGAGTCTTGCGGGGAGCCTGGGGAGCCCRGAGGTGCCCGTCACAAGCCCGAGGGCTGCACAGACCCTGGGAAGCCCTGGCCTCTCTGTGTCCTGAGCAGTACCGGCTATCAAAGCACCAAGAAGAGAGACATGGAGTTCTCCAGATGAACCAGATCAAAAGCAAGTTGTCCCCACCAGATCTGTGACTGTAGAGAAACAAAGACTTCTTCTATGCATCTCTGCGTTGCATTCCTGTAAATCTGATCTCCACAGGGGAACTGGGAGCACCCCCTGAATGCATCACCATCCCTCGGCCACAAGCAGGTAAGGCTGCGGGAAGACATGTGGTCACGGCCCTGCCCTCGATCCCACCACATCTGTGCCAGTCCAGAGAGATGTTTTGCCTATTCAGAGAGTGCACACAAAGACATGTGCCAAACCACCAGGCTGGTTGGCATCCCGTTTAAGGCCAACATGAGGCCTTTTGCTGTCTGCCCATATACAGTAGCTTGCTCCTGTTAACATAAATGCAGCAAACATCTCTAAGCTAGATGTGTATCATATCACAGAAAAATGGTGATTAAAAAGTAGCTTTGCTGGTGTTTCATGGTAGCAACCACCAGCAGCTTGTGCTGTGCGCCATAAGGGGCTTTGAAAGGCGTATTCACCTGAAGGGGGTGTGGGAAGTACATGCTGCGGTGCCGTGCAGTGGCTGAGTTAAGGTTTAATTGCTGAGATAACTCCCTCAAGTGAAACTGAAGAAGACACAACTGAAAACTGGAAGTCAAAGAAACTGTCTTTCCCCTCTTTATAACTGAATGATCTTTTCCACCCATATTTAACCCACCTGCTGCCAGGAGTGCGCAGAACTGCAAAGAGGTGGAGAACTGGTGCTTTGCATGTGTGTCAGCCAATCCTAAGGGTACCAAAATCTGCCTGGAGGTAAATGTTTAGGCAGTGGCTGATTGCATTTTGTTATATTGACTAGACAAAGGCTCAGAATTAGTGCATGGGGAAGTGCTGCTCTGCTACAGTCCTTCTGCATGACCTTGTGCCTTGTTCACTGTGTCTTATTTTCTGGAATAGCACCACCCACCACCCAGATTTGCTGCCAGCTCACTTGGTAATTACTAGTAAGGTGGTTTAAGAAGCTGTGCTAGCATTCTAGAAAGAAACCACCATTGAAATTATTTCAAAGCTCAGCACCTCAGGCTGGCTGGAAATGGTTCAGAACAAGAAAAACGGACTTTCGTGATGTGGGGTCCCTTTAGGGCACAGGATTTGAACTGGCTCAACAGTGAAGAAAGGATTTGTTTGGTCAGTGAGCACAGGTATACTTTCCCCTGCACTGAAAAAGCTCTTTGATTGCTTCCTACAAAACAGGTAGAAAGAGACTGACATATATTTACTGTATCTAATGCCACTCCCTGTGCACCTCGGGGGTGTTTCCATGCAGCCCGCAAATTCTCATCCATTCTCAGGGTCTTGTGCATCCAGCTGATGTATGATCTACTCTGCAAAGGGAATATATATTAGGAGATATAGTCTATAACAGCAAAAAATGACACCACTGTGTTTCTTTTCCTTTTTTTTTTTTTTTTTAAATCAGACTCATCTTGGGGGCAATGTGATGAGAACCAAAAAGATGAGATTTTTAAAGAGATCACACTCCATCCTTCTCTCAAGCAACAGCAGATCTGTTTCTCCACCTAGTTGCATCTCTGGGGAATGTTTTATGGGGGCAGATGGAGCTTGAAGCACAACCTTTAGGACCCCCATCCACCCACCCCTGCAGCACCCACCTCTTTTGCTGGAGAGTTTCTGCACCATACTTGGCATGGTTGATTTGTCCCTGGCTGCAAGTGGCAGCCACCTTAGTGACTGCAGGAGGTATCCAGCTCGGAGCTTGAACAAGCTGGTGTCTCTCAGCTTCCCACAGCATAGCAAGAGAGAGCAACTGGCTCTAAGTAACTCCCAAACAAGTTCAGGAAGGCCAGAACAGACCGAATGAACGTCACAGAGTTCATTTCCCAGCAATGTTAGTCATCTATTGCTTTTCCTCTGTTTCCCCACTTTCTTTGCACTCAGATACACTAGCACACTCTGACATTAAAAAGTTTCAGAGCTCCAAAATGGGGAGGAGGAGGAAGACAGTTTTTTTCCCTCGCTTAAAGTTTTAAAGCCACCTCCATCTGAAGGAGCCAACTGAAGGAGTTTGAGTGTGGGAAAAATAAAAATAATATTGCAAAAACATTCTGAACTGTAAGAATATTATACCCATAAAGAAGCCAGCCTGAGCTTATAAAACTTTAACAGCGGTAGTATTAAAAATGCAGAGGGGACCAACAGAGAGCAAAAGGGAGAGCAGTAAAGAAAAGAAGAACCTGGCAGGAGGAAATACACAAAAATATGTGGCTTAACTCAGGTACTCTAGGCATTGGCCCAACATGAACTAAACACTTTGTCACCCAAATGTGAACTAAATGTTTTGTCTCTTTTGTCAGCGGCAGCTATTGGGGACAGCATGGGGCAAAGGGAAATGAGTGCAAAGGCCTGGGATTTATGAGCTGAGAGAGAAGCAGAGATAAAGAGCAAGCACATCAGGTCAAGGGGACAAGGATATCTCCAACCCAGTGCACGCAAAGGACCACCATTTGCAATTGCAAGGCTGATTGATAGTTACGGCTTTTCATGAAGCCATCAGGACGGGGACTGTGGAAGAGGATGGGAGAAGAGCTGGCGTTGTAGCTGGGGTCAGGGAAGGAGAAGGGACAGGGGAAGGCAGTGGGGGAAGCCACGCACCGATTCATCTGGCCTCCACAGGAGAAAGGTGTTGGGACAAACTCTGCGGGAAGGATGGAGAAATACAAGACGGCGCATGATAAATCGAACAAAGGAGGAGATAGGTTTCCCAGCTGTAGTCTGTGCCTGACTTGTTGAGTCAGGACATGGGGGAGATCAGGTCTGCCTGATTCCTTGTTGCCAAGCAGGAATGTGCTCATTAAGATCAGGTGCAGTGAAAGAGATTTAGTCTGGGTCAAGAACCAGCCAATGGGTAGAAAACAGGCTGTGCTGAAAGGGGAATTAAAATTTGGCAGCAAGCTCCTGGTGGAGTTCATTGAGGAGCTGTCTTGGAAGCTATCTTAATCTGTATTTTCTTTAAACGACCCTAGCAGAGAGAGCAGGAATGACGTGAAGTTGGGAGTCATTGCTGGTACTGATAAGGGTTGGAATATTATGTAGGAGGAGCTGGGTGCCCTTAAGGATGAGACTGAGACAAATGGGATGTAATTTAGCAGTAAAAAATGCGCCGCATGTACTTGGACACTAGAAACAACAATTTCTGTTATATGCTGGCAGCTTATCCACAAAGCAGCAGAGATAGATCACTCAGGCATGAGATGGCTCTGAGCCACGAGCGTCTCACGGCTAAGAAAAGGCAAATGCAAACGGWGGCGGCATCAGCTAGAATATTTCCAGAAGGGCCTGGAGAGAGCGGTGCCAGGGGACAAGGACCTGCTGAGACCTTGGCAGTGCTTGGGAACGTGCCTGAGCTGCTGGGGACATCTCCTTGTGCCAGCTCCACCCTCTGCCCTGTGCCCTGATGGACCCCAGATTTCCCTGCAGCTTGGGGGGCTGTGTGGGGACCTGGCCACCCTCCATAACCCCTTTTTTTCCCAACATGTTGACTAAGCAAGGAGATGAGTTATTTAAGCTTGAGGATAGTGTTGGCTGTTGAGCAAATGCCTCTAAACTATCCCTGACTATGTTTAGACAAGAAATGATAGAATTACTGACCACTGGAGGAATGAAATTCTGCGAAGGCTTTCCTGCAGGAATCCTAGGAGCAAAGCGCTGCCTAGCTTTAAGCTGGAGCTTTGCAAGCCTGTGAAGGGGATTGCATAACATGACTGTGTGTGACAGAAGAAGATGCTACACAACAACCTCGGAGATCCTGTCCGGTCCCATGATTTTAAACTCGTTATCTCTAAGCAGAACTATAGAAATCAATAGAACAGGGGCATCCAGTTTGGCACCGGTATTAAATCTGCAGATGAATCATGGCCGGTACTTTGGGGCAAATAAACAAGGTATGGTTTATTTCAGACTTGTCTTTGGAAAGCCCCACTCATGACCTGAGAATTTAGAGTCTCCCAGGGCAAGGCAAGAAAAGGAAGCCAAGATAGACAAAGCCACTGAATCGAAATGCCTCCTTTGAAGAGCAGTGCAGATCTCTGCTGTGCTCCTAAAAAGGAAATATCAGGACAGACACAGCTCTTGTGTGCCAGCTGTCCCATAGGCTTGAAGGGACCTCTATTTCTGCCAGGCCTGCCCAGACTAGAAAGCCCCAAACCGGCCCATCCTCTTAATCCAACTCATTAGTCATACTAAGTGGCCAACAAACGAAGCCGTAACAAGGATCTACCTGATTGTTACCTTATTCTATGGTCTGGACTCAACACAAAGGGAATTTGTATGGTGATCACTTGGTGTCAATTGAAAAACATAAATGTTCGTATCACACACTTTTTAATCAAAATGGTCAGTCATGGCCAAAAGGACAGTGACCAGCTTTACCCATCACTGCATGTCCTGTGAGTGGATTGGGAGCGCCAACACACGTCGAGGCAAGCAGGGTGGTCATCTCTCAGAATCAGTGGTGGCTGGAGGGTCCAAGAAAGTCCATATCAAGGGGAGCGTCTCAAGGGTTGTGGTGCATCTCTACTACCCCCAGGATTGGGGTTTCGGGGCATTCTGGTCTCAAGGTAAGCCAGAGAGCAACAACAGCAATTTCCAAGGCTGTGTGGGATGCCATCAGCATCTCTGGTGTGACAGACCCATCTAACCAGCATGTGTACAGAAAAGGGAAACAGCCACCTGAAAAAAGGGTTGGTATACCAAGAGTATCAGAAGAAAGTCTGTGTAAAGATAGAGGGTCTCCAGCCCACAGTGTAGGGATGTGACATCCCTAGAGGATGTTGGTGATATCTCTAGTTATGGAGCAGGTGTCTTTACCCAGAGGGGACACAGCATCCTTCAGGCTCTCATGTGACAGGATGTTTAGAGGGTGGCTTAGGCCAAGAAGGACACTGCCCTTCACCTGTTAGGCTTGGGACATGCTACCTTTTCTGTTCATTTTGTTTAGTTTAAAAAGGCTCTTCCTGCCCCTGTTGCCTAGTTCATCCATGGCACTGTTGTCTCTTGTGAGAGGTTTTCATTAACATATCTGCTGTCAAAGCATAGTTTGAGAGAGAACCTTCTTCCCTGTATCCCACCTTCCCCAAAGGTATCCTGTTGGTCAGGCTGACCTGTACAGTAGACCCAAGAGGAAAAGCATGAGGGGATGGTAGGGAACTGCAGAGGAGAAATTCTGGGACTTGTGAGTGCACTGAAAATAGCAGTTGACTTCTGTGCTGCAGATTGGCTTTCAGAAAGCTTTAGCTGTCCTTCTACAAATACGTGATTTAGTTTTTTATTCTGACAGTGGTGACAGGACCATCAAGAGGAGTAAATGAAGAGTAATTGCAGGAAATAACATGCAAGAGATGATCACCTTTTGCCTGGGGGCTGTATTTTTCTCCCGTCTCTTAGGTACTCTCTGGAGTTAATAGCAGATAGAGCTTGTGGCATGAGAGCACGCCATGGGTTCATGGATGCCTTGGGTCTTAATGCTCTAGGACACTAAGGCCCCTATAGAGACTGACTTTCCAGCCACACCAAGGGCTACACTTCTTTTTTGTCTACAGAGGAGTGGAAATCTKGTCTTGGCAGCAGGAGTGTTGGAGTGCCCCTCCAAGCCCCCTCACCAGCTTTGCTCTCAACACTTCAGCTGTAGAGTACTGAGTTTGGCACAAGACCAAAAGTAATTCAGAAAAGGAGCCAAATAATGCCCCCACCTGATTCCCATCCTCCATGCTGTCACATCCCAGACCAYCCAGCCCTGCCGTAGTTATTCTCTGTACCCTGTCTCATGATGACGTGACAGCAAATATGTGCGTACAGACTCTCTGGCGGTTGTCCCCAGTCCCTACCGCCCCTGCACTGGAGACCCAGGCTGCACTGACACCTCCGCAGTGACCTGCCAGACCCAGGCACATCCTCATTGCGCAAGCTGACAAAGCCACCAGCCCCTCTTTTCAGGGGCCAAGTGGCACCGGGGGACTTGTCTGAGCAGACCTCCAGCTCTCCCAAGCCTTTCTTCTCCAGGGGTGTGAGACTAGAGCATCTGGTTAAATTCCTCACTGATCCTTTCCCTTTCCTACCATGTCTCATGCTTTGAGGAGTGCTTGCTGACGTGACAGCCCACCACTGTAAGACGTACCCATCCTGGAAATCATTTTGCCTCCTTGACTCACTGCAGGGGGCAGGGCAGGCTGGAGTACAGGAACAAGAACCAGGTGAACTTCTTAGACTATCGTTAAACCTGAAATGCGGGTGAGGAACACGCAAGTACCCACAGCACTCCCTCCTGCGGCAGCTGGGAAGATACAATGACCTCCAGCGAAAAGTTGCAGACTAATTCCACTATCTTTGACCCTTTTAGGGGAATTTGTTTTTTCCCTCAAGTATGGAAGGATCGATTTAAAATCTAGCGACCAATTCACTCTGGCCTCTAGATTGCTTTTAAAGCATTGGTCCTGTGAGAATCCCCCACTTAAGTTCACCTCCTGCCCTCCCCAGTGCAAGGCAGACTCCTCCGGCTCCTCGTGGATCAACCTGGCAGCCTGAAGTAACATTCCCTTCAGCGGTTTATCTTCTGCCAAACAAAAGAAAATCAAACCCTTTGATCCTCGCTCAGGAAACGAGCAYGGTTCTGAATAAACCCTACACGTTAACAGGCTCTGGCCCCGCTAAACCCGGTTGGAGGAAGTAAGAACTTCCTCAGTATCCGSCTCCTCTCTCCCCATGGCAGAAGGACTTGCACAGCATAGGGCGGGCTGGCTTGGGGAATGGGTCAGGGTCACCCCCAGCTGAGCTGGAGAGGGGTAAGCATCCCTGCAGCCAGGCTGGGGCTCGCTTAGCTCGTGTGGCTGTCAGAGAGGCTTTAACCTCTTTCATGTGTTTTATTTGGGAAAGAGTGCCCTGCCAAAGGATCTCTTATCCTTTGCATGTTCACTCCCTGCCCTCCCAGGACATGATTTTCCATAACGCTGCTCTCTGCTCTTCCCCCTTGGGCCAGAAAGTTAACCAGAGAGGATGTTTCTCTTCTGTGACAGAAGAGAAATCCTGCCCTAATTAACACCAGACCTGCATGTCTTGGAAACAGCAGTCAGGCAGCACTGGCAGGTCCCCAGCCCATGAGATGCCACCATTCCCCTCATCTGGACATCAGCATCTGACCCACAGCATCCTTGTCCCCCTCCCACCCCCTGCAGAAGAGCCAGGTGCGGTGGGCACAGCAGGTGGGCTTGGGCACCCACCTGAGAGCACAGGTGCTGGCGCGGGGTGACCAGCAAAGCTCCAGGTCCCTCCTTCATTTTATGTTTGCCTCAGACCTGCATGGCTTCCTGATGGAAGAGACACGCTGCATGGAAAATACCCATGTAGCCGCATTACGCCTCTCAGAAGTGAGCTGATCAATCAGTCTAAAGAAATTCAATTTGTTCAGCTTGTCAGAGGGAAAGTCGGGAGGTGACTTGAGCACGGCTGACGACCCCCCCGGGAAAAGCCATGCGCCCGGCAGATCCACCGCTCCGGCGAGAAGACGCACGACGTGATGCCACAGCCGCATCTGCGCCCAGGCACCCAGGCAGGCCAGCTCAGATCAGGAATAAAGGCGTGCATTCATGCCACGAGGATAATTAACCACTTCAACAGCTTACCCAGGGACACAGCGCAATGGCTTGCAGGCTTTAAATCAGGACTGACTGCCTTTCCCAAAGATTTATTAGATCTCTAAAGAAAGYCCTGGGCCTGACGCACAAATCATGCTCTGTGTTATATCAGGGGTCATGCTAGCGGACCGTAATGGCTCCTTCTGGCCTTGAAATTTATGGCCGGTGTCAGAGGGACAAATAACTCTATTGTGCCCGCTGGAGGAGAGCGAGCTCCCGGGGCATGGCCATCTTCAAGGAGAGCGTGGCAGAGACACTGCCCAGGTGGCCCCGGCCGCCCTGTGCAGCTGCGTGGCAGAGGCACCGTGGCCAGCGGTGCTGAGCCGGGTAGCAGCGTGGGGACTCGGCCCCCATCCTCCTCCAGGCTTACCACGGAGGGGGAGAGTCCTACACGACCCACAGCCCTCGCTGAAACCGGGAGCGTGAGTTGTCAGAAGGAAAGGGATGATAAATGTTCTGCTTATCTTTTAGGCAGATTGTGTTTTGCAAACAAGGTTTAAAAATAAAAATATAAAAAATTTCTTCTGCCAATCCTGTTCTAATACCTTCGCAGCACAAGGACCTGCGGCGTCTCAGCAAACGTCGCCTGCCCTGGGATGGCACAGTGAGACTGGAGGGGGAAATTCAGGCTCCTACCTCCCCACACGGCCTGTCCCTCTGTAACACTCACCTGGTGCAAATTTCCATGTCCTTAGCGAGCCGCTCATTCCTCTTGTGCAGAGGCTTCCAGTTTTCTCTCCACGCAATGATTGCGGCAAAGGCTCTGCGAGGGGGAGGGGGAAATCTCTGTAAAATGATAACCCCGGGGGTAAATCTTCAACAGGATCTGCACAGTTTTAGCTGTGCAACTGTCATTTACATTAAGGGGAGTCATGCAGCTAAATAAGCATACTGGAAATACCCTGGTCTCCAGCTGCCCAGTCTAAATAATAATAATACTAATAAAAAAAAAAAGAGGGGAAGGAACAAAAAGGTTCTGTTCTCCCACCGCAGGAGGTCAAGAGAAGACCTGTGGCAGAAGCAGAAATGTCACTCACTCCTCACCCATCACGGTGCAGGGCAGCAGGGAATAAGCATTCATGATGCTGGGAGAAGGCCGGCAGCTCTCTGGGCATATGTTACTGTAAATTTGAAATTAGAGCCACCGAGGGGATGCAAAATGACAAACCCAGCTGCCGGTGGGGGTGCTGGCTGCCAGCAGAGTAAAGTGTCAATTATTTACCATTTGCTAAAGGACACCGCTTTCTGCAGTCACGCTGAAATATGTGTGAAGTGCATCTTAATCCCTCCAGCCTGTGGGCTGGTGGAGGCAGCCCCAGCCCTTCCCTCCGCCGGAGCAGGGCTTGGGGCTGGGGCATCCTGGCGTGACTCCTGGCCGTGCTGGGACCCGGCAGCGCTGGCACTGCAGGAATGGCCGGAGCCACCCGGGAGCGTTGCCTGCCTGCACTGGCTCCCGCCGGGTCAACCCCAATGGTTGGGGCAGAGAGCAGGGCTGYGAACCCCCTTGGAGGTCGGGACAGGGGTGGGGGGCACGCAGCCAGCATTGCCTTGCACCCCGGCTCATGAAACCATGGCTTCCCCAGCGAGAGCAGAGAGCTGGCCCACCCCGGCACCTGCCACGGCACGGGCACAGCACAGCTGTGGTGGGATCCAGGCTGGGACCCGTGCCTGGAACAGCCCTGGCTCCGGTTGCTCCGCTTCTCCCATTGCAGCGGGATGTGCGACATTCAAAAGCAACAGGGGAGAATTGGCATTTTAGAAACCGAACGTGTGTGTGTGCAAATAAAACAGATGGTGAGGGTGTTTACATTAGCACTCATGCTGGAATTGCTTAGATCATCTTGCTTCTTAGCTAAACTAGGGCCCAATTTGGGCTGGGAGCATCACTTTAAAAAATCACTGTTCTTCCTGCTGTTGGCGAATGCGGGCTCCCATGGAAATCTTTATTCATCAGAACTTTCCCCCGGTCCGACCAAAACCTTCTATATTTGGGRCTCTGACAAGTTAGGGCACTTCATGAGTGCTGGTGGCTGCTTAATCACAGGGTCCTCATGAGGTTCAGTCATCCTAAATAAGTCACCAGGGCCGTGAGTCATGTCAGAGGTGGGCTCCACAGTGATTCAAGGATGAGATGCTCCATCCTGATTTATTTCATGATATCATTACCCAGAATAAAACTAATTTGAAAGAAGTATTTCCAAGCCTTGCATCCCACCTCTTCCACTTGGGCTAGCAGTGTCTCCTTGTCGGCTCCCCGGACAGCCAGTCAGAAGAGCGAGAGATGCTACTCCAATGTTTGGGCTTGAAGGAAAAGCCTTCAGTGGAGGTCTCACTTGACCTCCACTCACTTGCTGTCTACCTAGGCTTTCCTCCAAAGGCTTTTCCCTGGCTGGCTGGGACCGCATTATCCTCTGGGGAAAAATCAGGGCTTGCAGCAGTCAGGCACAAAACAAGCGCTGCTTCTTTGATGATAAGCCAAAGGGGAGGTATAAAGCCCATATAAAACTATCTGTTGAAGCGCCTTGGCTGCAGCGTTAATACCGCCGGTCCTGTGTCACTGCAAGGACAGCCACACATGATTGATGCTTGGCGGTTGGTATCGGCAGATCATTACCGCTGGCTGCAAGCAGCTGTTTGAGAGCTCTTTGCGTGCTCTCGGTATGCTCTGTGCAAAGTGGCTGAGGGTCGGGAGGAGTTTTACGGCAAAACTTCCCATACTTGTGAGAATTCATGCACGGGACTGGGTGCCTCATGCCCATCTGCAGTGCTGGGGTCTCAGGGGCAGCAGCCTAGAAACACGGGCGAGACGTGGCCCCTGGCAGGGCACAGCACCCTGCTCACCATGTGCGCACCTCCATCTTTTTGAGAGGCACATCTGAGGCAAACGAAGTGAAGATATGAGGTTTCTGCATGCCCCCGTGAAGCAAAAAAAGCTGTTCATCTTCTGGTCTTGGGCACGCAGTTTCTCCCTCCTTATTTATCAGACTGAAAGTAAAGGAAACATTTCTGTCTGTAATCTGTTATCTGAAATAGTAATGATAACTCCTGTGCCAGCATTTCTGGTGAAAGGTAATGAACACCACACCCCAGCAAAACTAGCTGGGAACTTGAAAATAAAAGATTCTTGGTGTGGAGTCAGCCTTTTTTGTTATAAAATAAGCAGGCATTAAAATATCCCTATTTTATGTGTGTGTGTCCATATCTGGATGTGTGCATATGCACATGCAAAAGGACAAGACCCGTGAGATAAACAGATAAATGAATCTCCTGGGTATAATCTAGGTCCGCACCACGATCTGTGGGAATTTTATCACTGAGATTTCAGCATGGCTTTACCCCGTGTTGTTGCAGCAGTTGTGACCTGGGAACATTGTACTGCTGGAAAGGGAAAAATCTCAGCAGAAGGACCTGGCACTCATTTCTGGCCTCAGGAGGACCAAAGATGTCAGAGGCTGCTGTAGACTATAATTCATTTTATAGCACTTGTATGACAGCTGCCGTCTCCCAGTGAGCGCTGCACTTTTAGAGCCCAGGATGACTAAGTTAGCTGGCTTTGCAGGCAGCGGGATTGGAAAAATTGTTCCATTAAAAAAAAAATTAAAATGGTAAAACTTCCCTGCAGATAGTTTTTGCTGCATCGAATGTGGCCTCCAGAGAAGCACGGGGAGCTGCTTGCTCAAAAGCAGGAGCAAGGAGCTCTCACGTTTCTCATGAGCAGGGCAGAAAGGAGCTGCACAACGCCGCACGAGAGCCGGGTGACCTGGGCAAGCGGGGTGGGGGACACCTGCATCCTCAGGGTGCCCCGACATACAGTTTTGCAGTAGCCTGGCAGAGATGGACCCCATAGCCCCATGTTTAGGGCCTTGGTGGCAGCATGGCAGGAAGGACAAAATGCCACGCTGAGGAAATCCAATCCGTGCGTGACATCTCCGCACTCAAATGGCTCTAGTCTTTCTCTCCAGAGCAGTGTCTTGCCCCTGGAGGGCTGCTGTCAGGGACCCCAACAGGATGAGCACCAGGTCTTGGGGGAGAGCAGGGACCAAAACACTTCTCCCCCTGCTCCCTCGCATACCATTTGTTTCTGTCAGGGTGGCCTCATACCATGCCTTGAACTACATTGATTTTGTTTGTAGAGACCTCTGACCAGAGGATATCTTGAGCAGGAAAAATTTCCTCTAAAAATTGATATTTTGACAGCAACCTGAAGCAAGATGACTCAAGAGCTAAGGCAGTTCCTAGAGAAAAATGAACATCAGCAACACCAGAATAAGATGTTTAATGGATCAGGTGCAGCTGAGACCTCTCAGGGTTTATACCTGTTCCTTACACGCCTCTGACATGACAACCTACGTGGACTGTCCCCACTTGCCAGTGACACTACACAGTCTTGTTCGTTCTCCTTGTTCCCTTGCCAGCTAGGAAGATCACTGAATCTGTGAAGTAAGGAACAGATCTCCCATTTGAGACCTGTTTGTGCAAAAAGGTGGATGGAAACATCCATGTTTTGATAAAAAAACCCAGCCAGTGGAATATGGGAATTATGGAGAAGACCGTGATCAATGGGAACAACCAGCATCTAAATGTACACCAGGCCCGGTGGTAAAAGCTGCTGCCACCCTCAGTCCTGGTCCAGCTTCCTAAATAGAGCAGGGAAACTCCTGAAGGATTGATCCAGATGAGGCCAAGGTCCTTCTGGGCTTTCACAAGAGGCTCTTTGCTCACAGAAACTCTTTGGGAGCTGGGGAGGAGGCCACAGGGTGGGCCTTGGCTACATCTCTGCATGAGGGAGATGGTCACCTGGCCATCTCCATGAAAGCTGAATGCAGCTCCAGGTACTGCTTGTGGGGCTCATGACACCACTGGCACAAGGGTGGAGAGGGCTGCGCCCAAAGTCTAAGGGGGCTCTAGCCCCTTTGCTGTTCCCCTCCCCACTTTAACCAGCCAAGGGTAGCAAGATGGCTACCAGAAGCCAGAGGTTTGTGCTCAGGCTAGTTAGCCACGATATTCTTGACCTTCCCATGAACTTTCTTGAACTTTTTTCTTGGTCAAGACAAGGAATGATTTTGATCTGGTTTTGATTAATTTTATTTCAGTAGCAGTTGTCTTCTCGCATAATTTCTTTATTTTGTAGATGACAATGTTCCTTTTATATAATAATTCATGGGAGCAGTGGGCTCAGTAGTGTGCGAGGTGGCTCCCTCCCCGCCTCCTCGCTCCCCTCCTGCCCCCTTGCCAAACCCATGTCCTGGCACCCATCAGCTCTGACTCACGGCCGGGCATGGAGCAGGCAGGCAGGCAGCATCCAAACGACTACTGCATCGGGTGAAATATCAAAGGTGAAAGGTTTGCCTATTGACTGAGAAACACACAGGCAATCTCACAACATTTGACTTTCCCCTGCTTTGTATTGACTTTCATTTTCTCGTTACGATAACAGGTAAGAAATCACTGCCTGCGTTTTCACTGAGACAGCTCTTCTGTCAATAGACAGAAGTTCTCCTGGTCTCCTCCTCCCTCCTTTTTCACAGATTAGCTTCTCACCGAAATGGAAAATTATCTTCCGAAGATGTTGGCAGAGGCAAGGCTGACAGGAAGACAAATCAGACGGTGGGCACGAACCATAAATATTGTTAAATACCTATTTCAGCTTGTGATGCCTGACTTCTGGGAAATTATATATAGTGTTAAAAAAACACAGCTGCCAGTGAGTGTATGTGTTAGCAATGGCACATCAAGAGCACAGTGTCGTGTTTGCCTCTCTATACCAAAGTAACACATAGGCACCCCGGCAAAGAAGAACTGAAACCCACCAGGCAAGGGGTGCTCTTCACCAAAGACAGGGACAAGAATGGGGAAATTACAGGTGCATTAAACTGATCTCGGTCACACATGGGCTCAGGGTAATTGTTTCATGAAAAAATAATTACGAGTGTGGTAATAAAGGAGGAAGATACATGGGTCAGCTGAAAGTCATCCATGGGATCAAGCTAACCTCTTTCACAGAATTAACTGATCTTAAAATGCTTTTAGGTCTATCCTAAAATGACATTTCCAATAGAGGAAGGTGAAACAGTCAATGTTGTTGTACCAGTCACTTTTGAGAGTTCAACAGGAACATACAGGGCATGCCGCCGGTCTTCCAGTGAAGTGACTTAACTCTGGCACTGGCACACAACAGAGTTTTACAGCGACCTCCTTACAGGAGGAGACTGAAAGACCTGAGCTCATGCCTTTTTCTACATCTTCACACTGAATACAAGGGATGAAGAGATCTTCTCCCTTTGTCGGCCTTATTTTCTAAAGTGAGTGAGTTAAGATAATCAGAAAAACATGTAGGCTACAAGTTAGTTTTGAAGACTGGGGAGGTCCTAGAACATTTTCCTACGTGCAAGAGAGGCAGCAAGACCGCCCCTGCACCCCAGCATCCGTAGGCTGCAATCTGGTAAATTTATGTATAGGCTTATGTGACTTGGCTGTCTGCCGCAGCAGGGACCCAAATTCAGCGACCCAGGAGTTCCTTTCAGCTCTGTGCTTTGTATATGCCTCTGACATGCAAAATCATGATGGCCCTCAGAGCCTGTAAAAATACTTCTGTTAATCCATTAATAAATTCTGCTTAGTGCCCACAATGCAGGGTCTTAAAAGCTCTGCACCACTGAGGTTTTCAGAAGGATGTTGTGTTCTGGGCTCAGTCAACAGAAGGCAGCGAAACCTGTCAGAGTCAAAGGTCATTTATTTTTGCAGGGCCTCAGCATTTCTGGATTGACTGTCCGGGAAGAGCATCCTTGATTCATAGATATTTTTACAAACTGAAATGACCCTGTTCAGTGGTAATATTTTGTCTATGAACTGGGTTTGCTCTCTTTGTAAGACACCAGGCACTAGCAAGTGCCATAAAGCTGTAGAGGGGAACGAGAGACCAGGAAAACTATATTACTTTTTAAAGAGAGTATGTAAATGGGGAAGATGGAAATCAGACACCTTTTCATTGCTTAAAATGCCTGTCTTTGAAAGAAGAGACCAACAAGAAAGCTAGAGGTCATTACTACTAAGCCAAGAATGGCCTCTTAGGAAAGACACTCAAACTCAAATCCATTGCTGTCATAAGCTAAGCAAGGTAATGAATCATATTTTGCTAGGGACACTCTATATCAGAGAACTTTATTTTTCTAGGAAAACCATGTAGGAATTAAAAAACAGACAAATAAACAATGCTTTCAAGTGCACATTTTGATGTGAAAGACAACAAACTCCAAACATACCTCTTTCACCTTTACTTAAAGGTAGAGCCTTTTTTGTCTTTGTAGTGGCCTTTGCATGTATGCTTTTCTCTACCAACCATCCTTCACACCCAGCAGACTCATCCGTCTGCTGCCTTTGTTTCATTCTGCAAAGATAATACATCTTCTTGGTCCCTATTTTTGAAGAACCCTTAGAAAATCATGACTTGAAGGAGGAATAAAAAGCTACAGCAAAGGACTCCATTTCCACGTAATTTCTTCTAAATCCTGCTTTCAGTTTATTACACTGACAGAGTCTCTCAGTTGCAGAGCAGAGCCCTACCTCCTACAGGGGATATACCAATGATTATCTACCCTGAAATGAAAGTCTGCTGACGTAGGGAAAACATTTCACTAAATAACAGCAGTCGTGAATTGAAGGGACCTGTGGGGTATTAAGGTGTAAAAGCAATTTGAATGGAGTAAGGAAGATATGTAGAAATAGTTTTGGGCAGGAAAGTTAGATAAAGTATGTAAATGAATACATTTGTGGGATGGGTAGAAGTTCTGCAAAAGGAAAATACACTCACTTCTCCACTGCTGCCCTCTGAAATGGCAACTGCAGAGGTACTCCAACCTGAGCAGAGTCCCACAGCCTCCGAAGGGTGCCATCACCAGAGAGGGGTGACCTGGCCCCACCACACTTACCACTCTCTGGCAGGACTCACCATTCCCCGGGGATCCCAGGATGCTCCCTGCACTGCCACGGCATCTCCCTGCCTGTGGTGTCTTGGGACATCACGCCTGCAGGCATCACTCTGCATTCGGGATCTCCATAGTGTTGGATATGGCCCCTGTCACGTACCCCCAGATAGCCTTGCCTTGGCTAGGAGACTCCATGTTTTCAAGGAAATTATGAAGCCACCGATGCTTGAGCTATACCAAATTAAAATTAGAGGAAGGAAAAAACCATGAAAACTACTAGTCTTGAGCCTGTTTTCCCAGGCCAGAGCCCGGTGGAAATTTGGACCCGCTGGCAACCTTGGCTAAAGCGACTTTAATGTTAGCAAACCAAAGAGAGAGCATCACAGCACCATCCCAGTGCCGTGACGCTCTCTCTTTGGTTCGTTAACATTAAGCATAGGAGCAGGTAATTGCTGGCATCCCTCACGGCCCCTGGAGCACAGGAATGAAAGCACTTTTGCTGTTCTGAGGAGAGTTATGGAGATCCTGTTGCCCTTTTGCCCTGTGTTACAGTGATAATCTGGCAGTTTTCATTAACACACACCACCCACCCCCCCACCCCCCCGAATAAATTGGTTAATTACTCTTAGGGTAAAGGAGAGTTTATGAAGGGTGGCATCACAGAGGGAAAAATGGCAGGGGATCTGCTAGGCTTGGTCTCCATGCTCATAAAACTTTTTTTTTTTTTTAATTTGATTGGGAAATATCTCTGGCAGGGAAATTTTTCAGTTGTTGAATAACCAACCATCTGAGGCAGTGATGGAATTGCTACGGCCTAAGTCATACAAAATGACAGTAGAAAAAAGACTTTGACTATTTTTATAGAGTTTCTACAAATCCAGAGTTCACCAGGGACTCCACTGTACCAGGCAGTGTAAGTTACAATAGTGGCAAAAGCTTTCGAAAGTGACCAGTGATGTTCACACTCTTCAGATTTTGGGGAGCTTCCTTCCAAGACCTCTATTTTTTTTGAAACCTGATTTTATTTTCCCAAAAAATACCGAGCAGCACCTGTGAGAAAGAATCCCCTCCGTGCGCTAGATGTTGGTTGAACCAAAGGTTCAACAACTAATTGCTGAGTCTTGACGAGAAATTTGAGAAAAGGATGAGGCTGCAGAACTGGTTACAACACTTCCCTGGCAAGGCTGCTGTAAGAGATACTGTTATGCCCCACTTGTCCAGACCAAGGACATATTATTCACCTCTCGGCTGCCCCAGTGCAACAGTTTGCATGTCCATGGAATGCCCTGGGTTAAAAGGAACATATATCAGTGTCTCTTTCGGAGAATTTTGTATTTTGGGTTTAGGTAGTGCAGTGTGGTGCCTGCCCCTTGCCTTGCCGTGGCCAAGCCACCGGGTGCTCAGTGGCAGGGCAGGAAGGGTTTAGGAGGTGCAGCTCCCTGAGCCCTGGGTGCTCCTCCAGCCCTGCCTTCTCCGAGCTGCTTGTTGCTGTCCTTGCTGCACATCCTCCTGTTTGGGACGATTCGCATGACTCAGGCAGGGATGAGTAGGAAAATGAATGTCATCATTTTGATCCAGTTAAAAACATTCTGTCTGGTGCTTTCTCTCTATCCTGCCCCCCACCCCACCCCCCTTTTTTTTTCCTTTTTTTCTTGAAGAGAACTATTAGCACATATTTAGGAAGGTAAATTGTCCCCTGAGATAAATTAGCACCTGATCAAATGTGCCCAAAGTGCTAATTGCACTTTGCAAGCAAAAACAACTGAAAACAAGATTCTAAGGCTCCAGCAAGCAGGCCTGAAAATTGAGACCATCCCAAAGAAAGAGGAGCCTTTTCAGACAGCTGACTGCAATATTACTCAGTGATAAAAGTCAGACCCTGAACAAAGGGAGCAGAGGGGTAGTCATTTCTAAATAAGTATCGGCAGCTCTTTTGGTCTGAGCTCTCCACTTCCAGATAGGACAAAATTCTGCTTGAAGGGAGAAGGAGATCCCTATGTTTGGCCCCAGGTGTTAGGCACATATATTTCTCACTGCTTGCGTAATCTCAGGGAGCATTTCCTCGAGGAACAACGCTGGTTGCTTCTCGCACGCTTGCTCTTCCGTTTCTGGTGGTCTCCGCAGGAGGTGCGCAGCCCGAGCTACGGGGAGGGCACAGGGGCCAGCAGTGTAGCCACTCCCCAGGCAGGACCCCGCTGGGATGCCCCGAAAGATAGAGGAGGAAACTGCTAGGACCCTCCAATGCTCAGTTTCTAGCAGAACTAAATGCATTTATTTACAGAAAGAAATCAGATGGTTTGAAGGTAACCAGCTGTGGCTTTCTGAGAAGAAGGGTATCAAAGCTTTCAGATGAGAGCCTCCTTTGAAGATG
Organism: Oceanodroma leucorhoa; assembly: GCA_030449065.1. Classification (NCBI taxonomy): domain Eukaryota; kingdom Metazoa; phylum Chordata; class Aves; order Procellariiformes; genus Oceanodroma; species Oceanodroma leucorhoa. The sequence goes on along the minus strand of JASVER010000046.1, from coordinate 588,301 downwards.
CAGGATGTGGGGAGAAGATGGCCCCATGCATTTAAGGGGCACATGTTGCCACTGGAGACAGCAGACACGCCACCAGAGATGGGAGAGCTGAAGGCTGCTGCTCCCAGAGGAATGGGGCACCCGAAAAGTCAACGGGGCCAAATGTGCCATTCATTTGGGAAAGAGGGGCTGGAGATCCCAGGCGTTGCAGCAAGCTGCTGTCTGTTGGGTTTCGCTGAGATGACAACTGCTCAAGAGTTGCTGTTTCTTTTCTCCCCCTCATGCTCCTTCTAACAAACTGTAACTCTACCTTAAGGAAAAAAAAAAGCAACAGAAACCTTGGGAATTTTCAATCAAATAACAATGAAAAAAAAGTTGTTTAGATTGCAAAGCCAAACACTTGAAGGTAGGCAGGGTGAAGGCTGCCTGCACAGCCTCCTTCTACGTACACTTTGTGAAAGAGACTTATTTCTATGAGTAGCTATGATTTTTTCCCACAGCACATGACATCTTTAAATGTTTAGGATAAAGGGCTAAAGGGCTAAAGTTTGTGGTCTCAGGCAGGCGTAGATCTGGCATGTCCCGCTATTAGCATTCCTGATACTGCCGTCTTTCTCTTAACATCATTTTTGTGCGTATCACTGAAGTCTCACGCCTCCCTTTCCACCAAGAACAGCCAAAGTCTCCCTTTTGTTTATTAAAGAAGAAGACGAAAACAGTCTCGTTAGCCAGTGGAGGTAAGCAGCCTCCTCACTGATTCCAGTGACCATACAGAAGAGTTGCTCTTTGTGCCACCCTTATGGCAGTTACTCTATATGATTGGATTGATACTTATGCCTTTTTTTTAGTCACCCTTTCTCCTGGTTTCCTTGCTTCAATAATTAGCCAAACGGTATTAGTACTTCTTCCCTCCAGGTAATCTTCACCTTTGTGCAGGAAGCATGCTAATTTGCCAGAAAGCTACACAGCATTTGCATGTTTTTCCATCTAATTTGGCAGTGTCAGCGCTTAAAGCAGGTGCGATGCTAATAAGGCAACTTGAGCAATCAGCCCAGGTAGAGATTTGTGGATTGCACAAGAATTTGTTTGGACTGTCTTTCCATGTCTCTGCTCAGCACTAATTATAGTTGGGAAAGGGGGGAAGGAGGGAAGATGAGCAAGTAAAATGGGCTAATGGGAGACCATGGCATTTGTTTTTTCTGAGAGCCTTTGAATAGAGGGCACCTGTACTCAACTTGGCCCGAATATCTCCAGGGCCGTGCTCAGGAGCAGAGATGTTTCCAGGGGGGAATGGAGGGTGCATGGGTCCTTACTGCCTCCTGGTTTGGTGCTCAGCAGAGCACGCAGATAAATAGGGCCGGTGGTGGAAGAGCTGGGAAAGCTACCGCTGGGACTTTTGGCATCTGCAGTCCTGCAGGCCCATGTTTCTCCTGGCCCTCACAGATGTTGCTATTTACCTCGTTAAAACCCTAACCTGCACCACATTGGTCTTGGAGGATTTTCTGGCACGAGAAGGTGGGGAGGCCAGCAGCTTGTCTTGCTCTGCTCTGGCGGTCGGTGATGAGGTTGAACCAGGCTCAGCCCCCCTGGGTCACCTCAGCACAACATTGTTCCTCAGCTTCCTCCAGCCTGGGAGCACCCGGTCCCTCCTTGTCCCCCCGGCATTCCTCGCCTGCTGTTCACCCCGCTCAGCTGTTCGGCCCCACAGACGCGTGACCCATGCTCTGCCGTGGACGTGGGGTTTCTCCCAGGGGAGGCTCATGTGCTGCTTCACCGGGCTGAGAGCCCAGGTTCAGGACCTGCGGCAGTGTGCCACCCAACCCGAAGCGTCCTTTGGGCAGGCAGGGATGTCAGAGCTGTCTAGGTAAATTAAAATCTGTTCAATCTTTGCTGCCACATCAGCTCCTGCTCTGCCTTGCTCACCTGCTTGCTTTACTCACTCGGTTCCTGTTGGCATTGGAGCACTTAAACTAACAGATACCTTGCAGTGCAAGCCTTCAGATTGCTCTAGGCAGAAACTGCATTTCTTAGGTTAAAGAGATTGATTTTCTCCCTCAACTCTATTATTATTGTTGTTGTTGTTGCCATTTATATAATTACTTATACTATTACTGTAACTGTAACTATTACTATTATTACTATTACTTTATTCCATCTATGCTGGGCTATGAGTTGAGAAAGCATTTGAGGATAGCTCCTACCTGCTTTTTGTCACCCCAGGCACTACAGAGCTAGGATTCTGGGTTTTGTGACAGAGCAATCTATCTCAGGACATGGAAACAAGTTTTGAAGGTGGTCCTGTTGTGTGGATCTGAATATCCCTAACTATTGACGATGGTGGTGGCATCTGACTCAGGCCTGAGTTACCTAAACGACCCCTGTCAATACTGATGAGGTGGATCAAAAGCCCAGACTCCCACCCTACCTTGCACTGCAGTGTTTGCCATCTGGATCTACTAGCACCATACATCAGACATTAGCAGAGAAAATCTGAGGAATCAGTTGCTTTCAGACATCCACTGGGGAAACACAGCTCATGTCAAAACCCGTTTGCACATCAGAAAATGCTCCCATCCTGTTAAAAAGGTGTGGAGCAGCGGGGCACTCCCACTCTTGTCTCCCTGTTCTCTTTCAGACCAGAGCAATGACCCCAGATCAGCTAGAAAGGGACCTTTTTCCATGGGCCTTGCGGCTTGATGGCAAGCAGGGATAACTGGGTGTTTCATGGACAACTCCTTCCCCTCCTACCATCTCCCAGGCTGTGCTGGACCAGGGTGAAGCTGACCCCCAAGGCGGGGGGGGGGGGGGTGCGTGTGTGTCACGGCCATCGTGGCCTGCACTGCCAGCCCTGCAGATGCTCCCACTGCTCCCAGCACTATTCCAAGATTAAATCTTACTTGACTTAAATTTCCTTCTACTGCGAACATTTCCTTGAATTAATAGTTTCTCAACAATAGATAATCAAAACACTTGCCTGTATTTTATTTTTAAATAAACCAGGTGAGGGTCAAAAGCAGATAGAAAACAGACTGATTAATGAAAGAGGGTGCTGGGGTTTTTTTAACTTTCAACAGACGGAAAAGCAATTAATTTTCAGTCTGATTCTGTTGTTTTGATTTATTCTTCATGGGAATCCTTATAAAGACTTCCAGCGAGTTGTGGCCCCAGTTAAAAGCACGGCTGGGAAGGAGGCCACAGCCCAGCGCACTGCAGGAGGGCCAGCGCGGTTCCCTGGGGAGGATGAGAGAGGATGAGATGTGTCAGCTAGTTGAAGGAAAGCAGGAACCCTCATTTGTTTCAAATACCTTCTTTAAACAAGTAAGAGAATCCTGGGTAGGAACAAAATTAAAAGGAATCTCTCTCTCAAGGAAGCCAAATCCTGAAGACTTTTACCTCTATCCAGGCAAAACTTCTTCCCCACATTACCTGGAAATGTTTGCCTTAGCAAAGGGTAGGCAGAAGACCTGGCAGAGTCCTGGGGCCTGGGGCTCTGGCCCAGCTCCAGCAGCGTGCCGGCACCCAGCCTGCACAGAGACTCCAGAGCCACGTGGCAGATGCCCGCAGCTTAGGATGGCCCATCCTTGGCTTCATATTGGGAGCTGGGTTTGGACTGGGAGCCACCAGCCTCCACTTGCAATCGTGGGGTGATTTCACTTGGGAAGCCCCAAATGCATTTATTTTGCCTGGGGAATAAGCAGCGTGAATATTTCTGAGCACAGGTGTTTTTAAACTGGAAATGTTTTTTCCCGGTTGCTTCAGCCAGACGTACTGTCACACAGCTCAACAGGAGCGAGAGAACATAGCGAGCAGGGGCTGCCTCGCTTCTCCGAAAATCATCTCGCAGTAACTTCATCCCTTCTTCAGAGAAAAGACAAGCCCTGCTTTTAGTGTGGTTAAACTCACCAACCTTAACTGAGTTGATCGTGCCCGTGACCTTGAGCCAGAGGAATCTCCGGGCTCTCCCACGTGATATTTGTGCCCATAAACACCTGGATTAAGTGACCCGTGCCAAACAAGAAATGACAGCAATGTGGTTTGCTCAGCACTCACCCGTGGCCACGTACTGCAGCCCTTCCCAAGCCAGAAGGAGGTGGTGCTCAATGGGCGGCCACCGGTGGCCGCACTGGCAGACCTCAGCAGTGCCAAGCCTGGATGACCAGGGAGAGAAGCAGCCGGTGGGGGGTCCCCACCGGGGGATCCGGGTCCTCCCTGCACGGGCGGCTCAAGAAGCACTAGCTGCTCCCAGCTTTCAATGGCTGGTGACATGAGCTGGGCTCGTGCTCCCAAGCCAGGGTCAGCGCTGTTTTTCTATTCCAAAGAGCACGCACTCGCTGGTGAGTTGTCACAGATTTGCAGTACCAGGAATTAGGGGCATTTTTTTAATGTGAACACAATGTTATCTCATTACGTGTCTTCTCAGGGCACCGCAGTGTGAGGAAAGCAATGAAAACATCTCTTGCCTTAGGGCAAGGCGATTTTCTAACTGGGACAAGAAAAGAGTTGTGCTGGGCCAAAGCCAGGCAGAAGGGGTTGCTGGCCAAGGGAGAAGCTTTAGTCCTCTAAAGTCTCTCCAAAATCCCATTGGCAAAGCTGAGTTACACCACTGAGAAGTAAACATCCTCATTTTAAGATGAACTGCAGCGACCAAAGCTATACAAAACACAGGCAATGGGCACTGGGGCTTGGCACGCATCCCTCGCATTTGACTTTGACTCAGTCAGAAACAGTTATGGACCTCTTGCCTGGCTTGACCTAAGGTAATATTGCTTTCCTAAGATCCAGAGAGTTTTCTTAAACTTGTCCCAGACTCATGTGATTCTCACCTCAGGCTTACTTAACCTTTTTGAGCCAACCCTTTCGCAAGGCTAAGGGACTCCAGAGCTTTAGTAACCAGACCTGAAATTTGGGGACTCTTGCAGAGCATGGCTCAAAACCAAAACGACAGCTTCAGCCTGTCCACTGGAAGACTCCCTTTAAGACATATGGCTGGGCTGTGGAAACACACTAAATAAAATCTTGCCTATGCTAAAGCCACAATGCAGATGAATGACCTGTGCTGCTTTAAAAAATGAATACATTTTATCCTTTTAGATTACAATACAGGAATATGACTTTTCCTATCAGTGAAAAGCATCCTACTGTTTATTTTAGTTGGCAGGCTTGCTGCCAGAAAGGAAATGAGAATATTATCTCTAATGAGTCTTCTCATAATGGCAATTTTCTAAAAGAGGTACCAATTCTAGGTTTGTGTCAATAGTCCCTCATCTGCAAGCCATGGAATGAACGTCCCAAGCCTATTACAGTATGCAGCCTCACTTCTCCAGAGCCAATGTGATAATGTCTTGACAGAGCAGCAATTCCTAATTTAACAGCGATATAGATTCTTCCCATGTGTGTACAAACACATCTAAGCTCAGACTGTGCCTCTAGTCTCCTCTAAACCAGACAGCCTAACCCACATTTCTCTTCCCCACTTATCTGTTGATTCTTTGCCACACTCGGGCTGCCCACAATTTAAAATGCAGCCCCATAGGGACGGCATCCTGCCGCATTTCTTTGGAGGCGCCTCATTTTAAGTCATTTGACCCATGTCTGCCAAAGCCATTTGAGGGAATTAAGGCAACGTCTCAGGAGGTCTCTCTGATATCCGTGGGAGGCATGAACCCACAGTGTTCCTCACCACATCTACAAGTGGGCCAAGGAGTCCACCTGCCTCCTTCTGGATCTTGGCAGCCGTTGGGTGAATACAGCCCTGATCAAACAGCCCTCTGGTTTCCAGGCTTCACAGAACCAAGATTCATCTCCTTTTAAGCCTGTTTCCAGGTGTGACTGAGATGTGTCAAAAGCCTTTGATCCTTGCACCATGTGGCAGGTGAGGTGAACAAGCAAGAACAAAGTCTGCAAACTAATCCCACTGCTCTGAGTTCGTGTTCAGTAAGATTTTTGCAAAACCATCTTTGTGCCTGGCCTTTGCGTAAAAAGGTTGCGATGAACTGAGTGACTAATTGGTTTGACCACTCTGGGCCACTTTTCTGCATTTCTAAAGTGCATATGTGTTAAAAAATTAAGAAATGCTTGGGGGGTACTCAGAAACTTGGAAGTCCTATATATCCCCATATGGAGAATGCTGTTTAAAATGTGGCAACACTGTTAATGATAAAGGTGTGCATCTGAATAGGGCAGGATTTTTACAGACCACTAAAACAGAAATTTCAACCATGGAGTACATACTAAGCATACATTACACTGGCTTGTTTATCCCAGTGTGCAAAAACCCCAGCAATCTATCAAGAAGCCAGGAGTATCTGAAACCTTTGCAGGATACCCTTCAGCAGGACTTTGAAAATGAGCATTCCTGGTCAAGGACATGCTGGTTAAGTATACCCCCAGGGAGCAATTAATTCCTGTGCCCTGGCAGTGACTGCAGGCCCAGGAGGTACTTTGAGTTGTCCTGTGGTGGCAGGATCCAGAGCTCCCTCCAAGAGCACAAACGTTTCCCATCCTTCCCTGGACAAAACTCTCCATGGACACAGGGTCACAGCCGTGTGTTTGGCTGCATTGCCCTCAACTTCCAATCTGCTGTTTACTTCCTTTAAGACGACTGCCATCGGTCTAATCCAGTTTCCCACAGTTCTCCCCTCTTCTCTACCTTGGGAAACTGTGTTTTCTTTGTCCAGCTTGTCACTCAGAAAATGTTGAGCCGGCCTCAGACCAAAGAAAGAAGGTGTCTTTCCTATGGAAATCTGTGCTTTAAACCTTCAAGCAAAAGGAGATGCAAGTGAAAACTGGAAACCAAGAGTCAGGCTCTCCACAGGGATGGGAACTACAGACAAAGGAGCTGCACAATGCTTCCACAACAGCCCGAGCGTTTGAGACCCATGCTTGCAAATGTTGCACTGGCATACATGACTATGCACATCAAAATGCAGCAGTGCATTTCTGGCACTTCATCATAAGCCTATAAAATGAGTCAGACAAAACTGAAGGTTTGTGGAGGTTCACAGATTTTTCAGTCTCAAGCAAACCTGAGCCAATGCCTTTCACTCAGAAAGTGAAAGGTAACCTTAGACACTGATAGAGCTATCAGCACAGAGGGGTTATAAGTCCAAATCCACTAGGTTATTCTGCCCAACCCCATTTCCAAGTCCAGACTTGATTCTCACCTGTAGGAAATAGTGCTGCAATGTTAATAAAAATGCAATGAAGTTCAATGACAGACCTGATAAGAGGGGAAGAGTGATTTATTTTGAAACAAAATTAATTTCACTCCCTCATACTGTCATACCCACATAGCCCTAAGCACTGAGAAGCGTTCATCCTCCTGATCTGGCCAGGATTCCTTGTGCTAGCACAGAAGACCAGGAACACTGGCTACCCAGTCCTCACCAAGTCTCCTGAGTGACACTGTCCAGGTTCAGATATGCTATTTTTTACCCGTTGAGAGATGACAGTGATGAGTCTCTCCATCCTGCCACACCTCCCCATGAATCATCACGATTTTGTCTCCTGAGTCCTTTGTCTCCCGATCTGGGTGTCCTGAGATGCTGCGCCTAGATGTGCTTCTCAAACACCTGCTAGCCTAGCTGCCACCAACAACTGCCATCCCTCCAGTCCCCCTCCTGCCAGTTGCTCCTTTTGGAGCATCCCAATATTGCATCCCAATATTCTCATTCATTCTCCTTTCGCACCAATCTTCACATTTCTATCACAACTTTCTCCACCGCCACATGGGTTCCACATGAGGCTGTGCTTGGGCACACCTTTCAGCTGAGCTCCAGGATGCTACGAAGAGGGAGAGCCCAGCTCTCACTCAATCCACAGGAAGGCTTCAAGGGGCTCAGACAAGAAGCAAAGTATGCTCCAGCCCAGTCCTCCAGCAGGTCTTCTGAACTTGGGTCTTCCTGCGCAGATGGTGGGTGCTTTGGATAAGATTCATCTGCTCAGATGTAGACACTTGCCCCCTTCTGAGCTTGCCCCCTAGCCAACGGACGTAGCCCATTCTGGGAGCAATACCTCTCTTTCTGATGGAGCTGGCTAAGATGGGTTAGATGGAGTGTTCCCATGGAGTAGCTATTTCTCTCCATTGTCTACCCAGGGAGAAAGGGACAGCGAGCTCAGACTGAGATGTCTACTCTGTAGACCTCTGAAGTTAGGTGAGCTGAATCCTATCCCTGCAGCTCAGAGAAGAGCAAGCAATGGGGGTGGGAAATGCATGGGGGGAGTGGGGCTTACCATTCACAACTTGATCCCAAGCCCTTTCTCAGTTATGCATTGCACATGCAGTTTGAGCTTCCCCACACTTCCTACAAACTTCCTAAAAGAGTGAGCAACCCGAGAGCAGGTTTCCCAGGATTCTTCCCCTGCAGTCTTCTCCCTGCATTTTCATCTCACAGGCATCCTCCCGCCAAGCTGATGGGATGCTGGCAAGGCCCTTGAGCTCGCCTGCCATCCCCCTCTAGTGCAGCAGAGTTTGTGGCTTTTGATCTTTTGCCCTATCGATCTAAGTTGGCTCAAGGGTGGTCAGGAAGTGCTTTGTGGTCTAGGGTGCATTGAGGCATGGGAAGAAAATGTTCTGCAAACACTGCTGGGCAGGACAGACTTGTATGTGGTTGCTTGTAACAGCAGGGGACTGGATGGGGTGACCCAGGAGGTCACTTCCCCACCAACGTTCCTAAGTGCACCAGTAGGACAGGTCAGCAACTTGTCAGCCTCCAGTTTACCTGCCCTATTGACGTGCAACTACCTTCTGATTTTTGCCCGTGGCTTCGATTCTTAAAGGACAAGCGAGGGAAATGTCACGTTACTGCTGGCCTCCTCTAAGCCCGCGTGAGTTTTGCTGCCAAGCAAGGACAAACTGCATGCAGAGTAAATGTACAACCAGGGTCCGAGGGGAGCACTGAACGCAAGCCAGCGTGTCGGTGGCAGCCAGTAAGTTTGCGGGCTCGGGAAGGACGTTGCTTGGAAGTGTTACAGAAGACCTTGATGAYTCCAGACATCTCTGGTGCCTGTGTATGCAATGGTTACCTCAGTAACAGGTGTTAAGAAGTCCCAGCTTGCTCAGGAATAGGCTTTGCCACCCTCCTTCTCCCCATAAAATCCTATTCTCGGCATGCTGGCAATAAATAACCCCCTTGTCACACACCGTGGGCACACCAAGTACTCCAACAGGGCCAACCTTTGAAAGGGAAGGTTATTTTCAGCAGCGGATTTTAGCTGAAAAGGGGAAGCTCTGAATAGGGGTCCTGGCATTTTGCAAGGCTTAGCTGAATTGTTCGTGCCTGCTGGTTCCCACAGTCCTCCCGGCGTGGTGGTGTCACTGTATCCACACGAACGAGGGTGAAGTGATAGTTTGATTAATGTCAGCAGTCTGGCACTGATGAAGGTGCAGTCTTTGCTCTTTCCTCAGCTGAAAAACAATACGGCTTTGTTGCTCTTCAGCAGTCGGCAGGGATGCATCCTGAGAACCAGCTGAGCCCAGCGACTTGGTGAGGGGAAAGAAAGGAGGGGAAAAAACTGCTTATTGTTTTGACAGAGAGATGCTGCCTCTAAGATGCAAGGAAAAGGAAGAGCCAGATGCCTTGAATGGTCAACAGCAAATATGATTTCAATCTGACAGGCATATCAAAATGGCCCTCTAAAAGATCACTGGATCAGTCTCTTCTTCCTAGAGGGGATGTGTTTCTTGGTTTCCAGTTGCAACCTGAACATACTTCTCCTGTATCAGAGGCTTCAATAAATCACACTGCAGGGGTACTTTCTTGCCTTGATTCAGTTGGGATTAACATGACGCCAGTTGCTATTCACCATCCTCCTATTTTCCATGGCTCCTGTACACCTCCAGCCCATACGTTTCTGGAGGGAAGGCTTTCCGCTTTTCAGGTGGTGTCCTACAGCCTGGTCTGCATTGCTGTGCCTCTGTCCTGGCAGGTATGCTCCCACCACAGGTACAGCATTAACCCTCGGGACACACGCAGGCAGCTGGAGCCCTGGCTGCACTTGCAGGCAGGCTTTTTGTGTGAGCTTTGGTCTGACAGAGGTGCTCTGGGGACCTGCAGAGGCATTGCAGGGAATGCCTGGAGAAACTGGGGCTGGGCAGGGCTCTGGACAAGGGCAGATACAAGCTAGCCTTGCCTCCTGGACCTGGCAGTGTTTTACGAGTGATCTGCTGCATAGGCACAAAGCAATCACGATTGGGGAGAATCTGAGTCCTTCACGGGCAAGAGGACGGCAAGACAGTGGGTTTCCCCTGGAGATGCAACTCTGGTTGCCACCAATGCAGAGTGGAAATGCTTTGCATATATGTGTAGGTACATCCATGCTATCTCTATTACTTTGGCATTCCCACTGCAAGTGTACAACATACAGATCAGTGCCTTCCATTATGCACACCTGATGTGTCCATTCATTGCTTGCCATCTTTCCTTCCCAGCTCAGAAGGAAAGGCTTCTGTCTTTTGAAAGCACTGCTGCCAAATTCATCCTGCGGAGCAGTTGCCCAGGAGAGCAACATCAGGGGAATCAATACCACCAGGTGAGCAGGAGCGAGCTGCTGGAGGGCAGCTGGGAGCTGGCTGCAGAAGGGAGGAGATGCGGAGGCAGGGTGAGAGCTGGAGTCAGAAAGGCTGTGCCAGTTTGGGTGCAGGGCAGTACTGGGGACTTGTGGGTGGATCAAAAGGCAGTGGCCTTTAGGGGGAAGATGTTGGCCAGAAGGAAGGTTCAAAGGGAACCCAGTAAAAAAAAACCCTGAGCTTCTCTGGAACAGGGAAAGTTGGTGCTTTGCTGTGGAGCACATAGCACGTAGTAATTAAAAAAAGTGCCTGTTGTTCCCTCTCTTCGTGCTCTCTCTGCAGGAGCCCAGCTGACGCCCCGGAGATGCCCCAGGTAGCATCATTGTACCCTCACCTACAAATCCATCCCAAAGTCAGGCCCTGGGCCCTTCTCCTGGGGTGGGTAGGGGGGTTTCCACTATGCACAACTTTGTCTTCTCCCCTGAGGCCTCTTCTCCACTGCCTCATGCTGGGAAGAGTTTGGGGGTTTCCCAGGGAGCATCTGAATTGCTAGCTACAGGGACTCTCCCCGGGAGCTTTTTCTCCCCACCAGGACGTGTCTGAAGTTTTGTCCACCCCGTGCGAGCAGATGCTGCCAAAAAGCTGACTATAACAAGAGTAACAACAGACACACTTTTTCCTGGGACATCCACCCATCAGGTCCAAAATACCACAAAAGCCAAACTCCAGGTGCAGATGTGCCTGGCTCATGTGGGCACAGCAAACCCCCAGGAACATCGCCAGCTGGCGTTGGTGCCAGTACCCTGTTGGTGCTAATGAAGCTAATGGAGGAACTTCAGCTCAGTTGATCCTTTTCCTTAATATCCTCCTGGGTGCTGGTAACCAAATAGCTGCTCCCATCTCTGGTACCTTCCTGGGCACTGGGTGCCCTTGGCAAGAGCTAACTCGCAGGCTGGCCCTGTAAAAGAAAATGCAGCTGCCAGGAGCCCCCTTCCTGCCCATGCACTTGCTCATGCAACTCCTCTTCTGCCTCTCCACTGGCTTCTTAAATCTTGTCACACTTAAGCTTTGGTCCCTAATATCAAGGGGCTCAATAATTCCCTCTCTCCAGCTCGACTCTGCCCGCGCAGGGCTCGTGCAGCCGCCTGAGCTTCTGTAATCTCTGCACAGAGCCATCCGAGCAGAAGCGCTTTGTGCAGTTTCTGTACCCAGAGCTTCCAGGCTTAAAGCAGCCCCACATACAGGAAGCACCTGTATATTGTACATCTACAGAGCACTTCCTAATATAAAAAATTATGCCTAATTTTCACGCTTATCTTATAATAAGAAGTAATGCAGAAGTCATACCTGTCTTTTTGCCCTCTGTATTCTCCAGACTTTCATCTTCTCTTTCCTTAAGATCTATCAGAGAAGTGAGCTAGAGATTACACCAGATTTTTGCTGCTGTTGCACGGTCTCCTAATTCTGCTCCCATTTAACCTTGTGTTACCCAGATGCTGACAGTGCCTGTGAACCCCTGGAAGGGCTGCAGCGTAGGCATTGCACAGGAAAATTTTGGCAGATAGTCTGGCAAATCTCGCTGCTGCTGCTGGCCCCCGTGCACCACCCTGCCCTCTGTGCTGCAGACCGGAGGTTACAGCAGTGGAAGGGGGTAATGCCTAACCCACCATAAAAACCACGGTCAAGGCTCATCTCTCAAAGCCCTCACAGACTTGTAGATTGGCTTTGGTGCCCAAAACCTCCTCTAATTTTTCCAACTCTCCTAGCAGATATAATGCAAAATATTCCCTCTGTCTACAAACCTTTGACCTGGCTGTGTCCTAAGACACTGCAGCTACAGCAAAATATGCTCTTCCAAGGTAAAGAGAGCATTTCACCTCAGATGCTTGAGAAACGTGAGTTCACGTCTGATTTATTGGGGGACTTTATTCTGCAGTGCAAACACGCAGTAACTCCTCTGTGCCCTGAGTGCTCTGGRGGTCACAGGGAGAGGCGTTTTCACCACAGTAACTGCTCACCTCAGACTGACTCCCTCTCGCCAAAGCARCCCTGCATGCACACCCCTCCTGCAACAGCTGGTGATGAAAGGCCCATGCAAATGAAACCACAAATGCTATAGATRTGCATTTTTCCTTCCATTCATGCTGTCTTACTCCAAAATTTACAGGTAAAATGCTGTCAGAGTCTGCTCTCTTGGTTTTTTGTTTTGGTTTTTTTTTTTTTAATCTCTCGGTTAAATGAATGCCTTTTCAACTGCTGGGTTAACGACCTTAAATGTGCAAGTCACATGGTGAGGCTACCTTCTGCAATTTGCCAGGCACCAATTTGAATGAGAAGCTTAAATGAGAGTTAAGCCCCCAGCAGCGGCAGACTCCGAGCATCAGCTGGAGGGCRGCAGAGCAGTACCGTCCAGCTGCACAACGATCGCAAGCTAATTTCTGCTATACTCTGCTGGAGAGCATTTGCAAGTATTTCAGATGCTAGGGTGGCTCCTGCACTTTATCTTATCAAAGGAGGAACGAGATGAAAAATGCATATAGCCTCTGTTGAGGTTTTTTTTTTAATTCATGTGACTGAACCATAAACGAGTTGATCTATACTTACCACTTTAGCTGAAGACTTTGTCTCTGAGTTACCTGTCTGCTCCCCAGGGGAGAAGATGGACTGTGGCTGGCCTGCTTTTTCCGAGGTAGATGGAAATCTTTGTTATAGCCAACTTCACCCRTTCACCCATCAGTGCCATTTCTTGTTTGGGTGTTCCATGCATCCTAGTCTATACCTCTTTTACTCTATGCTTCCTTTCTTAGTAAGTTAAAATGATAGGGCATTCGTAGTGTCTGGAAGAGAAAAGCCAGGCTTACAAGTCACTGCTGGTGTGTACTGCTAGAGAAATTACTGCCTAGCAAAAAATTGTGAACGATTGCTTTTCTTTACAAAATCCTTTCCCAGACTCTGCTGAATCACCCTGCCATTGCTAATTAAGTTCATTGTATTCCATTTCTCTGTGTTGAGGAGACAGGGTATTTGTTTTGCATTAAATTCAGGTGAGACTTTGAGCTGATACATTGAAAATCAATGAGAAGCTGAATGAGCCTGTTGGGCTTCCTGGTTTCAGTCCCACAGACAGGGTCATATATTCTGGAGTCGTGAACCTCACAACTGAAATAATGACATATTCAGAGATTGAAACAAAGCTATGTATAGCTTTTCTTACCCTTATGGGCTGCTGAAGCACATAAATAAGTCAGGCATTTTGCATTACTGTTTTTTGGACTGTTTGGAAGTAGTTCATAAATTATTGGAGAAGAAAGGTCAGTCTCTTAATGAATGCTTTGGAAAATCAGCATCTTTGGGAAGGGTTTGACACGCTTTGTTTACAGTGTGAGAGAGTTCAACATACAAATCCTCTGAAACGCCCAAGGAGCCTTCCAGCAAAACCAGCAGAGACAAGGCTAGACATCCCAAATATTTCTCCTTAAGTAAAAACAAACAACAACAAAAAAAGCAGGAAATTAAACCCCAGACCTTCCTTAGTCAGCATCAAAAACTATGAAGCAGGCTTTTTCGAAGATCTTTGTAGCTCACCTCTGAGCTCTGGCAACAGATGCCTGGTGAGTTATCTCAATATAAACACCGTCGGAGCCAAATGCCGCTCCAGTGTGAGACCTTAGCCAGGCGTCCCAGGCTCATGCAAGGGACAAGGGTGGACGAAAAGGGACCTCTTTGATCAGAGCCTCCTGCATGGCAATGGCCTGCATGTGGGCAGAGCAAAAGAGTTTGGGGGGCATTTTCCCCCTCAGCTTCCCCTTGTTTCCACCCGGGTGGCTGGGTGRCAGGGTGACCCTGCACACCCCCTCCTCCAGGTGCCGGCACAGCTCGGCACAGCTCGGACTTAACAGGGAGGAAAGGGGCTGTCAAAGGTGGGAGCGAGGCTTTGGCTCTAAGTGACTTCTCCAGCGAAAAAAGGAAAAAAACGGCATTGCAATTAGCAATTTGGAGGGCAGACAGCAGTGCATTAAGTCCTGCGGCGAGGGGCTGACATCAGCCTGAGTGGGTGGAAAACCGAGACAGCGCGGACAATGGTGCTGCTCTGCTTCCTTTTGAGCACATTGTCAAAGAAAAAAGGAAAAAGAAAACTGAAATCATTACTGCTGGGGGAAAAAATAGAAAAAGAAAAAAAAMCCCAATCTCTGGAGGAACATACAGGAGATGCTCAGAAAAATACCGAGCGTGACCTTTCAGTCGGGTGTTTCCTCCCAAGCAGGGGAGGCCGTTCAGGCCCAAAGGCGAGGGGCTGCTGCCACCTCCCGGCGCAGGGGCTCCGGCAGCCGCCGGGGAGCGGAGCGGAGCCGGGCACCGGCCGCCCCGCCGGGACGTGCCGCGGAGCGGCCCCGCTGGCGCCAGGCGGCCAGGCAGGGAAAGCATCAGCCCGCCGAGGAAGGACCGAGGTGCAAGGCCAGCGCCGTTTGTTTGAAAGAAAGCAGGAATGGTTGGATGGATATGTAAAAATCCTTTGGCACGGCATCTCTCAGCACATCATTTAATGCAAGGAAATAAAACTGTATGTGTACAAATATTATGTCAGCTATGCAAAGTTTTCTGTACGCTGAAATATATGTATGTTCTGATAACTATAACTTTACTACACTGACGTCCTTAAAGGCAGAGCAGAGACTCTTAATTAAGCTGCRTGCCTTTTCCCCTCACAGGAGGCTAGTGAAATGATCAACCACCTATGAAATGTTCACAGAGAAAGCACTGCAAGCAAAGCACRGAAATTCCCTTTTTCCCAACAGGGACCCGACTGCCAGCTGGGTCGTTGGTTCCCCTGGGACATACCAGTCCACCCCACACGATGGCACGCTGTCCAYGAGCCCCTTGAGAGGTTGTGTGCTGAACCTACCCACACAGGGCCTCCCTACCTCTGGACCCTCACATGGACCAAGTAACCATCCCAAAACAGCTCCAGGAAGCTACAGCAGCGCACTCTGGAAGCAATGAGTGCTTTAAGGAGAAGGGTCCCTGTACTGGTCCCCAAGGCCTTGCAGATCAGCCTCTGCCTATACCCCAGGGGTAGCTGTGTCTCTCCCCTGAACCCAAAGCAGCCGATTGACATGTACGGGCCCGTGGCCCTTGGACCTGACCTCCTCATTACTGTCACTGCAGTTTAGTTAGATCAGCTCTTTGCACACTGTGGGTTGAGAGCGAGGAATRGGCACAGCAGGAAGCACTGCTCCTGTGTGTCAGGGTCTCAGAGAGCTCCTCTGCTAAAGACCCCATCATTTCCTTGCCTGACCAAGGAGATACATCTATAGCTGTGTGCTCCGCAGCACGTTGGAGGTGGCAGCCACCCTGCCAGGCGTGACAGATGCCTGTAGGTGGTGGCTGATGGCTCTCCCAGTGCCCTGAGCTGGTGGGTGCTGTGTGTCCCCCATCCTGCCCCCTCCCTTGGTGGCACCCCCCTGATTTACAGCTCCCCCAGCACAGCAGTGGTGGTGGCAGCGYCCGCAGGCACCCCATCCCCACAGCAGTCTGGGCAAATGTGGRCTGTGAAAGGGCAAGCCGGGCAGGACGTCAGGCAGAGCCACGGGGCGATGTGCGGTGGCTGGCAAGGACTTCCCCAGCAGTGCCGGCTTTTGCCGAGCCCCTGCCCAGCTGTCAGCGCCTCTGCTGAAGCAGGGCAGCTCCTCCAGGCCAGGCTGAGCCCACTCGTCCCGAGCAGAAGGACTATTTGCTGAAGAGGTCAGGGCCCTCATGGTTTGTGGTAGGTCTCTGCAAGGCAGCTGGAGGATGGCCTTTGAGGCAGGGACAAATATCCTGAGTTCTGGTTGAGTTACATCACTCCATCATCTTGCCTCAGCCTCTCTGACTGAGATTTCATTTTCACCCGGCTTGTGCTGCACTCTAAGATATGCCACAAACATCTGCGTCATGTCCCAACCCCACATTTTTCCATTAAAGTGCCAGTTAATTGCAAGCTAAGCGCCAGCTGCATAACCCGAGCTGGGAGAGGACTGCCCCCRGCCCCAGCCCTGCTGCGTGGGCTGCTACCGGCTGTACCCAACTGCGCTTCCCCTGGGAAAAACCTCGCGGCTGGATCAGGAGTTGGGAAACGAGGGACAAGGCAGTTACCAGCTCTTCTCACGCGAGCTGGTGGTTTTCCGAGCCAGTCCTGATAAGAGGTCACACTGGAGGGACAAAGTCCGAGGGGGGGGGGGGGCAGAGCCCACATCATCGCAGTCTCCTCTGGCTGTCGCTTCCAAATCTACATGCCCGACACAGTAGTGATAAACTGCAGAGGTGTGCCCAGTGTATCAGTGTTACGCACTTTTGAGAGAATACTGGKTTTTTTGGATGTGTTTGGAGCCCTTTTTGTTGCCAACGGAGGCAGTCACTGCTTTTTTAACCTCATATCATAGAGACCTGTGTGGGAGAGCCCAAATCTTAATGACGATGCCAAGGAGGTGAGGGGTTATAGTGGTTGCATGTAATAGAATTTGCTTTAAAGAAAAAAAAAAGGGGGAAATGCTGGTAAACTTTTAGACTACTCCCGATYTTTATGTAACACTGGCTAACTTGCAAATCAATCAGAAACCAAGAAATGTCAGACTTGTGCAACCCTCGCTGGGTCCATGTGCCTGCTTGCCTTGTGCCCTGGGTTTCGGCCTCTACGGGGAGATACTGAAATGGGGGGGGGGAGGGGCAAAGGGAGCCCTTCGGTGTGCCAGAGCGCAGGAAAGGCAGCTGCCCTGTAGGGACACGGCTTTGCCGGGAAACCCTTCCCTCTCTCCCGGGCTGTCCTTCTGCCAGAAGCTGGGGGGCAAAAGTCCAAAACTAATGGATAAACTGGGRGTGAGAGAGGGGAAAGCGGCATCTGCTGATTGCCTGAGCCCTTGCAGAAAGGCCTGAGTGAACTCTGTGCACCTTCTCCGAAAAGGATGAGGAGGGTCCTCCTTATCCCCCTGCCAAGAGGGGTGACAAGAGGAGAGTCCTGGCCCAAGATGCTCAGGGACAGCTTGCCGGCTGGAGGCCTGCGGGTCGGATCCTGCCAGCTCTTGCTCCCAGCTTTTTCTTGGAGGAAATGGGATCCCGGCAGAGGTGACATACCCTGCCCAAGCAGTGCAGTGCCAAGGAGGGGAGGGGGCAGGTACAGCACCAGGAGCTGCTGCTGTCCCCCACGTCTCTGCCACCATCACTGGGTAACTGGGGCCTGTGGGAGGAGGGGGAATTGCTTGGAGTAGGATGCATGCCCCTGGACCACTGTCTGATGCAGCAGACCTCAGGACTCTAACAATTTCTCTGGAGGGGAAGCTAAAGTCATTTCTGCTTTGCTGTAGGCAAGGAAGGTTAGCACTCTGGGTGGAGATGGACAGCAGGTAATAAAAACACAGAGCAATGCGGACCAACAAATGAGCAGAAATCCCTGGTTACAGGCCACCCAACACCAAACTGCCCAGATGYTGGAAGGTGCCATCAGTGCCCTGCTGGCAGCGTCCTCCACTGCCTTTTCCTCCACGATAAAATCATCGACTGAGTTTCTAACCAAAAAACTTCCAAGACATTTTGCTAATCCTTGAAGAGTGTTAGCAACACCTTATTAACAGGTGAATTTGTGTAGAAAGCTGGGGTGAAGAGCTCCCTCTTGAAACTGTGATCATAGGCTTTGAATGACAAGACTTTCTTTAAATTAATCTCAGCAAAGGGAAACAATAATTTTTGCAGAGCCAAGTGCACAGAAGAGGAGGGGGAGCATCCCAGAGTGTCACGACTACGGAGACTGCAGGGTGAAAAATGTGAAATATTTTGAGTGAGACATCGACACTAGTAAGCAGGGAGGTGTTATTCTCTCTGCTCAAGCTCTTCTGCCCGCAGACAAACCCCTCAGGGCTTGGGGTCTCTGGGGCCSGGGCTGGGCAGGGGAGCCTTCAGCAGCACATCCCCCCTCCTGCACAAAACACCACCTCCGCCAGCCGCCCGGCGTGTCCTCGCACAGAGGCTTTTAGCAGCCGCTCATGTTTTTAATCAGCTGATGGATTGCAAAGGGCTTTAAAATCAGCCCTTAGAGCAGTGAGACAGTCGAGGTCTGGTGTCCCCAGGATTTACCCCAAAAGCGAGGGGCTGGATAGGTCCTTTGCACCCACTGCGTTGCAGCACCAGAGCCACTGCAAGAGCCGCTGCCCCCTCTGCACGGCTCCCGGCTTGCCCCAAACCTGCCCTGATTTCCTATCAGCAAAACTTTCACTTTCTGCCWTCCAGACAGAAAATAGGGCCCCAAAATCGTTCAAATGTCATTTCATGGGACAGACAGACATACACGCTGCTCAAACCCCTGTAGGTAACGTCCGCGCACAGATCACACTCRAAATATGCTTCCCTATTTTTATGTCTCTGAGAGGTTTGTATGGGGGCTAAATGTATGGGGCTGGATTTTGGGTTGTTTTCCTCCTGGCTTTGCTGTTTGTGTCAGGAAGGAGAGAGATGTCAGCACACAGTGGGGAGATGCCAAGGCTCCAGTGGGGAGATGCCAAGGCTCTGGTGGGGACATGCCTCCGAGGGGATGCAGAGATGCCTCCAAGGGGAAAGGAGCAGAGGCCGGGGGGCTGTTAGCACCAGGCAAAGCAGCGAGAGGCAGCTTCTGTTAAAATGTCCTTTCCCTGCCAGTAGTAACGGCTCCCTCCTGGTATGAAATTGCCCTTTCCCCAAACACGCTCATTCACGCCTTTCCCCTGGAGATGAAAATGCAACAGGCTGCACATTTTTTGGTAGAAAGCTTCCGGATTGCCTAATAATTAATCTCAGTAAAAAAAAAGGTTGAAAATAGTGTCAGACACCAAGGGCATTCCTTGCTTTCTAATTACCAGACCGTAATCTCCCACCTTTCCCTCTCGCCCCCRCTTCTGCAGCACTCCCCTGCAGCCTTCCCCTCTCCCTGGCTCTCTCCCGGCCGCCCTGTTCCCGGCAGGCTCTGCGATGTTGGTCCCAGTAACGCTCCCAGCACCCCTGGCCTCAGGGGGTTCAGACAGGGGACAGGGCTGAGCCCTGGGGCACACTCACTTTCTCTGGAGAAGGGGCAGTGTCCTTGCTCCTGGCTCCCAGTCCTACCTGGGTTTTGGCCTAAATGTGGCAGAAGAAAGTGCTTTTTAATTTTAAATAGGCCCAGAGCTTCTGTGTTTATGGCTCATGTTAACACTTAAACCCACGCCATGAGAAAAWAAAACACCCTGCATGTATTTTCTTTTTGATTGCTAGTCCGCAGGCAAGGGGAGGAGGTTGGTGGGCTCGTCTTTTTGGCAGAGCAAACATATTCTCCAGCTGTCCTCTCCTCCCAATGAGGGCACTGGACCTGTGCTCTTTCCTGGGAAGGATGTGCTTGTTTTGTTGTTGCCCTGCCTTGTTTTGTAGGTGTGATCCAGGAGCCCCCAGAGACATGCTGATTGAGACAAACTTGTGTCTGCTCCTGGGGAAGAAGTGGCCTTCTCTAGTTAGGAGCCAAGGTGGACCTCAGAAGCTCCACTTCATATTGCAGGTCTTGAATGTGAAGTTCTCTACCAAGAGGAGTAGCACTCAGTGCCCAAACTGATTTTACCTATGGGATTAACTATGGGGATGTGGAGTTATCAGTGATGCTATGCTTTTCTTAAACAACCCAGATTTCCATCCGTGTGGAAAGCTATTTGAGTCAAGCATGAGTGCTGAAACCTTCAATCTTGAGCACTCACATCTGTGCAGGCTTAGGAGCCATGGATTTCATGCATGACGATTGCAGGGAGAGCTAGTACCTATGCCCTACCCGCCCTGCCATCAAACAGCTTTAATCGTTCATTTCAGATTACATCCTTCACATCGTATCACACAGATGAGGTCTGCATTGCCGTCTTTACTGACACAATGAACTTAAGAAATGGCGTGGTTGAATTTTGGGCTGTTGAATTTTGTTCTTTTTTTGATCCATTTGTTTTGCTTGCATGAAGGATAGCAGGAACAKGAAAGAAAGGGCAAGTCATCATCACAAAATGTACTTCCAGCGGTGGAAAGCGCGTCCTCCAAGCAGTGTTAGGCACAGCACTAACCTTTCAACTTCAAAAGCCTTAGAAAGGAACAAATGAAACCCCCAAAGCCAATTGCGTGTTTCCTATATCTCTTTATTGACCGCCACTGACCGCGTTCTCAGGTTGAGTGCCAGATACCAGTGGAAGAGGTGGAGCTACCCTAGAATTACAGTGAGAGCAAGGGAGACGGTGTGTTATGCACAGGCTGGGGAGAGCTGGCTGGGGATGTGAAGCCTCTGCACAGCGGTGAGCCCCCCTCTCTCCCCCGAGGGCCTACTAAGACAGTGGAAAGACGTGCTTGTCCTCATGTCACTTGTCCCTAAGGGAAATGACAGGGTAGTGGTGTGAACAGATACACTTAAACACTTTGCTGAAAAAAATATACGTTGCAACCCCCAAAGGTAAGACGTTATTATTTCTCCTGCGGTTGCAAGGAACTCGTGGCACGTTCATCGCACGTACGCAGGATCTCAGGTGTGGGGCTCGGCTCTGTTGCTTTTTTTAAGAGTAACCAGTTTAACTCTGCGTGGAGTAGAGCAAGTCTGCAGGGCTCTTCCCCTGCTCCAAGCCTCGCCTCAAGACTTGGTGCACCAGGAGCCAGTGTTACTTGTGCACTCCCTCCTACCTGATGGTGGTTATGGACTACAGCACCGGACGAAGACCCTTTCAGCAAGTACAACAGCGTGGCAGCACGCGCCATCCATGTCATCCCCACAGCACAGCTCGCAGGTTTAAGCTTCAAAGTCCACCAGCCGCTCACCCAGCCCCTCGTCCCATCCAGGGGAAAGGGGGGAAAAAAAAAGAAACAAAGGGAGGGAGGGGGGGAACCAACAAAATAAACCTCTCTAGTTATTCACTGATATCTATGCAATGGCTCTGGGAATGAGACCTGCAGACGGTGGCAGCCTGCATAGCGCAGCGGCAGGCGGGCTTAGGAGGAAGGCGCGGAGGTGGGCTTCTCCTCCCGGGACACGGGGATGGGCCTCTCAGTGTGGCTGGCGTCCATGTTGGAGGGGACCTTGGGGCCCGAGAAGGTCAGCATGCCGTCGTTAGACAGGGAGCARGTGATGGCAGCCTGGTCCACGTTGGCGGGCAGGCGGTACCGGCGGTGAAATTCGCGGGAGATGTAGCCATGGTCGTCCTGAGAGGCAGTGGGGAAAAGGGGGAAGGCCCGTCAGAAACCCACTGGCACCATGCCGTACCTCTCTCTGCCCGAGCCCGCAGCTCTGTCGGAGGGGGGTCCACATTCGCCCTGGCGTATCATGATACTGTACTGCCAGTATCGCTGGGCACATCTCTGCTTTTGATTCTATTTTACAGGTTTGTAAGGGCAGGTGTCCCCCCGTGATGCCCCTGAAGCTGCAAGAGCTGAGCAGAGCAGCAGGGTGTGATTTTGGCCATATTATAGGTTGGGATCTGATTTGGACGGGGGCCCTGCCGCGGCCTCCGATTTCGAAGGATGCCTGTAGAGAAAGTCTGGGGTTCTGCGAAGGTAAAAGCAATGTGCGTGTGTGCGCCCATGTATTTCCTTACTGGGCAGCAACGCTGTGTCAGCCAAAGTACACAATCCTGGCCCCCTTTTTTTTGGCCAAAAGAAGGAGAAATGCAATTTTTTTTTTAAGTCAGCCRTGAAAATGGCTGCTCTCTTCCTCTGGAAAAAATAACTATATTAAAAAATACATACTGTTTCCAGGCTAGAGCTTTGTCTGGCCAAAAAAGTGTATGAGAAGAATTAAACCCCTGCTGGTATAATTCACTTTTTGACCCCCACAGATATTTCCATGACATACGTGTTAAAAGTTTCCAAGCCTGAGGCATTTGGTTGTTTTTCTTTTGTTTTGTTTGCTCTTGCTTTTCTCTCCCAGATCAGCATATGAAAACTCTGTTTTCACTAACGATTTTGGCTTATGAAAACTCAGCCATGCTTCGGCAGCACCAGATGATGTTCTTCGTCTGGACCAGTGTTATTAGTGAACAATGGACATTGTCATCTGACGGTTATGGAAGATGATGATTGAAAATAAACAAAAGAGGAGTGGATTAGCTTGCTATTGTCAGGTATCAGGTTGGGGCTCTATGGGAATGGGCTATGCCAATAATGACAATCGATAAATAACTCCTTCTTCTGATATATTCTTTTTTTTTCCTTCAGCTGAGGACCGTTGGAAAGAAAGAAAACAGAGCTCGACTCCCCAGTAGCTCCATCACCATCAGTTCCACTTACCTGTCTTTCACTGTGCTTGCCATGGATTTCCACAAAGTCATCGATAATCTTCACACTCAGGTCTTCGGGAGAGAAGTGTTTTACATCCAGCATGATTGTAAACTTGTCCCGGTCAGACCTCACCTGAAATGAACATTGTTAGACAGTAAGACCCGAGCTYGAAGCGCGGAGGCAGCGCCAGTGTCGTGGCAGCTTAAAAGCCGGTGAAGCGGTGGTCTGGTGGCAGCACGGTTTCTCCTGTGACTACGGGCCTCAGCGGGGGTCTTCTTCCCATTGCAGGGACCCAGGGACCCTGGGAGGCCACGGTAGGGGTCTGCACCATTGCTACTGCTCTGGGAGAGGCATCACTTCTTGATGCTATTCTTGTGCTGGGGACCCCTTTGCACTCAGCGATCTGAGAGACGCACCGGGCATTTGTGCTCAGCAGCGAGAGGGGATGGAAACCAGTGTAATATTCTCTGACAGCATGCGTTTCATCTTTTCAGCGATTTATGGTTTTGTGGTCTTAGCTCTGGGAGGAAACCAGTAAGAGAGGGCTAGAGAAACCCCCCACGGCTACGTGCTTCTCCTACACGCTACCTTTGGAGAATTGCTCCTGGGTCCTCCAGCATGGGCTTGCAAAAACCTCCTGAGGAGGAGGAGGGGGCTGGAGAAGCTCCYGCTCGCCGGGGTCCTCTCCCATGCCAAGCTGCCCTCGCGGCACCCACTCCAGGAACAGTCTAGCTCTTCCCTCRCCATACGGCCAGCAAGGGCAGCTTTTTACATGTTGGAAACAACCTTCGGGAGCCAAGATGATTTTCGTTTCTCGAAGGGAAGCCTTCTCCCCAGCGAGGGTTTCCCTCCATGCCCAAGAAGGGGTGGGCGGGCTGTGCTTGGCGGTGGGCCGGAGGTCCTCCTGGCCCCCTCACACCCCAGCGCAGGGCTACAGCCGCCGGCCCCCGCCAGCGAGCTGCAGGTGGGGAGGAGCAGGCGGAGGCGTGAGGAGGGAGGGGAAGGAAAAGGAGAGGAAGCCGAAGGGTCCTTACCTCTGAAATGCCCGACTCCAGCACGCTGCGGAAGAGGGACTGCCTGTAGTAGGGGCTGATAGTGGAAGAGAACAAAGGCAGGAGATCATACTCGAGGAGACCCTCTCCGAAAAACTGGTCGAACAAACGGCTTGGAATGAGGGGTCCCAGAGCACGCTTGAACCAGGGGTGCTGGATGGTAATGTCCATGCTTCCTGCTGCTGCGACCTGTGGCTGCAAGGGGAGAGCGGCGGGGGCAGTGCAGCCTCCGGGGAGACAGCGATGCCTTGGCTGGACTGCGCAGTGCAGCCCCAGGGAAGCTCCCCCTATATATACCAGTCTCGCAGAATGAAGGCATTAGCAGGATTTCTCTGGAAAGACATGATCTCATGATGGAGGCAACATGGTCAGCAGAAATGCGGAGACTGACCTGGAAATGACAGTCTGGTTGGAATTGGCGCCAGATCTCCCGGAGGGACGATGCCAGGCAGCGGGCTGTGAGACACGGGGTGCCCAGGGGTACTGGTAGGTCCTCTATGGGATCAAGCAGGCTAAACAGGACACCCCAGCAGGCATCTCAAGGATGCTTGTGAAGGAGGTCTGCTCTGTGGGTCTTTGTAATCTGCCCTTGGCTTTTCATTAATTTGCTTCTGTTTCTCACCCTCCTTGAAGAAGAGACACAAAGCCTCTTCCAAATAAATGAAACGGCTTTCTTCCAAGTGAGGAAAAAGGGTTTGATTCAGGTTGAAGAAAGGGAAACTTTTTTTGTGACGTGCTATAAAGTGTCTCCACCACTTGAGAGGGGCCTGACACCCCTGGCGCAGGGATCCTGGCAGGGCTGGCAGGGAAGCGCAACTAATGCATGATGCAGAGCACGAGCATGGGTTTGACAAAGCAGAAACTTTTAACAAATACTTTGCCAAAAGAAAGAAGGAAAAATAAGTTTGGTCACCAACCATAATAGCGGTCCCAAAGCTGCTCTTGAGAGTTTCCTTGTTTTGATTTAGGAGTGTTGTGGGAGATTCATTTATCTCCCAGTGTCCTGCTTAACGTGCATTTCTGTTTCCAGCCGTTTTGCATTTCTGTTTCACTTAAAGCTGCCTTCAAGGGATCGTCCACCATCCTGGACGGACTGGGGAAGGGGCACGTGGACAGCCCACTGCAGAAGCAGCAAGCTCTGCCAGAGCTGAGGCGGCTGGGCAGCGATAGGGCAGCGAGGCTGCCCGGCTCCACAGCAAGGCTTGGCACGAGGCTGTGGCGACAGCCRAAACTCCATTTCCACCGGAGCCAGTGATGTAGGGACTGCATCCTAGGGGCCTTCTGGAGAGCAGAAGCACCTACGTCAGGAGTCTTGTGCATCTCAGCACCTTTTGCAGTCAGCAGAGAGTGAGGGAGAGGAGCGGACATCTCCAAAAGGCACTTCAGAGATGAGGGGCTGAATCATCCTCTCACTGTGCCAGCGACTAAAGAACCGAGGGTGGTTGAGATCCTGGCATCAGTGCTTCAGGAGAAATGGGATCAACCCAGTCCAGAGGAGCTAAATTCAGAAAAGCACTGAGGCAAAGTGACATTCAGCTGAGCATCGCCTGGCATCTAGGTGCCACATGGTCTTGGAAAGTCCTTGGCCTTGACTCCCACACATGACCCCTCCCCACACAGTGCATGGAGGCAGGCGAGGAAAAGTAGGAACCAGAATCAGAGAATCATAGAATCATTAAGGTTGGAAAAGACCTTTAAGATCATCGAGTTCAACCAAGATCATCGAGTCCAACTGAAGATCCCATTACAGAGGCTTTCCTTCATGGAAAGCAAGAAGTTGAGCAGAAAAACATCCAAAAAGGCAGTAGAGACCACTAAGAAGACAGACAAGAGTTTAGGTTCAACCTCACCTAGTTCCATCAAGAAAACGCCCTGTGGTCTGTCCGTGGGTCCGGGGCATGAAGACTTTTCTAAAATCAGGTGCCAAAATGAGATCAATCCCTCCTCAAGACATGGAGGAAAAATCCACAACAGACAGACCTAACCCCCCATTCAGTCCCATTGTCCCAAATCTGTCGTTTTGCTTGAGAAATTGAAGGGAAAGCAAATAAGAGTCATAAGAGCTGCCAAGATTTTTCTTCAAGAGCTCTGTGAGATTTGAGTCTTTGCCCCAGGAGAGAAGAAAATCTCTCCTCAGCCACCCAGTACCAGAGACCTGCTAACCTGTATTTAACCAAATGGCAGCAGTGAACGAACATATGCAGAATGAAAGGAGAGATACAAGAACAGATCCAAATCCCAAGCCACTCACTGGAGCACACAAAGCAAATTATWTATTTGGCTGGTAGAGGAGCAGGTGGGAACTGTGCCCTGACACAGAAAGTGAGACAGATTTTGGGGTCTGACATACCATTTGGGCCCCAGCCATGCGTGTGGTGTGCATGCAATCCCTGCAGTGTGTTGGGATCATCCCCTTTGTGTTTCCCAAACCAGGGGTTACACCAGGAGCACAGGGAGCAATGCACACAGTGGCAAGCTTGTCTCTGGGCATCTTTCAGTCCTTAATAAACTGCCGAACCCTTAAGCTCTGATCTCCAGCGTGTTCCCCATGCAGGAAYGGGGGCAGATTATTGGGGTGGGGAGGAAGAAGGGAGCCTAGTCGGGCTGTACCTCTCTCAGCAACACTGACCAGCAGCACGTCGGTGCTCTTAGTTAAGCACCAGGAAAGCAGCCGCTTGCCTACACATCACCACTTATCTCACAGGGAAGCCCAACAAAATCCATCATCTACCCACGGCCTGAAGCTTGCTCCAGGGTCAGAGCATGTGTGTGTTCAACATGTGATCGGAGCACCCTGTGTGTTCAGCGGGATGATGGGAATGGGCTGTTGAGAGAAAAACGACAAATATATCTTCCCCTAAATTTCATCTAAAATTATGTATATTACCACACATTCAAATACTTGGAAAGCGGCAGCCAACTTTATGGTTTTATGTCTTTAGTTTCTTCTGGACCCACATTTTCATAGCTTTCCCTAGAATGAATCATATCCATTTTTGTCTTTTACATGCAAAACATTTCACTGAAATGTAAATTTCATTCGCAGAACTTTTTTCTGATACAGACTTCGCACTGCCTGCGTGCCTTGGGCAACAAGCAATCTCCTGAGACTCATCACGTCTAACTTCCAACAGTCTAAAACTCAGGTGTCCAGTCCAAATGACTTGTCCAGGCTCCCTGTCCACTCAATGGAGAGAGATAGATGTTTCCAGATGGTTCACATTATAATGTAGGTGAGTAGGAAAGGTGAAATGAGACACCTTTCAGCAGTGCCTACATCTTGACTGGCTAAGGAGGGAGCCTGGACAGCTGCCTTAGGGGAGGCGATTCTAATTCTAACCTCCTGGACAAGTAGAGCCGGTGAGATGAATCCCATCCAGTGGGAATTTGGTATGAGAGGAGAAAGCAATCATTTTGCACCAGTTCAGGGGACCAGACTTCTCACAGGATGCACAACATTTGTGCACCATTATCACCTACTGAGCAAAAGCAGTGAGATTTGTTGGTGATCCTATAAAAGGAAGAAAAACTAGTGCATATGCTCATGAGCGCACCCAAAAGCAATGCATCAAAGGCAGGTTTTCCCAAAGCCTCATTGCAAATTTAGAATGAGAGTCCAACTCAAAAGGTCTTCCTATAGGCTCTGCTGTCTAGCTTAACTTTGAAAGAATCCCTTCCTAAACAATCATGCATAATTGCCGGCACATGAGACGTTTAATAAAGGATGTTGCCCAGGACAAGCTGCAGAAATCCTAGATCATGTTTCTGAGTAAAGCAGGCATCAGTGATCAAGCACAGCGCTTGCTTGTATTTAGCTGCTATTAGTTTGTTCGCATGACTGACTCACCTGCCAATTTCTAGGTGAGTCCAGCACTGTTTCCAACCCCCATGCCAAGCTCTGTACAAGCCCAGTGTGAAGAGAAAAGCAAGTATTTAAGCGGAGCAGTGTCTGGTCAGGTGTAACTGTGGAGGGTTTGCATGCGATTCTGAAGTGTTAATATAACTGGGATTACTGTTTCCAACTGGTGTGTTGCAGCCCCAAGAGAGCCAAGAAAGGCAACCTCTCTKCTCTGATCTGCATGTGCTCTCGAGTCAAGTGGTCTCTGTTAACCTGCAGAGAGTGCAACTCTTCAGATAGTTCTTGTAGAAAACAGGAATGAGTTCCAGTGTTTTTTCTTTTGAATAGACCTGACAACCCAAAAAGGTACGACTGTACTCATTTAGATGGTCCTCTGCATTTAGATGTAAACTGTTTAGTGACAATATAAGGGAGTGAATAATCTCTGCCAATAATTAATGATAAAATTRTTGCAGCATGCTAATCAAACTAAGTTTTCCCTTTGGAGGAACATTTCTATGAGGTACAAAAAGGAGTTCATACCAGCCACACAGAGCTAGGGCAGGTAATAATGTGATTTTGTTGCAAGTCTTCTTCCTACCAGTCTTGCTGTGGTGGAAAATACTACATAATGTGGGTGAGGGAGCTGGTGAGTGGGGAAAAACGACCATGCTTTTCTTAGTCTTACATAGACCTAGCTCTGGAAAGGATGCAAGGAGTTGATGGAAGTCAGTATGCAAGCAGTCAAGTTAAAAGGGCAGGCTCACTAGGGAGCCAGCATTATCAGTTTTGGCTCCTGATCTTGTAAGCACTTACTAAAAGCTCTCCCTAGAAACGAACATAGAGCATTTATTTCTTTCTTTTTAAGGGAAGAGTCCTTTCTTTAGAAGACTCATTTCCTGTTCCTCAAGCAGATGCATGCCACCCAGGGCAGTGCCATGGTCAGGAGCTCCAAACCTTTCTACCATGTCTGACCTGGGATGCTGATGGAGGAAGGAGCAACTGATTATAACTGCAGCTAGACTAATTTTCCTCTGCACTCAGCCCCCACCAAATACCATGGAAAGCACTGAAGCAGTGATTTCTGCCGAGTTTTGAATGTTGTTGATATCTTGCTAAAGCTTATAATGGATGGGAGGAGGTGAGGCCATGTTAGTGCAATTCGCACAGCATGCTTGACTGTGGTTGGGGCTGCAGGGCTAACGCAATGGGAGGGCTGACATGAGAGAAGGCAGATGTTATATCCTTTTTTTATTAGATGGATAAGTGTTTCTTGTTAAAAGCAAAGAGAACACTTGAAAACCCCTCTTTGAGGATAGCTCATAGCAAGAAAGAAGCCAGTTAGTGGGAGGGTTGCTACATGCTGAGCACCTTTGAAAATCAGGCCATGTATTAAGAAGTTTAAATATAGATCTAGGAGCCTAACTTTCAGCAAGTGTATTTAAAAAAAAAAAAAAAAAAACAAAACAAAACAAAACAAATCAAAACTTGGCTTGCTTTTCTTTTGAAGAGAGATCAGCGTGTCCCTAGAGAACTCTGCAAATTCCCATGCCTCCCAAACAGCCATCAGCTGCCCAGCTGGGAGAAGGTGAGCAACCCCCTGCACGCCAGTAGCTTGGCTTAAAGGGTGAGGGGCTAAGCCTGTCCTGGTGTCAGTCATCACAGCTCTCCCTTCCCTCGCCTCTGCAACTCTTGCTCAATGAACAGTCAACCCCTCACAATAGTTTTTGTCCCATAGGGACCATGGTTGCAAAGCTGCTGAACACCGGAGCCAGGGAGAGARCGATCACAGAGCAGACAAGTTGTGGTGACATCTCTAGCTTTCTACCTAAAAAGAAATCTTTGTCCCACTGTTTTTAAGGCACTATTCTCTGTTTTATTGCTGGCCTTTGGGATTCTTTTTCCACTCCAACATCTCCTTCCTCCCTATTTTAGAGGGATGGGGCGATTTTTATTTCCTGGCTTATAGCGATCCACAGTCAGATTTACTATTCAGCCGTATACTGGAAAAGTTAAATATCTACTCTTCTCATAGAAAGACTGATATTTATTTTATCTGAAGAATTTATATAATACCAACAGTCTGCCTTGGTGCAGCCAAAGAGGCTTAAAAAATTACTAGCAATCCCTTTTTTCCACCTCAGAGCCCACATCCTAAAACCTGAACAAATCCCATCAGTGTTTAGGGCACATAACATCATTGTTGTCAAATCAATGGTGAATTTACGTGCTGTTAATCCTTGGCATTTATTCAAACAAGCTCAGCAAGTTTTAGCAGCACAATGCATTTTATGTTTTCATCAATGGATTTGCATAGGGAATGAGAGATGCTCTTTGCTTCCACTCTGCAGCAGCACACCCAGAGAGTGGGAGATGCGAAGAGAGCATCTAGCGCGCCCAGAGAGCAGGAGAACTGGAACAGGAGCAGGTTTGGAAATTTACAGCTGCTAAGCAGTGATGCTTCTCCCCATCTGTAGATCTCAGAGCACTTTCCAGAGGAGGTAAGTATCATCAAGGTGACTGGGAACAACAAGTAAAATGACTTCTCACCCAGAAAGGCAGAGGTACAATTTGAGCCCTTTTCACTCCCCTAGTTTTTTCTGTGAATAAAACCACCTCTCTTGCAACTCCACAGAGCTTGCTGCTGAGAGTCCCTCTGCTGTGCAACCAGGTCTAATCTCTGTGAGCTTTCCACGGCCCCTCTTCCTGCACTAYAAAATACCCCCTTTGCCCTGGAAATTACACCCATTTTTTTCAGACCAGAGAATTTGAGAGTGTAGGGTTGTTTTATGACATGATGTTTACTCATCTAAAGCAAATAATTATGCTAAGTGATATAACAGTTTGAGGAATTAAAACCTTGACTATTTTTCAGAGGAAATTATGACCATTGTTTTTTTGGTATGAACCTCTACCAAATAAATAAATAAATAAATAAATAAATAAATAAATAAGAAATATATACCTTCAGATTCAGACCTCTTTAAAAAAAACAAACAAAAAAAAAATCAAAACTTGCTATATGATTCTTTGATTTTATAAAATATTTTTTTTCTTCCAGTGCTCTTGACAGTTTAGATGTGAGTTACTTCTGCATGGTCAACATGAGCATTCCTGCATTGAGCAGATCGTCCTACAGAGCCTATAGCAGAGCGATCCTATAGATTTTTTTTTCTCCAAAGGATCGATACCCAGCCTCTGCACTGGGAAGATAAGGCATACAGGGAGGAGCAGGGATATCACAGGGAATGCTCTACCACAGATATTCACTCGGCAAATAGCAATGTGGAAGGCTTGGGAAGCAGACGAGACTAGGGGCAGTGTCTGGAGAGGGGGAAAAGAGATTGCAGGAAGGGTTACCCAGGAAGAAAAGTGGCTTTATCTGCTGGTCCAGGGAAAGAGGGAAATTGAACAAGTGGTGCTGATGTAGTGGGGAAGGAGAGGCAGGAGGAGGAGGTCTATAAGAACACTGGAAGAAGACTGGAAGAGAAGAGATGATATCATGGAAGGAGGGTGGTCTGACCAGGACAAGCAGCCCCATGAAGGGCATTCTGCAAACCCTGCAGTCACTTGGTAATCCTGCAGTGAACCACACAGTCCTGGTTTGAGTCTGCCTCTCACTGTCTGAGCAGGGCTTGGAGGGGCAGATGTCACTCCATGAATTGTTAAACCACCCAGGAAAGCTCCAAAAATTGCCTAATTGCAGGTGATGTTGCAGTAGTTGTTTAGTGCTCAGGTGTAACCTGGCACTGGGAACTCAGCTGTTTGTCAGTGCTAAAGGGACCTTGGAGACTGGCTCACAGAGAAGACAGGAGGTGGACAAGGCAAGATCTAAAAGGGACACTGATGAAAGGGGGTTTGGGCAGGCAAGTCATATTATTGATTCAGGTTAGGGAGAGAGAGGCATCGAGAGACTTGTTGGTACTACAGAGGCTGAAACCAACACGATTCTCCACCAGGTACTGTGTGTACACAGGCTACCTGTATAAATAGATTATTTAAAGTTAACCTAGATAACCCACCGTGACTGCACAATACAAACAGCATCCAGATACTACTACAGGGAGCACGTCCTTTAACAGGCAATCATGGGGGTGAGCCTCTCTGAACCTCCACCGGGTTCAGAAGTACTCGTGCAGCGCCACAGGATCTGCAAATCTCCCTGTGCTGAGGAGAAACACAAAATAATCACAGCTTTCATCTGGTTCAAAGGGATMCACTCTGTTCATCCAGCAGCTTAAGCGAGAGCAAAAAAGCTAGCTCTTGACGGGATAACGATCCCTGTCCCTTACGCCTGGATGCCAGACAAGTCTGTTACGGTGGCAGCTGTCTGGTGACTTGGAGAATTTATTTTTACAGTAGCTCGGTGATGGGAACCTTAGAAAAAAACATCACTTGGCAGAGAAAGACCCTAATGAACCGTTTGTCTAAGCTGCTCCCAAATCCTCTTGCTGGGTTTATGTGCACTCATGTGAGGATGAGCATTAGTATGAGGGTGGTGGAGGTTAGCAGCAGAAAGATTAGCACGATAGGCTGGCGAACAAAAAGCTGAGACCGGCTCTGCGTGCGTCACTGTGTGTGCACACTAACAATGCCAAGGCCCGCTCTCAGCAGTTCTTCTCAGCTGTTACGCACCACAGGTTTATGGCTGCTTTGCATCACCGGAGGAGGGGAAGGAGTCACTATGAGCCAGCGATCCCCTTGACGTCTCTTATGATTTTGCAAGGTAAATAGAGCACACAGGCCGGGGACTGGAGCACACTCCTGGGGAGAAGACCGCAGACTAAGGGATAATCAAGCTGAAGAACATCACATTTCCCAGACTTTAACCATAGGAAAGTGTTACACTCAGGCACAGCAGATGGGATAAGACTTCAGATAGTTGATGCAACACCAACAACCATGGCTCTGCTGTGTATAATTAAGGTTAAATGATAAAGATCATCACAGCATCTCCAGTCTAAAACAACCCCTCTTTTCCCTTTCGTTTTTTTTCCCCCCAGATGCTTTATGCATTTTGTCAAAAGGTCATAGCTGGAGGACTAAATACGGTGAGGGAAAACAAGCAAACAGAAAAATCCCCGCTGCAGCTGTTGAGTAAAAGAAATAAAGGAATTTTGTATGTTACAGCTGGGAAGAGCAGTGCAGAGGAGGAGAGTTGCAGCTGTGGGTACAATAATAGGAGGGAAATTTAGAGCAATTGTTTTTAAATGCAGGGCCCAAATCTAAACTCACAGCATGCAAACACAAAAGTCCTTGCATAACATTTCTCACTCACAAGGGTGACACAATGACCTGTAGATCACAGAGGAGCTTTTCAGTGACCCAGTGAGGATGCTTTCAGTTATAAAGGTTTAAGTAATGCACTTTATGAGCAGCTGTGGATGTAGGAGAGGCGTTCTGGAGGCTTCTGATAGCATTCGGGCAGATGAGCAAATAAAAATTTGCACTAGGTAATGTTGCCCAACGCTTGGTGTTCTTTCTCCACCTACTGCATGACAAGAGGAATGCTCTACAGCCTCACTGAGCTACCTGAGAAATGACTCTCTTCTAGTGCTATGCACTGTTTTGCCACTGACTGAGTGCATCTAACCTTCTTTTCTCATTCCGAAGTCTTGTCTGGCTCTCCCCTCTGACTGCCCAATTTCACTTACCAGGATACCTCTGTGTATCTCTGTGCTGCTGCGTAATTAAAACCTTCTGTCAACACTGTTCAGTCTTCCTCTGGGACTGTGTTGCTTTACAGTCCTGTTCCAGGATACCTAAAAATGTTTTCACTTCCAAAGAGCTGCTTGCTTTTCACAACACCCCAGCAAAAAGCAGGCCATCATCCTCTGAAGGGCATGAAGATTTGACTGCTTTTATGGCCCTGTTCTGGCCATCCTCCTTCAGTGTCCCAGCCTATGTTGGAAGCTGGCTCCTGCCCCAGGGATGACCTGAAGGTAAGAGGGATAAGAGAAAGAGGGTAGACGCTAAATCTTCCCTGTGGTAACAAAATGTGGTCCTGGGGGCTCCATCATCTCTGCTCCTCCCTAGGATGGGAAGGTCTTACCTGCAAGGAGACATTCAGATATTGGTATTAATTACCCTGGAAAGGGAAAAAAGGGAACCAGGCACGACCACGTTGGCTACAGTGGTGGACGTGCTTACTGCCCACTGTGCTCCCCCCAGAAGGAGTGTAAAGAAAGCATTCACAGAGGGCAAAGGGATGTTTCCTGATGGGAAAAGTATTCCCAAGAGCATCACAACTCGGCCTGGCACACGGCACCCTTCCCCCTGCTCCTCCAAGCCATACTGCTAACACTAACCATCACACCAGCCCCTGTGCACTCTGCTCCTCCTCTCTTGCACTACCTTCTTCTGGAATTTGGGGGTTTCTTTTTTCTGAAGACAAGAGTTTCAAGAGGCTGCAACTGTGAATGGGCCAGTCCTTCAGCCACTGTGTGCTGCTGTGGCTGTGCCACTTCATTTCAACCCCCTGCCCTGATCCAGGGGGCTGGGTGATCTTGACCTGCAAGGATCCAGCTTGGTTGAAGAAGTAAACAACCAGCAAAGAGAATACCTGCTGTAATCAATAAAAGCATGGAAAAAATTGGCATATATCTTTGAGGAAATGAGGACAGCCTTCCTGAAAACTGCTCCTCTCCCTTTGGGATTCCCAGAGCCTGAGTATTTCAGGCCGTGTAAGTAAAACTGCAGCCTTTGTAATGTCATGTAACACATGTCTTCACACAAAGCAGAAGAGACATTGCCCTGGAAAAAACTGCCCTTCTTCAGTGAATGTTATTGCAAGGGTTTTGACATGGCTGCTCCATGGCTTACCGCAGTTGGCAAGCGCTTTTTATCTCCATAAACTGTAGCGCAGGCAATTTTTCCAGTGTGTTCACAACATATCAGAAGCAATGTGCAGTGTTCGGTTGAGATCACAATATGCTTTACATCCATTTAGCATCTATTCCCATAGGTTGCCACACTGCAGAGTTGGCTTTTCCTTTACAGAGCACTCAGGCAAAACATGCTCTAGGGTCTGAAAATTTGCGCAACTCTGGAAGGGGTTGAGCAGGGTCATTGTTACCGTTCCCAGTCACAGGTAAAAGATTTTTCTGAACCTCTGAAAAGCACCAACACCCAAACTGCCTACAAGATGACCTGAGTTAGTCGGGTTAGGAATCTCATCCATCCCATCAGTTTGCTCTGTCAACATTATTCTCTACATAAGGGACAGACATAGGTACTCACTTTCAAATAAGCTTGGCTTTCATTTTCACCCTTAAACCCGGATCTCATTTTCAAAGTGTTCATCTTCCAGCTCATTCTGGGCCACAGGCAACTAGATTTTCCCAAGCAGCCTCCAGGCAATGATGTGCCATATTCTTCTAATACCTGGCCTACAGCACAGATGGGCAAGAGGAGGGAAGTGGTGTTATCAGCCAGACAAAAGAAGGTGCAAAGGAAAGAGCTAAGGTTTCACAGGTGCTGCTGTCTAGTTTCACACCTCTTTAGCTTACTGTCTTCCAGACAACAGTGGTCTTTGGAGGTAAGCACTGGTTTTAACTTGCCCCTGCATGCTTACTTCTCAAGCTGAGTGCACTTCCCTGGCCCAAACAGCCAAAGCTGAACCCTTCCAGCTGCGAAGGGAAGCTCGACTCCAGAGCAACGCCATGTCATGTGACCCTCAGCCTAAAGGCCCTACGTTGTACAAAATCCAGAGCTGAAATGTGTAGCTTGAGTGCTCCTCAGCTCTCTAAGCATGGCTGCCGCACCCACAGCCAGGGAGGCTCCTGTTCTCCCGCATGTGGCATCTCATGACCTTTGCACCAAGCCTTCCGCTAGCCCAGAAGAGGTACACACACCCCACGCTACGTCCAGCATCATGCCTTTGCATGAAGGGGGCAGAGATGGGAGGGGACCTCACGGCAGCCCGTCAGCTCTTCCTCGCTGCACGGACTTCTGCGGCCTGCAGGCAAGGAGTGGGCTTTAGGGCAATGCCCCAGGGACTTGGTGCTGGAAGAGGGACTGGCACGCCATCGGCCCCCTAATCAGAGAGCCATATTTGCAAGCCTGCTCCACCCCCACCCAGTGATAGGTGCTGGAGAGGGAACTCTGTGCTCGACGGGTCACAGTTAGTGATGGACTGWCCATGGGGAATCACCAGGAAAGATGAACTGAGCAGCAACTTCTTTTCCTTCCCCAACCTTTAGCTGGACTGTAGGAGTGCTCAGAACCAGACACATAGTATCTGCCACATCAAAACAGAGTGAAGAATGACAGCTGTGTGATTTGACCTTGTTAATCCATCTATTTAGTAGAACGTGTAGGTCGATAGCAGCTGTTAATGAGCCTGCGTCAATATACCTGCTCAATAACCAGGCTCTGCTAACAGGACACTTTTGGCAGCTGTGACTTTAAAACCACTTCTGGTCTAGAAACAGTACAGCAAAATTCCCATGACATTCCAGCAAAGACAAGTGCTTAGGAAAGCAGTTTATATGGGGAAAAAAACAAGCAGGCTCTTTTGTAGGCATTGGCATACTGATTAAAGTGCCATGTATCTTGCCTTAGGGTGCTCATTGTAGCTGCCAATCTGTTGAGAGAGACAAAGGGCAGAGAGAGCATGTGTGGAAAAGTGCACACATGAAATGGGCTTGGATGGGTATCTGCTGCCATTCAGCCATTGCAAAGATGAAAGTGGTCTGTTTTAATGACTGTTACAAAGGTAGACCAGCAATCCCTCTTCATCTCGTGGAGATGCCTCCCTCAACATCCGTTTCAAGGTGGTGAACACCCTGATTACACACCACAAATGCCACTTGCTTCAAAAGAACTTTTTTCACACTATCGTTTCAAAAGCGGTAGCAAGTGCGTGCACTTCTTGGGCCAACAATTCAGCCATTTGCAAATAATTTCAAATGTCCCATGTCAGGGCAGGTTACAGCTAGCCACTTTCAACCTCTGGATAATAATCTCTTCCCTAGAGCCGTGCCAGGCCCACGGAGGAGTCCCAGGCAGAGCCAAGGAGTCAGGCAGAGCCTGGGAGCCCCTTGCTGCAGGCTCCCTCCAATCTAAGTGCATCTTCAATTATGAGCAGTATTTTTCTCTCTTGTTTTGTTAAGGGGAGTAAAGGAATACAGTTCAGGCCTTTTTTGTCATAGATAAGACCTGGAAAATCACTGGGACCTGTGACACCTGCTCATTCAGACTGCAACGCCGTGGCTGTAACGTTTCCTGATGGCTGCAGCGTGCTCCCGGCCCACCCTTGCAGTCTCTCTGAGATCAGGCTGGAGGGTGTCTGCAGACTGGGCGCTGGGGGGGAGCGAGGCGCGGGCGGCTGAGGCGAGGGACCCCCAGGTCCCTTTGCAGCTGCCAGCCCACTGCCGGCAGCTGCCCAGGCTCCTCCGCCGGCTCCACAGGGAGGCTTTTAGCTGTTCAATACAACAAGAGGAAATATGGGCTAGAGAACTGAAATCAGCAGCGTACATCTGAGCCTAACGAGTGCCAGAGGCTACAGGAAAGCTGTTCCAAGTGACAGGAGGCACAATGGTAAAAAACCTTTCAGCAGCATCAGTGAAGGGACAGGGGAGCCTCTTTAATTTAGGATCAGCTAAATGCCTGAGTAGCCTCATGCCAGTTGCCGAGCTACTGAGCTATGCTGCCCGGCCTAGCAGAGCTCAGGTTCCCTTTTCGTGACACTGTCACCTTCCAGCTCTCTCACTACCTCATACCAACAAAGTTAGCAGAAACTAATGCTCTTGCTGTGGCTGTTTTAAATAGATTTTAATCTTGCGGGAAATAGTTGTCTAGTATTACTCCAGCATTCAGTATTGCTCAGCTGTGAAAATGAACTCTAAAACTGGGCTCCTGGGAAACCCCCTTTGTCTTTTGCTAAGCCAGTCGAGGAAGGTACATCCTTTCCAGGACCCTGGCTGTGCTACACCTAAAGGACATTTCAACAGCTATCCGATGTTGCTTAGGTTGCAGCAGATTTACACCCCTAGTGTTACTTACTGAGCTAGTGGTGTTTCAGCTAGAGCTACTTTACAGTGCTAAAACTTGCACTGTAAATACTATTGATCTTGGCCCCTGCTCTGAAAAAAACAGTTCTGCTGGATGTTGTGAACATTTATTTCTTGCTAAGCTCCAGGGAAATGCTTTAAGATAGCAAATAACTTAGCATTAACAATACTCACCTTTTTTTCTAAGCCTCGTCAGTTCCTTAGTCAGGTGGTAGCAAAGAAGTCTGTTGTTGCAGTTACTGCCCTGAAATTAAGGGCTAAAACAATAACAAGAAGAATTCACACAAGGCAACACAGCTCTTCAGCTGCGTCAAAGCTTTGATGCTTGTGCTTGTGCTTTCACAGGACTGACTAAACAGATCGATTAGATCTGCATCAGCCATTCTGCAAGTCATAATTGGAAAATAATATTTTCACAGGATCAGAGCTTCTTGCTTTGAAAATAAGTGGCTTGGCTTTGGGCAAAATTTTCCAAGGCACCTATGTGATGCAGAGAGCAGAGCCTGATTTCAGCATGGGTCAGCAGACCCGTGGCAGCTTACCTGGCCTCTGAAGGGCGACAGTGGCAGTGGAGAAATGGTAGCTCGGGCTTGGGCTTCACCTCATGCTACCCCTCAGAGCCTGCTTGCGATAGGTTTCTAATGCAATTGCTTTTGCAGGGTGAATCTCCTCCTCTGCCTGTTTACCTGTGGTAACTAAGCCTCTCTGACAAAGGCCAGAAACGCAGTCCCACGTGCAGGCTTGTCTGCCCTCCATGCTACGTACCTGTGCATTCACATTGGATGGGGACAGCCTGACCGGGGCTGGCCCCCACCTCTTGCTCATGTTAGGGAGCGCTTTGTGCGAAGGCAGGATGAGCACACCACGGCACCGATACCTCGACAGTGCAGCTGTGTAGGGCAGAGCGAACCCCTGGAARCTGCTCAAAACCCCATGGCAAAACCACAGCCTCCCTTGCCCAGCTCTGGCCTGGGGAAGCGAGAGGGGTTACAAGCAGGCTCCATTGCAGCTCACTTGCCTCTGGAGGGGCTGCCTGGTGCCGCAGGACTCTGCAGGGAGCCAGGAAAGCGGAGCTCGCATGCCGTAGCCTCTTTAGGCCAGGCACACAGCATAAGGCAAGGGGCTCCCATTTTCCTCCCACAAGCTCCTGAGGTGTCACATTCCCATCCCCTCTCAGGGCCTCCCTGCAACCACCCCGCTCCTCTCTCTGCACCAGGAGTTTCCCCAGAGATGTCACCTCACAACTCGAGCTGGTCTGGTAACATTTCYCTAAGTCCTCGAATGCCGGTATAGGGTCAGATGGCCTTTCTGAAGTTATCC
The DNA here is from genome assembly GCA_030449065.1 of Oceanodroma leucorhoa. NCBI lineage: Eukaryota > Metazoa > Chordata > Aves > Procellariiformes > Oceanodroma > Oceanodroma leucorhoa. The sequence goes on along the minus strand of JASVER010000046.1, from coordinate 549,328 downwards.
CTCCCTTCCCCAAAGTGGATCCCACATTCGAGTCCCCTTACAGGCATCTTCTGTCCCCCCCAAGATCTCCACACCTCCCAAATGATACATCAGGCTCCCCTGGCATCCCCCAGTATCTATGGCCTCAGGTGAATGCAGGCGGCACAACCCATGGCGCCTTGTTTCACAGGCCAGCAGAGAACTCCTCTGCGCGCAGGGCATTGCCAGGGACTCCCTGCTGCTCAGAGAGGGTCCCAGGGTCTCCGTGTCGCAGCCGCACCAGGGAGAGGCCACGCTGCAGAAGAGGGAGAGACAGACTCCAAAGGAGCAAACTGCATGCTTAACGTGCGAATACTGGGGCAGCCCGGGTCTCCTGCCCAGCCTGCTGGGGCTYACAGGAGGGGAGCCTGGGCCCACCATCTGGTTGAAGTGATTCTCCTGCTTCTGGAGCGAAGGGGCACTTGCCACCCTGGGCTGGGCCATGCGACGTGCTCTGCTGGCCCCTCGACACCCATCCCAAGCGCCTCATGCCGTCAGCATGGTTATCATGGGAAACACTGCCCTGGATGATGTTCAGCTCAATTTCTGCCAAGTTCTGYTTGAGGGATGGTGTGCTAGCGAGGTCCTTCAGTCTGCCATCTCAGTGGAGGTAGGGGATGGAGATCCATGCRGCAGCAAAGACGCAAGGATTATGGATGTGTTAGAAACCACGGAAGTGCCTGAGAATGATCGCATAGGAATTAGGGCTTCTCCCCCAAAAAAGGTGGCAGGATCAGTAGCCCAACTGAAGTGCATCTACACCAATTCACACAGCATGGGCAACAAACAGGAGGAGCTGGAAACCATTATGCAGCAGGAAAACTAAAATATAGTTGCCATCACGGAAACATGGTGGGATGACTCGCACAACTGAAGTGCTGCAATGGATGGCTATAAACTCTTCAGAAGGGATAGGCAAGGAAGGAGAGGCGGTGGGGTAGTTAGGGAATGTTTTGATTGTCTAGAGCTTAATGATGGTGACAATAGGATTGAGTGTTTATGGGTAAGAATCAGGGGGAAGGCCAAGAAGGCAGATATCATGGTGGGAGTCTGTTATAGACCACYCAACCAGGATGAAGAGGCAGACAAATATTCTATAAAAGGCTGGGAGAAGTCTCACAATTGCTAGCCCTTCTTCTTGTGGGGGACTTCAACTTACCAGATGTCTGCTGGAAATACAATACAGCAGAGAGGAAACAKTCTAGGAGGTTCCTGCACTGTGTGGAAGAGAACTTCCTGACACAGCTGGTGAGTGACACAGCTAGGGAAGATGCCCCACTGGACCTGTTGTTTGCRAACAGAGAAGGACTTGTGGGTGATGTGATGGTTGGAGGCCATCTTGGGCATAGCAATCACAAAATGATAGTTTTTGATTCTTGGAGAAGTAAGGAGGGGGGTCAGCAGAACTGCTACCTTGGAYTTGTGGAGGGCAGACTTTGGCCTGCTTAGGAGCCTGGTTGGCAGAGTCCCTTGGGAGGCAGTCCTGAGGGGCAAAAGAGTCCAGGAAGGCTGRCCATTGTTCAAGAAGGAAATCTTAAAGTCGCAGGAGYGGGCCATCCCCATGTGCGAAAGATGAGCCAGTGGGGAAGAAGACCAGCCTGGCTGAACAGAGAGCTTTGGTTGGAACTCAGGAAAAAAGAAGAGAGTTTATGACCTTTGGAAGAAGGGGCAGGCAACTCAGGAGGRCTACAAGGATGTCGTGAGGTTATGCAGGGAGAAAATTAGAAGGGCCAAAGCCCAACTAGAACTTAAGCTGGCTACTGCCGTAAAAGACAATAAAAAATGTTTCTATAAATATATCAACAACAAAAGGAGGGCTAAGGAGAATCTCCATCCTTTACTGGATGCGAGGGGAAACATAGTGACGAAGGATGAGGAAAAGGCTGAGGTACTTAATGCCTTCTTTGCCTCAGTCTGTAATAGTAAGACCAGTTGTTCCTGGGGTACCCAGCCCCCTGAACCCCCTGGGGTACCCAGCCCCAGCCCCCTGGAAGACAAGGATAGGGAGCAGAACGAAGCCCCCATAATCCAAGGGGAAATGGCTGGCGACCTGCTACACCGCTTATACATACACAGGTCTATGGGGCCGGACGGGATCCACCCAAGGGTCCTGAGGGAGCTGGCGGCAGTGCTCACCAAGCCACTTTCAGTCATTTACCAGCAGTCCTGGCTAACCAGGGAARTCCCAGTTGACCGGAGGTTAGCAAATGTGACGCTGATCTACAAGAAGGGCCGGAAGGACGATCCGGGGAACTGTAGGCCTGTCAGTCTGACCTCGGTGCCGGGGAAGGTTATGGAGCAGATTATCTTGAGTGCCATCATGCAGCACGCACAGGACAACCAGGTGATCAGGCCCAGTCAGCATGGGTTTATGAAAGGCAGGTCCTGCTTGACTAACCTGATCTCCTTCCATRACAAGGTGACCCTCTTAGTGGATGAGGGAAAGACTGTGGATGTTGTCTACCTAGAATTTAGTAAAGCCTTTGACACCGTTTCCCACAGCATCCTCCTGGAGAAACTGGCTGCTCRTGGCTTGGATGGGCGTACTCTTCGCTGGGTAAAAAACTGGCTGGACGGCCGAGCCCGGAGAGTTGTGGTGATTGGAGTTAAATCCAGCTGGCAGCTGGTCACAAGCGGTGTTCCCCAGGGCTCAGTACTGGGACCAGTTCTGTTTAATATCTTTATCAATGATCTGGACAAGGGGATCGAGTGCACCCTCAGTAAGTCTGCAGGCGACACCAAGTTAGGCAGGAATGTTGATCTGCATGAGGGCAGGAAGGCTCTGCAGAGAGATCTGGACAGGCTGGATGGATGGTCCAAGGCCAATTGTATGAGGTTCAACAAGRCCRAGTGCCGGGTCCTGCACTTGGGTCACAACAACCCCAGGCAACGCTACAGGCTTGGGGAAGAGTGGCTGGAAAGCTGCCTGGCAGAAAAGGACCTGGGGGTGCTGGTCGACAGCCGGCTGAACATGAGCCGGCAGTGTGCCCAGGTGGCCAAGAAGGCCAAYGGCATCCTGGCCTGTRTCAGGAATAGTGTGGCCAGCAGGAGTAGGGAGGTGATCGTGCCCCTGTACTCAGCACTGGTGAGGCCGCACCTCGAATACTGTGTTCAGTTTTGGGCCCCTCACTACAAGAAGGACATTGAGGTGCTGGAGCCTGTCCAGASAAGGGCAACAAAGCTGGTGAAGGGTCTGGAGCACAGGTCTTATGAGGAGCAGCTGAGGGAACTGGGGTTGTTTAGTCTGGAGAAAAGGAGGCTGAGGGGAGACCTTATCGCTCTYTACAACTCCCTGAAAGGAGGTTGTAGCAAGGTGGGGGTCGGTCTCTTCTCCCAAGTAACAAGTGACAGGACAAGAGGAAATAGCCTCAAGTTGCACCAGGGGAGGTTTAGATTGGATATTAGGAAAAATTTTTTCACTGAAAGTGTTGTCAAGCACTGGAATAGGCTGCCCAGGGAAGTGGTTGAGTCACCATCACTGGAGGTATTTAAAAGTCGTGTAGATGTGGTGCTTAGGGACATGGTTTAGTGGTGGACTTGGCAGTGGTAGGTTAACGGTTGGACTTGATGATCTTAAAGATCTTTTCAAACCTAAACGATTCTATGATTCTATTCTATGATTTGTAGCGCTGTGTTGGGTGAGCCTTTCTAGCTGAAGGCCACCGGAGGGAGCCCCAGCAAAGCAAATGAAGGCTCACGGGAGCTTCTGCATCCATCATTTAGAGCTGTGGCTTTCACCCGGTCATCCCCAAGCCCTTCGGAGTCAAGGGATTATTTCGTGGGGGGGTCATGGAAAGCAAACCGAGAACAGCACAACTGCTGTCAGGAGGTGTCCATCACTGCATGTCAGTCTGCTTCTTTACTAGACTGCAGAACACGGTGATGCAGAAAAGCTCTAGAGGACCCACTGAGTACATGTGCCACAAGGTAATGGGAACAGTCTGTTTACCTGCACTTCTTACCCACATCTGGCCCAGGAGAACTCCTGCCGGATTTGGTGCGAGGTTTGTCTGTCACAGGGAAGCAGCAAGAAGCTTATTGTAGGTGTATTGTGCCTTGCCTTTCTGCAGGCTGTTACGACTGGGCTCTTTTCCTAAACAAAACATCTTCTATAAATGTATTTCAGGATAAATCTGGCATGCTCCTGTTTTTGAGAACGTGGAGCTGTGAGCAGAGTTTAACTGCAGACAGCAAAGGGAATGTGCAGGAGGTCCCCCCGCCACAACAGCTTGCTCTGATATTCCTGCTCTAGTTCACTGGCAGAAATACCTGCTATTTTTAGGCCTACTATTTGCTGATAAAAAAGCTCCACTGTGAGGGTACAGTCCCATAATGGGCTTGAGCTAAACAACTTTGCTGCTAGAGAAAGGGCGAAGCCTTACACTCTATCTTCCACCTTCTACCCTATCCTTCCTCCCTTCCCTCCCTCCTCCCGCTTTGTGCTCCCATCTGTGCAGTGCAGCCTCATTTCCCCTTGCAAATTCTGACTGCAAGATAAAATCATTCAGCTTATTAACCCAGCCATTTGAGCAAGTTCAATCCTCTTACCATKCAGTCAGGCAAGTATGAGAGATGGAACAAAGTAAGCACTGGGAGGGGTGGAGGGAAACCTGCCCCTTACACCGTGGCTGAGCTAATGTTAGCTAAGCTCCTGCTGTATCAGGAAACCATAACCAAATGAAGCCAGCTGGAGCCAGGCTGAAAACAAACAAAATGATGCAACGGGGATAGCAGATCTGCAAGCTGCTTTTTGGAGGACAGCATATGCAAAGAACCTGCATAGGCTCAAGGGGCACTAGACAAGTCCTTGGAGGAGAGATATAATAAGGGTTACTAAACTGATGAACCACTAAAGGCTCACGAGGTCCCCTGAGCTGAAAAAAGTTGGAGGCTGGGAGCGTACCTGAGGAGACAGGGCAGCTCATGTATGCATACCCTGCTCTTTCTCAGGGATATGCCTTTTCTTTCACCAGGCACACACACCCACTAGTGACACATGCACCCACAGTGCCTCCTGCCAGGAGGCAGCTCGCACTCCTCCAGACAGGGAGGGGATTCTCAGCATTTTCAATGCAGACTGACCCATCCCTCCTGATAACCGTGCAGCCATGGAAGAGCCTGCACCAGCCTGTGCTCCACCACCACGCAGCAACAGCTGCTGGCAGGAGGACCTGCAGAGGTTTCACCGCTGCTGCCGGCACCACTGTGCGCATAGTCACCTGCACTGAGCTGCAAGCAGCCTCTGAACATGCATGAATCAGGCCCCATAGCCTTATCGGCAAGCTCCTGCTGCACARCCAGTGCCTCATCCTGGGGAACTGCTTCCCACAGCCAGGCAGCTGGGAGGGCCCCCGGTGCTCCRGACAAGGCCAGATCAGACAACTGTTGTGATGGGCTCCCCACCAGAGAACACAGCAGTGTGACTGGCAGGGCTCCCTCCGAATTTGCCAAGGCTTCCACCAAACTCTCCTTTCGCTGCCATGCTGTCCTCTCAGTCCTCTCACTTCCACAAAGTACCTGGGGGCAGCAAGCAAGCAATACCTGGAGAAGTTTTCCAAGAGTACTTGGAAGGGTCCAGAGAGATCAGCTTCTCCCACAAAATGCACCATCCAAATTACCCAGGACAGCACAGAGAGGAATTTGCCTCAAAGGAGCATCTGGATTTGCTTGTCAGAGGGACTTGGATTACTTTCCAGTCAATCCTTTTGGCCCTTGAGGCGTGCGACAGGGGCGAGATGGATCATGGACAGCCCTGGGGCAGCACTTCACAAGGCTGAGAAAAGAGGTCTGAGACAGCAGAGCCAGGATTACACTCACAGGGGCAGGCACTGAGAGTAAAGAAAAAAGGTTTTTCTCCTTCATTTTTGGGGAACAACAGGGATGCCACCCCCCCACAGCCACTGCACAGTGACACCGCTGAGTTGCCCAAATTTGGGGAAAGCGCAGGGGTTGGCACAGCCAGAAGGCAAGGGAGGAGGTTCACCTTGGGAAAACCACCTTCATCGTCTTAGTGCTCTCCTGCCAGGTCAGTACCACTGCTGTCTCTACTCACTTCTCTTCAGGGTCAGGCTAGCACACGTCCTGAACAAAACCTGAATCCCTGCCTAGCAAGGGGGTCTAGAGAGCTATGGCGAAAGAAAACAGGGAGAAATCAAGTGATTTGCACCCAGATAAGGAGGTGCAAAAAAACAAGCCTCAAAAAATGGTTCTGGAGGAACCAGAAGTGAGGCTGCAGCCTCGGGCACTGGAGGTACTTGTGCTCTAAGTTCTCCCTCTTGGCATGAATGAGGGGAGGCCACAAACACACAAGTGCTCACCGCTGCGTGCAGAATGTTCCCCCTTCTGCCTCCCCAGCCCGTGGGACCAGGTCTGTGCCCCTTGCCAGGGTGCTTCACCCTCACTGCCAGTTAAGACGTGCCGCTGCTTTGCGTGTGAGCGGAGAGGCAGAGCGAGTGCAGCAAGAGTGTGGAGAGGTGCCTTCACAGCACTGTTTGGAGATGGGTGGGGGCTGGATGTAAGACCTCCTTTCCTGTGAGCCTGGGCTTGGTGAACCCTCTGTCTGAACAACCAAGGCTGTTCCTAAATTCTTATYCTGACTCCGAACATCTCCTGTCCATCTTACTTTTGGGAAAATCACCTCATTTCTATGCCTCCTCTGTTAAGGGAGGAGGATGGCATTTTTGTCTAGCTTGTAAGCTCCTCTGGGCAGGGAGAGAGGGCCCTTTATATAAAGGAACCAGCATAATGAAGGTCTTGACCCCAGACCTCACAGCAGCTTGCTGGACCAAAGTGCTAAACACAGCACCAAATAATGTGTTGAACTTAAAAGTCCTGCAGCTTTATTAATTTTCCWGGTTTTCAATTGTAAGGCACTCTGTAATAGCAAGTTAACAAATCAGCAGTGCTCCTAATCACGGGTTGGATCTCAAACGCTCTCCAAGGAAACGCTTCCATAAGACACCCAAATCTCTCACTCATGCTCTTCAGTCTGTGCACCGTTGCTTCTCGAATACTGTTCTTCAACTCAGCATTTCCACTCCTCTTCCTTGCCATTTATCCTACCCCACTGACTGCCCCTCATACCAGACTAGTGAAATTTACCTTCACCCACAGCATCAAAGCGGTGCCCTCACACCACTGATGGTGATTAGCGCTTAACTGTGAGTGACCTGGAGGACTCAGAGAGGGTGCGTCTCCGTGCACTCAGTGGCACAGTCCTTCGCGCCTGCGTGTGTCACCCCCCGGCACATGAAACAAAGCCACAGCCAGTTTGCACCAGACGCACTCCTCTCCCAGACCGATATGGCGACTGCGGCTACGAAGACCTCACCCTTCTCTGTGCTGTGCTGTGTAGCATTTACTGGGGTTGCTATAATTAAGGATCTTTGATAAGATCTGCTTATATAACCATGGTGATTAGGGAAGTATAGGCATGGAAGATTAGATGAGATTACTAGCTACAGCTCTGTTCTAATGTACACGAGTTGCCTTCTCCAATTAATTTTTTGACGTTATACCTTAAATTGATTCTCTTTCCTCACGGTTGTGCCTTGTTCCAAGAGGTGTCAAGCAGAGAGCTGGTAAAATTGTTCAAAGGGCTTGCTGGCTATGGGTTACTAATTATCCCTACACAAGCACTGTTAGCAAAATCCCTCTAACCTGAGAAACCAAGTCCTGTGCACCAGCCTGGAACTCCAGGTACCTCTTTAATTCACAGAGTTCTCAGCACCGGCAACAASAAGGTGCTATATTCCAGTGAATGCGTTAAGTACTTTATGTACTGATCCCTCCCCGGGATGTGTTTCTGTGTTTGTTTTAATCTCTTTTTTCTATATCCAAACATTGCAGTCTTTTGTTTCACAACCATTTTTTCTTCCCCTTTCCTCCTTGCTCTGCCTCTGTTAAAACTGGCTGCTTCCCTACCGCCTTATTTTTTTTTCCCACCTCTTTATCTCCAAACCAAATCTGGGTGGCACCATTTTTCCTCACCATGTGTTAGTTGGTATCCAGTGATGACACTGGGCTTAAGAAGGCAGACCAAAACAGAGGAGGGTTTGTGGCAGCATTTAACCCATTAGATCTAAGCCGGTTGGGGGCGGGGAGTAACCTGCAGTAAGTCACTAACCTGAACAACCCCATAGCAGTGGAGAGTATGTGGAAAGCAGGGAACACATCCAAGTTGTGTTTCCCTCTCCCGAGTCCTGCAAATGTCCTCRTTTAGATTTGGGCAAAATAAAATATGCAATAATGAGTAGTCACAYGGACTTCTGCCTTTGATTCCTCCTTTTCTCCGGAGACCCTTTCCTTCACGTTTCCTTTACTTTGCTGGCTCCTGTCTTCCCTCCCACCTTTCTAGCTGTAACATCAACATTAACTTCTAAGTGTCTTCTTCCCTCTCCCTCTCTTCTCACACTCCCTAGTTTCTGTCCCAGGTCCCCTTCTTTCTTTTAAGTGTGGCCCTGTATGCCAGGTGAAGCCACCTGAGAAGACTGAGTAATACAGTTGCTAAGAAGGAGCCTTTCATCCTCACTGTGACATGTYCGTGCGATGTTGCCTGCAATGTCTGTAGGCTCTGTCCATACCGCTGCCCTTCTGTTAGACAGATGCAGTGCAGCATCTCTTTCTTCCAACAATGGTTTGGCTGCTTTGACACAAGGGGAAGATATCCCACTTCCCAGATAATCGGTTGCAATTCTAACACCTCTAATGTAGATGAAATTCTGGCTCTTTGATGCTGGATTAATTACAAGCTCGTTGACAGCTCATGAACTCACACGCAAAAAGATATTTTGTTTCATTTCTCGATTCATTCTTAGATATCTATAGAAGGAAGAAACATGTGAAAAGACTGGCTGCTATCACTATGCAAAGCACAGACACCCCCTCGACACACCACGGGTACTGTGATGGCACAGCACCCYCCCGCTCTGGTGTGTCGCGGTGACRGTCTTGTCAACACACGCATGGCCAGGCTGAGCACAGGAGGGAAATGGGACACCGAAAGAGGCAGAGGGTTATAAAGTTCTGGTGGGAATGGACTCCGCTGTCCCCAGTGTAAGGGGCACCCCTGGTACACAGGACTGCTGAGAAAATGAGGAGCAAGATACGAGTCGGTTTATTTTTCAATAGTTCCATGACCTGTAAGGCATAGTCCGGATTCTAGGACTACTGTCTCACAAAACTGTGAAAAGATATTACTAGTCAAGCACTCTYTACCCAGCCAACCACTACCAGCGCCGTACCGGTTCCACAAGCCACAAAGCAGAACTCCATGCAATTTTCTCTTTTGGCTTGTACTCTTAATGAGTTATTTTAGGCATTTACTTTTGCTGGAGGTATCATAAGATTTCTGCTTGTCATGTACAAAGGCGTATTTCCAACATGGGAGCAGCTGTTTTATTTTGTTTTCTAATAGCATCTCCAGGTCAAGTTACTTGTCTGTGAAACATGGATCCCAGGGTCAGCAGACTTCAGCACAACAACTGACTTACAGAGTGTCTAAGTTAAAGCCACGCTCTGGAAAATGTTTCTTGCTCGCAGCAAGCTAGTACACCATGTACCGCAAGCTAGAGCAAAGGGAAATCTAAAGTGAATGGGGTCTTTACAAGGTAAGGAGTGAGAACCCAGTGCATTTCAAATAGTGAAAACAGATTTTAATTCGTCAGGAAAAATATATTTCAACATACTTTAGCTGTAGGCTTTAACAAAAACATTAGAGCAAAAATCAATGCTTGTCAAAATTGAATCTGCTTATTCAATCAAAATTGTTCTGCTTATTATGTAAAGCATATACTCTGTGAACACACATTACAGGCTGCTTTCTGTGATGAATGAAAATCACCAGGAACTTCTACTTTGTCAGAACTCATTGCAGGCCACTGCAGTTGTAGTTCCCTTGACGACTTGGGCTAGGTCAAGACTCACAGCAGGTTCCCACCAGGTGAYTGAGCTGATCTAGCAGGATACTGCTATTGAAAGGAGCTGTCACACTCCATCATCCTTGCTCCAAGCTACAGCTGCAGCAGTCCTGATCTTCCCTTGTGCTAGCTCTGGCACTCACTGAACTGCTCAGTGAGCCAGTGCAGTTCACTACATGAGCAGGAAATCACGCTTTTATTTGCAGGGTTTGGCTTCTGCTGGTTTAGTGAGTTTAAACTGCAGTGGTAAGCTGTGCTGGTTTTGGCTGGGTAGAGTTAATTTTCTTCATAGTAGCTAGTATGGGGCTATGTTTTGGATTTATGCTGGAGACAGTGTTGGTAACACAGGGGTGTTTTMGTTACTGCTGAGCAGTGCTTACACAGAGCCAAGGCCTTTTCTGCTTCTCACACCACCCACCAACGAGTGGGCTGGGGGGGCACAAGAAGCTGGGAGGGGACACAGCCGGGACAGCTGACCCCAACTGACCGAAGGGATATTCCATACCATATGACGTCATGCTCAGCATATAAAGCTGGGGGAAGAAGAAGGAAGGGGGGGCATTCAGAGTGGTGGCATTTGTCTTCCCAAGTAACCGTTAGGCATGATGGAGCCCTGCTTTCCTGGGGATGGCTGAACACCTGCCTGCCCATGGGAAGCGGTGAATTAATTCCTTGTTTTGCTTTGCTTGCATGCGCAGCTTTTCCTTTGCCTATTAAACTGTCTTTATCTCAACCCACGAGTTTTCTCAYTTTTACCCTTCCGATTCTCTCCCCCATCCCACCAGGGAGGAGTGAGCAAGTGGCTGTGTGGGGCTTAGTTGCCGGCTGAGGTTAAACCATGACATAAGCCTAGGTGGGAAGCAGACCAACAGTGAGCAACTGAGGCAAAGAAAGTGCATCCTCTACACACAAACCTTATTGGGCACATACACCGCCAGGCAAACCTAAGCAGCAGTACCGGTTCTCTGGTAACAAGATCTTCTCAGACTTTGCCAGGGTTTTCTGCTCTAGCACCTGCATCACAATTGTGAATTTGAAGGGAAGTGGGGAGTGCAGGAGGAAGGAGTGAAGGGAAGTTAATYTGTCTGTATGTGGCAGAAGTTCTAGCAGAAAGCTTTTGTCATCTCAGTAAGGAGCAGTGGAAAGCAGGTGAGCTTTACATCCCAAAAGAGYATGTACAGAAAGAACATGGCAGGACATACAGCGGTGCCAAGAGGACTGTCCTTGTCCTGTGATGGGTCACGTTGTCTTTGAATCAGCACAAACCAACTGAGGAATTTCAGGGGGTAACATAGAAAGCAACTGGACTCCCTTCACTGGGTGTAACTATTGTCAAAGTAGTGAAACATTACTAAAATTACCGTTCCATTTTTAAAGTAGATGCATTTTACAAATCTTTTGGAGTCAGACAGACAAACATTCAGCTTAYTTCCTCGGAACTGGACTTGCTGTTAAGTTTCAACTGTACTGTGCTAGGGCTCAATGCAGCAAGCACTTGTGCTTGCCAATAGTCCTATTGACTACAACTGGGGCTGTGAACACTATGTGAAATAAAGCATATTTGTAAATGTTTCAGGGAATTCCAAAATAGCTAAGAGACACATTTACTTGTAATACAGAGTGCTCAGTCTTTGTGTTCTGCACCAACAAAATGAGTACATTTGCTTTCCTGCAATGATTTTCAGGCTGGAACACCACTTTTGTTGCAAATGCTGATCAGGCTGTATAGTATCAGTCTTCCGCATGCATTACTATTTCAAAAATTTAAATTCRCTTGGTTCAAATTTGCAGCTTTTGGCACATAATTCCATGAAACTTCCCAGAATGACCAGAAAGAATTTGGTCCTACCCTCCCTCCTGCTTTTAATTAAAATGCCTATTTTTCTTTGCAGCTGATCCAACTTTTAAACTCCTTCAGAACCTGCACTTTCCTGCCTTGAGCAATTAGTTTATTCCAGCACTTGAAGTCACGGTAACAAAGTCTAATTTGGATTTCTTGTCACTGTCGTTTGTACCAATGACTAATTGCAACCACTGGCTAAGCTGTCTTTCTTCTGCTCTGAGCTTACTCTGGCAACATTCGGATTGCTTCAGAAGTTTGGGTACACCACCCAGCTGGCCACACAAAACCGCAGAATGGGAGGAGGGTGTCATTYGGAAATTTGGGCACACATCTGGACATGGAGGCACAGTACACCTCAGCAACTCCCCCACCGGAACCACGGGGACAGCATAACGTGTATTACGACTGGAGCAACACTCCTGACGAGACCCACGCCAGTCTCTGTGGGCACAAGCGAGCCCCTCGTTCCACAGGGCAGCCTCCATTCCGCCACAGGCCGTTCAGTCCCCGGTGGGCAGCTGGCGCCCCTCCCCAAAGCACCCCCTCCCGGACTCCTGTGATGCACAGCACCGCTTTTCCCTCTGCTCTGCCCAGGGCAGGACTCCAGCCCCGGCGGCCGCCGGACACCAGCCCAGCGGGGCGGGCGGGCACCTCCACACCGCGGCCCGCCCCGCTGCGCTACACCGCGCCGGCCCCGCTGCACCCCCCTGCGCATGCGCGGCAAGCGGCACCGCGTGGCGCGAGCGGGACCCGCGCGCCCTGCCCGCGCCGCGAAGGGAGAGGGGGGAGGGGAAAAGAAGCCCACGCCGCTCCCCCAATGCGGAGCTGGCGGCCCCGCGCGCATGCGCAAAGAGCCGTGCCCCCCTCCCTACCCCCCCCCCGCCCGCGGGGCTCGGTAGAAGTGTTTCCGGCGCTGCGGCTGTGACGTCCGCGGTCGGCGCCGGGCTGTCCGGCGGGCGGGCGGTGGGAGATGGCGGAGTATCTGGCCTCCATCTTCGGAACAGAGAAGGACAAGTGAGTGGCCCATCCCCCCCTCTCCCGCGCCGCTCCCGCGGCTTCGGCGCCCCGGCGGGGAGCTCGAGGGAGGCCGGAGGCTGGTGGCGGGTTCCGCGGGGCGCGGGGACACGCAGCGCCCGCCCGGGCGGCCTGTACTGATAGTGGCGGTCAGCCCTCCCTCCCTCCCCGCGGGGGGACCCGGCCCGTTTCTTCCACTCCCTCCTCWGGGGCCTGCAGCACCCCCGCGACCGGGGCGCGCGACCGGGAGCTCCCCTCCCGCCACTGCCGCGCGCTGGAACGTGGCGGCGCGCGGCCGCGGACAGAAGAGGAAGCGAGGCGGGCGCGCTCCCCGTCCCCCCTCCCCCCCCCC
>JASVER010000046.1:522395-535939 GCA_030449065.1 Oceanodroma leucorhoa | reverse complement strand
CCCCCCCCGCCCCTCCGGCGACTGCGCTTTTCCGGCGGCGGGCGGGAGCGGTGGGTGCCGCTGGGTGCCGGGCTTCCCGCCGCCGCCCGCCAGCAAGGGCCTCCTCTTCCCCTTTTGTTCGCGTCTCTGCGCCTCGCGGCAGCCCGAGAGCTTCCGCTCCGCTGCGAGGACAGCGACCGGTTATTTCTCCCCCCTCCCCAGGGTGCGGAGGATTTCCCCGACTGCTGCATCCCGATCCTCAGGCTTCTGCCTGCAGCCTTCCACGCGTCGGGAGCGTCTCTAGTTTCTCTGGTTGTTGGAAGCATACTTACAAAACCCTCCTAACGAAAATTTGGTCACCGTCGGCCTGACCAAAGCAACGTGTTTTTCCACTCGTAAAAATGAAAGGGGGCATCGATGTGCTACTGGACTAAATTACTCTTGCCAGCCTCCGGCCGCGAGGCTTCTGTTTTCCTTCTACTCTAGTGCTGCATGCCAGTTCCAATTCGCCCGTCTGTCAGAAAAGCAATATCGGCAGCCTCTCTTGAGCTSTGTTACTGTAGCATCCTTTCTGATATAATGCATTACAGTTTAACAGCATTAGTATATGCCAGTACAGCAGGCAAGAAATTCCTGTACTGGTCTTATTTTCTATTGGAAAAGCAAGCAGAACTCTCCAGAAAGTGTTGAAGTTGGAGGCACTATTGGAAATTTTATAGTTAGGTATTTTTTTTGTTTCAGGATAGAGTTCAGAGAAGACAGTAAGTATATTGTAATGCTAAATATATATTTTCCAAAATGTAATGAAGAGTAAGCATGTTACAATTTTACAATAGAATGTTTTGCTAGAGATCAGATATGCTTTAGTACTTTAATATTTTTCCCTTCCATGAGTTGATGTTGGTTACACAGGATTGTGGAAAGAATTGGTGTTAACTGTGAGCATGGGAATAATAATCTTTCTTCCAGGAGAATTCTTATATTTTACTTACACATATATAGCCCATAATAGTTTTATTGCCCTTCAGAATTTTGCATTCAGTTTCCCAGTCAAGGTAACTAAACTCCTTATGGTTTTCTTTCATCATTCCATGTGAATTACACTTATATGTGAGAGTTTTTACTGGCATTCCTAAACCAGCATAGTTTTGAAGGTGTCATTAGATGATGGTTAATTCAAGAAAAGCTTGTGGTTTAAAAAAAAAAAAATTAACTACATTCATGGAAATGGCTTAATTAAATTAACTTATTTTGCTTATGTGTATTCTCTCTGTAACGCGATTTTTCTCTTTTGTGAATTATGTCAAATACTGTGTTGGCAGCAATCTAAGTTACCCTGAGAGTATAACTTTAAACAGGTAGTTTATAAAGCATTAGGTAGGTGCAACTGTATCAGCTTTAAAGCAGGTTATATTGCCTAAACTAGGGGGTTGCATGAACTAAGACACAACCATATAGCTCATAGTGTAACTTTTCAGACTGTTTTTCATATTGTTTGCCATCCCATCACCCAGTGAAACCGATATAAAGAAGGGGTGGAGAACCAGAAGGGTAAAACAATAGTGATTGCCTCTATCCGTGGTGGTATCAGGAATGCACTTTGGGTTTGAGTAGCAGGTGAAATTGATTTGATGACTTGCTGTAAATTAGGAGTAAAGAGGAATGAATATGAACAGGTTTGCTGTAATGCTTTCCTATACTGTTTTGATTTTTTTTTTCTGTGTTATTTCTCCACATCAAGATAAAGGCATTTAGGGCATATGTTTTATAGGAATTGCATATGAATGTCTTTCTATTCCAATATGTAACTACTTTGGTTTTTTTACTTGCAGAGTCAACTGTTCATTTTATTTCAAAATTGGAGCTTGTCGTCATGGAGACAGATGTTCTCGGTTGCACAACAAACCAACATTTAGCCAGGTTTGTTTTCCTTTTGTTTTCTCTTTCTTGTGGAAGTATATTCTTCTATAAAACGTAGATTCTCAGATAGAAGTGAATAATTACTGAGCTCCAGATTAACTAGTTCACATTTGGCCCCAGATTATATGGGTTTTTGCTTTTTTTGGGGGTATTCCATTTACTTCTCCCAGCATTTCTAATTATCTCCTGTCACCCTTAATGGCTGCAGGAAGCGATGCTGTTGTAAGCTTGCCTGTAGTAGAGACCAACCAGTGCTAACTTTCAGGTGAGTGTGCCTTCTCAGTGGTGTTTAGGCACTTAAACCATCCCAGGTTTTTTTAATCACAAACAATGGCAGCATGTTCTGCCTATCTCAAAGGTGTGAACTTAAGTCCTTTATGCATATAATAGAAGACGACTAATTAATAAATAAAAGCGACTCTTCTGTCGTTATATTTGCTCTCTGACCCAGGCTCTTAAGTTTCAAGAGTAACTTACATACTTGCTTTGAATGTGAAAGAATTGTTTCTTGAAARCAACTTGCCTGGTTCTGAGGGTGTATATGTCAGTTCACTTTACAGATTGTTTAATCTTTGGCTATGTGAATATTGTTAGAGACATGATATGTGACTGCATGTCTGCCAAAAATAAAAAAAGGTGCAGTGGATGATAGGGTTTTTATTACTATGAGCTCTATAGTTTTCAGAAATTACATTCCTGGAGAACTGTATGCTTTGCCTTTTTCTATCACTGCTGATTGTCAAGGTATACAGGTAAATAGATTTTTGGGGGAGTACTGTATATGATAAGTACTGCCTATGGAAGCTGTTGCATTATCAGCAGTTTTACCTACAAAGGTAAAGTTTACATAGGGGTGGAGTCCTCTGCGATTTCATTTTAGCTGACTTGCAGCAGGATTGATTAGAATGGTGGACTGGTGTTGGTTTGGGGGGAATTAGGGAAGCAAGTACTATCCACATGACTGGAGTTCAAAGCAATGGTRCTCATGAAGTTGAACTTTGCAAGCGCATGAGTAGGCAGGGTAGTTCTGGGGGGGCTGTCTAGGTCACTGATCCATAGGGACCACTGCTGGTACTTCATCTACAAAAACAGATTTCCACTTCTGGGAATTTAATTATTTTTAATGTAAATATTGTATCTCAAAAATAATATTGTCCATTTTCAAAATTACTGCATGTTGCTGACCTACATGAGAGCATGCTGAAATGTGATTGGTTATTTAGAGACCTGAATTTAGGTCATTGGCTGCTAGAAAATATTTCTAAACTAGACAATTTCCACAGTAGCTGTCTTTAAGTTAAAAAAAMCAAAACAAAACAAACCACACAAGAAAACCCACAAAAAACCAAACTACACCTTTTTTTACAAAAAAAACAACTTGTGTGCAACAGCAGTTTCCTCTGTCAGTGCAGTCTTTAGCTTTGCTTTAGAAACTGCAGTTAGCAATGCCAGCTGAAGTGGTTCAGCAGGGCGTGTCAGATTCATCCAGTGGTGTCTGGGACCGCTACAGCATCGCACCTGGCAGATGTGCTGTATTGTAACAGCTCTACATACCTGGCAGATGTGTAGGGCTCACYACAGAAATCTTTATTTGTATGCAGATTGATAATCAGCTGTGATAGAAAATAGAAGAACAGATATCTTACTAATGGGAAGTTACCGGCACAGTATTTTTATCTTGTGTTGCTATTGCTGGTGCAGCTACTTTATAGAAGAGCTGTGTTAGTAAAGGTCGTGCARTCCAGGGTGATCAAATTACCACCAATCAGCAGAAACACTGTAACTATATGCATGTTTCTGGCTCGCTCCAACTGTAGGCTAAAACATAGTTACTTTAAACCTGGGCCACGGAAGCACAAAGCTTTGGTTGGTGTGACCATACCCGTTATAAAACAAGTGTGGTTTTTAAATGTGGTGTTACAGATTTTTTTTACGTGTTAAGTGGGTAGCATGTGTAGGTATGATGTTGCTGGTCCTGTGACTTCTTTAAGCTCTGAATTCTTACTGTGACTAATAATAATGTGTAAGCTAAAATTATTTGGGGATTGCAATTCATACTAACTAACATTGAGCTTGTATTTTTAAGTAATCAAATTTCAATTTTTGAGCTGATTACAGTGATATGGACGTTTGGATTTTTTTTTTGTAATATTAGTTTACTAACTTAAACATGGTTTGTTTTTTCAGACAACTTGATTTTAAGAAGAACGGTACAAATGTAAGGTTTCAAGTCTGCCTGGGCTAATTCTTCAACTAAAAAGCAGAAGGGCTAAAAGGATATTGTCCTTATTTGAAGGATCGGAAACATGTGAACCTATGATGCTATTATATTATTTAAACAGAAATTCCACCAAGAAATTCCTGATGCACAAAATGAGATGTAGCTCTTGCCTAAAAACCTTACTGTCTGGTGTAACATCTTAGTCTCTGTGGCATTATGTATTACATGCTGTGCACATATCACTGTTTTTTTTCCCCTAGACTTACAATAATGAATCTGGTCTTGAAAGCTAGGCATCTCTAATATCACGTAGTTTGACATTTTAGGTTACTGTGCCTCACAACTCCCATATTGAGGATAGCTGTTGAGACAATGCAGCTCTTTCTTGGTGGTTAATTAAAACTGTTTTCATAATATGATGGTCTGGATGCAATTTTGGAAGATACTCTGCAAATACAAAAGGAAGTCTTAAGAATAAAATATTACTTTTAGCTGTTTGCAAACAAGTTGTCTCTTTGCAATTGTCTATTATATGCACAGCAGCCAGTAGAATTCCCCTTTTTATTTTTTTTCCCCGCAGACCATCTTGATTCAAAACATCTATCGTAACCCCCAAAACAGTGCACAGACGGCTGACGGCTCACACTGTAAGTCCCACAGTTGGAGAAATTTTTTTAAAGAATGGTGTTAAAGAGCCCACTCCTAATTATGAGAAAATAATGTTGGCTTCTGAGCTGCTGACATAAAGCTGTTGCAAACAGGACAAGTGACGGAACTCTTGCGCATAGATCAAGAACTTGTCAAATGTGTGCAATTCAGGATGCAGAAGTGACTGCATAAATTGGACTTAATGCAGATTCTCTTTTGCACTGCAAAGTGAAACTTGATTGCTTAGTACCACTGCATTCTTTTTAAAGGGTTAAACTGCAGACATTTCTCAAATTCTTGATTTAACAAAAAAAAAAATAAATAGGTATATGTGTGATGTACGGTAAGTTTCCCAAAACTGTGGGTTTTCTTTCATCTTAACTTTTTTTAGGAAAATGGAGATTTCATGTTATGCTGTAATTATTGTATTACTTCCTTTCCTGGGGTTTTGCTACTAAGAAACCATTCAGTAAAACCAAATTCAAAGAAATGATTATGCTTGTAATTTGAATACTGTGTTTGGATGCCATCTATTACATATCTGCCTGAAACCATGCAAAACCCCTCTATAGTAATATTGGTGAATAAAATTTGAAAAAATACAATAATGGAGTATCATGAGATCTCTATTACTTTACAGTGTTAGGTTGATTCAGAAAGGTCACCAGCTAAGTGAAAGTTCTCCTTCTTGGGAGAGAATAACCACCTCTCTTTCAGCACAGACTCGGCTAAAGCGACCCTAAAGGAAACCGGTTTCTTGTTAAAATTATTTTCCATAATATAAAGTTGTTGCGTTTTGTATTTCAGACCATTGCCCTCTTGAACATTTACCGTAACCCTCAAAACTCTTCCCAGTCTGCTGACGGTTTGCGCTGTAAGTTCATACAAGTTCCTTCACTGGTTCCCTGGGCTTGATTGTCAGAGCTCAGTGTCGACTTAAGCTGGTCTACCATTTTAGTTTAACAGATCAAACTGACCACGTTTCATTAAAAATGTCCAAAACAAACACAAAAAAAACCCCAAAAAAAMCCCAAAACTTTTTTTTCCCACTCACCTTCCTCCCTACTCCCAAAACTGTGAGGGGAATCTGAATACCATCTACTAAGTCAAAAAGGGTTGAAATTGTACTTCCCCTGTAAAGCAGTCTTGGTTGCACGGCCTTCTTCCCTCCGCCTTTCTCCCTGCCAGTTGCCTGCATTCTAGGAATGCTTTTCTTTGTTTTGTGCTATCCATTAGGTTCCACTCGCTAAAAGAGCAGGACAATGACACATTGACTTCATCCAGAACAAATTCCCTGCTCTGTAAATGTTAAGACAACTTGAATTTGAAACCTTTCAGACTGCATGCAGAAATTTGTCCTAGGTTAATGCAGCTTCCATTTAGAGTCTACTTTGGAAGAATACACTTTGACTGACAACACTTCCCTTCTGGCAGCTGTCCTTTTTGGATAGGTGCATGCTTAAAATTCCTCCCATGCTTTGAAAATTCAAATTCCAAAACCAAGTTGCATATTTACCTAGGAAAAATATAGCTTTGAAAGTACTTTTGAGGAGGGGAAGGCATTTGGGTATGGTCATGAACTAATTTAATGACTCCTCATGAGGTAGGAATGGGCATAAGAAAACACACCTACTGTGAGACTGGCAGAAGTTAAATGACCAGGATTGTTGATCGGCGATTACTGATATATCATTGTGATTGAATCACCAATATTAGAGTAAGATTTAAAAAAAAAAAAAAAAAAAANAAAACAACTTAGGACCAAAAAGGATCGGTGTTCTTTTCTAACTAATATTTCTTGGTGAAGTGAATATTGACTGTGTGGTAATAAAGCTTTGTTTGGCTATTCCTTTTTTGACTGTTGGATTATAGACTAGTTCAGATTAGTTACCAGCATTTGATTAGACATGCTTTGTGAAATCAGCCACTAACTTAAAAGTCAACACTGTCTTCTCTTCTGCTTCTAAAAGTAGTAATGGCCCAATTAAGTAACTTGAGTTTTTTGTCACGCAATCAAGCTAGATATGTAATGAGCTATGTAAGTTTGTCTAGATGCTTAAACAGTTCCATTGGTTTGTAGGCTTTCTTGTTGCAGATGCTTAGTAGTTAATGCTGTTTCAGTAAACCAAAAAATGTACAGTTGGGTATTTCCACTCTGTCCCTAAATTCTCAATACGCTGGTAACTAATTTGCACAGAGTTACAGCAGTTTGGTGTGTGGAGCTGTTTAGATTGTACAGCTGCAAGAGTCTTGAACAGATTCTCTAGCGTTCTAAATGCTGGTATCCAACTCTAGTTTGTCTTGACAAGGGGGTAGCTATTGAACAGAGCCTAACTGTACCTTCTGCGGTAGAGCTGGAGCTCTGGTATCAGTAGGTTTGCTGAAACGCCTGGCTCCCTGGTTTTTCAATATGTGTCCCTACTTAAGTACTGCATGTATTTTAAATGGATAACTTGGGTAGCTATTTAATGCTTTTGTTGTTGTTGCTTAACTRTCTTCCTTTCTATTGCCGTCGTAGAGGATTAACCTTAGTTTTGAACAGCGATAGTTTTCCTGAGTATTTTAATTAGTAATTGGGCTTCTCAAGGTTCAGATACCGGTAGCCCTGGAATATGAATGTTTATAAAGCCTGTGCACATGTATGCTTCCCACTTTAGAAGGACATTCAAGTAGTCATTAACTAACTGTTGCTTATGATCTCCTAATTTGACAATGGAATCTCCTTATAAGTTTTTAGCACTTGTCCATCTGGTAAAAAGTAGTTACTCCCAGTGTGGCTCATAGAGCCTCTGTCTGATATCTTTTAAAAAAAAAAAAAAAAAAAAAAAATCCTTAGGTATTAGTAAGCTGTTATCAGTGGTGTTGGCAGAACTTTGGGAATATAGTTAAGTATTAAACTGTCTAGAAATACTGGTTTAATGTTTGATATTCCTTAACTTGCTATATAACTGTGGGGAAGAAGAAAGTTCTTAAAAGCAAACAAGTTTCAAATGCAGAAACATTGTTAGCCTAAACTATATAACAAATGCCCCTTAGCCTTCTCCAGGAAGTGAGCTGGGTGGAAGAAAAGTAAATACAGTTCCAGAGAGTGTGGCTGGTTAATATTAGAGCCTTTGAAGAAAAATGTAAAGTTCGTCCAAGTGGTAATATTAGCCAAAAATGACTGWCCGCAAAGCATCTCTTTTTTTCATAGCAGCCTGAAGTGAATAAACTCAGCTTTGTTGGCTCAGTTTCTTATCTTTCACATTCTGTGAACTAGAACAGTAGTGTTTGTAATTTAAGGGCTAGAATATTTTTCTAGCATAATATGCAGGGTTCATTTTAAAACTGCTCCGCTTGATCTTAATAAACCACTTAACTGCTGAAGAGCTAATACGTTAGGCTTTAATGTATACAGCTAATGTAGTTTAAAATGCTGTAGACTGGAAGAAATAAATGAAATTCATTTTTATATTCTCAATGCTTTGAAAAGTCAGCTAAACTTACGTTGTTTTTTATAGCAGCAGGCAAGCAGCKCTCATTTGTAAAGTCCAGTTTGGAGCATGAAAATAATCTAACCTGAATATATGGCTGGCTTGTCTTGCACTAAAAGGCATTCTGCAGGACTACAGAAAAATTAAGTTATATGCAAAATTAAACTAGAAAATTGCTCTCTGTTGCAAAGCATTATGGTACCCTTTGAGGGCACTGAGAAAAGTGTGTCATTTCAATAACTATTTTGAGCAAATAAAAAAAAAAATAATCCTGGGCTATGTTACATTGTGAACTCTCAAATTCTAGTGTGTATGCTGGAGAGGTGGACATRTTAAAATGAAATTCTGCCTTTAGGAAGAGGAACACTAAATTGTAATCATGCTTTAAAATATGCAAATGTAACAAAGCACTTGCCTTCTGTTTAGGTAAAATTGTTGGTAGATGGAGGGTGAGATTGTACATTAAATTTAAGTGATATTTCAAAGTAATTCCTTTCCCCTTCCTTTAAATTTGTGTCATACAAGTTTGGCTCTGATTAAAACTTGTTCTGATTTGATCATGTCAATGTAATGTTTTGACATATACTTTGGGGACTCAAAGCTCTTCACACATACTTATTTTTAATATTCCTATTAGTTAGCTCCATGCTATATGGTGACTTTTATGCTCCAGRTGGCCTCTCTAGATTGTTTTGTAGTATTGTCAAAATCTCTTCATCCTTTTTTATAGGCTCTAATCGATATGACTCTTGATTTTTACAGGTGCTGTGAGCGATGTTGAGATGCAGGAACATTATGATGAATTCTTTGAGGTACGTAAAAGATATAAAAATGCGTTAAAGTGTTTGTGGATTTGCCATCACAAATGAGTTAGATGGATTCACCGTGTAGCACAATTAGATGGATTCAGAGAAAAGCACTTGTTTCCTCACGTGTTCATATAAAACTTCAAACTTTCAGTGCTAAATATTTCCTGGTATAACCTTTGGTTAGTTTGGCTTTAACTTTACTGTTTATAATAGACTGTTTAAAAATCAGCAACTTAAGCGATGTGGCATTTTGATTCCATAATTCCCTTCTTTCCTGTAAATTTAAACTATACTTAATTATTTGTATAGAAGCAAATTAAATAAAACTATAGCATCAAGCCTTGTATGTAGTGTTTTCAGTGTATCTTACRTTAAGTACTGTATACATATTGTTTTCCGTAGCTTTTTATTGTATCCTGTTAGTGCTGTACTTACAGATGGACACAATACAGGCCAAGCAAGTACTAATTTTAAAATCAGAAACGTAAAAAAAGGGAGTTTTGTTTTGCCTTTTTTAAGGCAGGCCTTCTTTTGTACTTATTAACAGCTAAATGCAATACTTCTGTACTTGTAACTAATACGCTGCAAACTTTTAATTGGTTGCTTTATGCTTAGGAGGTCTTCACAGAAATGGAAGAAAAATATGGTGAAGTTGAGGAGATGAATGTTTGTGATAACCTTGGAGATCATCTAGTTGGAAATGTATACGTAAAGGTAGGATAAAGAAGTACATGTTTGCATCATCAGTAGGGGTGGTATTTATTGATTTATAATCTTAAAAGCTACTGTATGCTTGTAGATTTTGTGAGAGTAGCTCTTCMGGATATAAGCTCCTCTCCAACTTCACAATATAAAGTAGGAAGACTGAAAATATGAATGGAATTTGAAAGAAATTTAAGAGATGATGAGAAGCTTTCTTGATAGTCAAAATCTGTGTCATTTTCAGAAAGATTAATACTTGGGGKTTTTTTTTATGCTGTATAAACACAGTCACCACTGCTGGACTGTTTAGTTTGCCAGGATTAATATGGGGTCTGTCTTCCCATCACACTGCCTTTTAAGCACTTCATTATGAGCAGAGGTTTATTTGCAACAGGTGTGTTTATTTTCAACAGGTGCATTTATTTTCTAACTTCCCAGTTAAACAAAAGATCTTGTAACCAAGTTACATTTGGCAGTAGCTGGGTGGTTTAAGGGGCAAACTGGAGCATTTAAGTTTAGCTCTTAAAAGTCCTTGGTATCTCTTGAATGAGTACAAAATTGTCACCTGCAGAAGTCTTACTGTGTGTACACAGTGTTGGGGAGGTGTGAGAGAGTTTGTTTTAATATTTTTACTGTACATTCCCTTAATTGGAAAGTATTTTCATGCCTAAAATTCTCAGCTGTGTAGGTCATAATCAGAAGTAAAAGTTGTTTTTAAAAATTTGCAAGTGGTTAGCTGTGAAAAGGGATTTCAAATTTAAGTTTTACATTCATCATAAAACAGGGTCAGATTTTTGTAAATTCTAATTTAAATGAATGAGAGCTTCAGTTCTCATGCAGATTTCTCTTAAATGTTTGGAAAAAATCCATTACATTTGGAGCATTAGTGCTCTAGAAAGTACTCTTAAGCATTCTCTTTGTTGAAGGTTGTGCTAAGAAAACACAGTATTTTCCATCATATCTCTTAATACAAGCCACAAAACTTGAAAGACCAAATAGAACATAAGTAAGAGAAAATATCCATGTTTTGATTAGCTTTGAGTCCTGATTAATGAAAAGCTAGCGTCTTTACCCTTGATTTGATGGACTGTCCCAGAACTCTGAAGCAGCTTCTAGTTTGATTACTAGTCCTAAGCCTCAGATACTGCACAACTGATTTGATAGGAATCTTCAATCTACTTCTGTTGCTTCAAAATTAACATGAGAAAATGTTAATTTTGCTTTTAGTTTCGCCGTGAAGAAGATGCGGAAAAGGCTGTGATTGACCTGAACAATCGCTGGTTTAATGGACAGCCCATTCATGCTGAGCTTTCACCTGTGACTGACTTCAGAGAGGCCTGTTGCCGTCAATATGAAATGGGGTAAAAAGCGACTTCCCGTCTGCCTGTGACAGTGTCTTGGAAATGCTTGCACAGACAGGGTGGTTGCTTGGGTGTGGCTTTTATGCGTAGCTTARTGTAGGAAGAAAACCCCTTCGGGTAATGTTAATATGGAGGACCTGCAGTCAACCTCTTGACTTTTGCCATCTTTTTAGGATTTTGATCTAGGAGTGAGTCAGYGTCAGTGAACGATGCTTGCAATTTACTGGTTTTAATGTTAGAGGTGATTAACTTTTAAATGGCTAGAGGTCCACTAGGGCTTAGGGCAAACAGRTAACAGTGTAGAGCTGGGAGTTTCAACTGTGTCTCTTGAATTCTGTTTCAGAGAGTGTACACGAGGAGGTTTCTGCAACTTTATGCATTTGAAGCCCATTTCTCGAGAGTTAAGACGTGAGTTGTATGGGCGTCGTCGTAAAAAGTAAGTTTGCTTTTAAACACGATTAAAACATGTAAATTAAGGATCGGTTGCTGAAAATTCTGAAGGCAAACCTTTAAACTTAAGTCCTCTCTTGTTTTTTCTAGTGCAGTTCTGACACATGCCAATGCAAGGGCATCAAGTAAAGCTAGAAAGTGGCCAGTTTAGAACAAAGGAATAGGTCTTTCTTTAAAAAAAGAAAAAAGTTATGGTGCTTCTTGCTCTGTGGTGCTGTGGATGCTGAAGGTTGATGTGGCTTCCAGAGAAGGCAGGGTTCAAGGAGAAKAATATTCACTGAGTTACTAAGTACGTAGGACCTACCTGTGGTTCAAATCTCCAAACTGCGAACGGTTACAGGCAGACATTATTTGGGAGGAGTATTGCTTTATGCCTCTTCTTATTGTCTTCTAAATGTATTTGCTTGTGGCCTCTGTTAGAAGCAGGCTACTTGGCTAATGGGCACTTTGGCAGGATCAGACTGGCCACTTCCAGCATTATGCGCAATCAAGCAGGTCTACAGATTATATTCAATACCCAACCTTATTTGTTTTTAACAGTTAATAGCTAACTTTCCTAGCCCGTATTCATTCATTAGTGTTAGTAACAGGCAATCACTGTATTCAGCTCACTTTTTATTAAGACTAGCCTCACAATGTGACCTTTCTTGATAGGAATTCTCAGTAGGGCAAAGGAATAGTAATTTTGCTTAATGGTAAAAAAGGATTGTGAAAAATATGTTTTATTATATATTTATATTAAATTATTTATTTATTAAGGTACTTTGTAGAAAGGCTTATACCACTGCTGTTACTATGATTACCTGTCTTACGGATGGTTCACTTCGAGCTGGATTCAATCTGCTTGCTTTTAGGACCTTGCTGTTTAGGATAGGCATATAAAATTGTTGAGCTTCTCTTTATATAGAGCACAATTTTGTAGGTTTTTCAATCACAGAAGGAGCCTGGGATTGTGAACATGTTTTTCCTATAAATGTGTCTAATTGGCAGTGTCTTAGAATTTGAGGATGAATTTAACTTTGGAAAATGCAGATTGTGTTGCTTAGACACATGTATTTGTGCCTAAATACTTTACTAAAATAGCCCAATTAATATTAATTTAAACTGAAATGTAAGCTTTTAAGATGTTAGAATGACTTATGAAAAAGTATGCTTTTGTATTAGCCTTTTGGTCACTTTTATGAATCTGAATCTGGATCTCTCGGGCTTAGTAAGGCTAATTAAAAGGTACCACCTTTTACTGCAAGAAAGATCAGACTTGTGTGTTTGGCTTTGGAATATGATTCTTCTACCCACAGCCCAATTTCAGTCTGTGGTAGAACAAATAAAATAGCTGAATCCTCCATCCAGTTTTGTCTTTATTGGCCCTATTTAAATTCTTTGTGCAGGTAAGGCTGTCACAGGTTAGCAGTAAGGCTTGATAGAAAAAAAAAAAAAAATCAGTTCTTGTGTCAGTGGGGTTTCACAGGTAGATTGTGTAAACTAGACTGATCTGAAAGTAGTTCTACACAGAATGAAATACATCAAAGTTTTTTTGAGTAGAAAAAAGGAGGGTAAACCAGAACTTTTGAATAATAGGTTAATTTAGTAATTCTGGATAGCTCAGTGGTATGCAAGTGTTATGTATGTGTGTCTGTCGTAGAAAGATTTGTCAACCACCCACACTCCCACCCCAACACATCTCACCATGGAACAATATTCTGCAAACTTAAGGCTTGTAGCATTCGTTTCCCTGAGCTCTTTAGTTCTGCTGTAATTTCTACACCTATTTAAAACTGTACTGTTTACCTATTTTATAAAATTGACTTTTCTAAAATGCTTAAAAACATTCAAACCACTCTTTTTACTTGACAAGTGCCATATAAGCTATAAATCTGTAGTAGCTGTGTTAGCAGTACATTCTGGGTGGTTTTAGCTTTCTTCCTGAATTTAAGTAATTGACCTCAGAGGCGGGGAAGATTGTTCGCAAATGCTAATAGCT
>JASVER010000046.1:483100-522370 GCA_030449065.1 Oceanodroma leucorhoa | reverse complement strand
AACTGAGTTGTAACTGCTGATTAATGCAGTTGATTTAATAGAAGTGGACTTACAGCAAAAGCCTACAGCTGTTTGTGTGTTGTTAAGAGCTATTCATAACTGCAAAAGCAGGTGTCCCCTTCTCTTGCTTCTTTAATGCAGTGTAAGTGTATTTGGTTCCTCTGTGTGCCTTTCCTTAAGTTTTGCACGCCCATTATAATGGATGACTGGCAGTGAACAGTTGAGTCTTTTAACAGTATGTATTGACTCCTCAGTATTAATTTTGTTCAGTTTGTAAATTCATGGTTTTGCAGCCTGAGTGCCAATTTACCAATCCTTCTAATGCCACGTTGTCTTTCTCCCTCATTACTTACATCCTTTAAGTGTTCTACTGTGTGGTACTGCAAGTAAATTTGCTGAATGTGATGAAACAATAAAATGTTCAAACTTTCTTTGAAGGCATAGATCCAGGTCGAGGTCCCGTGAACGTCGGTCTAGATCCAGAGATCGTGGTCGTGGAGGTGGTGGTGGTGGTGGAGGAGGACGTGAGCGTGACAGGAGGCGGTCAAGAGATCGTGAAAGATCTGGTCGATTCTGAGCCATGCCATTTTTACTGTATGTCTGCTAGAAAGTGTTGTAGTTTGACCAAACAAGTTCATAATGAGATTTTTTTTAAAGATGGGCTTCTGAATAAAAAATTTGTAGTGATACAGTATTCTTTGTGTAACTTGTTTCTTGTGGGGGGAGTCTTTTTAACTGTCATTCCTCTATCTTGACAAATACCTGGATTAACTATGCCTGAGGAAAGGTGGTAAATGTATTGGAGGAGCGCCAGTTTGGGTTTTTTTTTTTTATTCGGGTATAATTTGAACTGTTGATGAAAATGTGTGTGTATATAATATAAAATATTATATACATAGTAAAAATAATATACTGCTTAAGAAACAGTTACTCACATAAGTTTCCCTTTTCTGCTATGCTGTCTGCTTATTTAGGTTAGTTTAGGCACATTTAAAAGGAAGGCTGTGCAAAATGCATTTATTTACCAAGTAGAAATGCKTAGTTACAAAAATGTATGTTTGTTTGTTACCAGAAGTCTGTGCTCTGTCTATCAATGTGACTGTGGCATTTACAATAAATCCAATTTCTTGGTGTAAAATCTAAAGCCTATTTTCTAAGCACTCTGGAGTAGTTGAGTTGCTACTCCTGGCTGTGCCAGAGTTCATAGTTCAATTTTTTTATGATTCTTGACTAAATTCCTTGTCTTTGGCTGGAAAGTTGCCTAGTGCAGTGTGGAAAAGAAGTAATATTTTTATTGCAATGATTCGTAATAGGTAGGCAGGTGAGGTTTTTAAAAAGAAGAAAAAAACCTTATGCTCCATGCAACATGATACATAGGATCTATKGAAGGAAATGCAAGGTCCTAAATACAAGGACCAAACTTCTTAGCAGATGGAGTGGTTTTTTTTCACTCTGTCCTCTTAGCTGTCATTTAATGAAAAGTATTTTGTTAGCGTTCAAGGTTGTAGGAAACTAATTGGATGCTAGTGGAAAACAATTTTTTTTCGACCTTTACTCGCTTTCTGATAGTCTGAAGTGCGATAAAAGCTAATGGACAGATGGGAGTTTCTTCACAAACAAGACATCTTTGTCTGAGTTTTAATTGAATTGCACAATAGCTGTATATCGTAGGTTGTGTATCTCTTAAGGAGTTAAAGCTCTAATTGAAATGTTGCTGGAACATCTTGAGAGACAATTTGTACAATGGCTGACTTGCAATTTAACTTCACTCATGTCTGCTTTTATTCAACATGTAACAGTAAGAAATTTTGGTCATATTTCTGCAAGATACAACTTTATGTACATGAAGCTATGTAATACGATATAGCTTTCCAATGGGGGAGAGAATTTACTAGTGCTTTTTTAGTTCTGAGTCAGATAACTTGCTAAATGATAAATCTGCTCCTTGATTATTATTAAAAAAAAAAAAAGGGAAAGAAAGAGAAAGGATATGGAAGCATTACATAGCCAGATTAACAAACCAGCATCTCTCTGCCTCCAAAATAAGTATAAAGCCATTTTGCTCACTGGAACTTGGAGTTGGCAAACAAAATAATACTGAAAATTGAGCTTTTCTAAATGAATCTGCTTTGCCTCTTACAACTAAATTCTTGCACCAATTAAATTTGAATTTATTTTGTTCGCAYTGGATGGTTTGGCCAACCAGATTGTGGAACTTAATTTGCCAGTAACCTTTTTAAAGAAATGTAACTCTCTAAGTGAAGATGGCTTCACTGCTTATGTTTTGTTGCAAGTACATAAATCAAATTATGCTTTCTTTTCACTGGAAGAAATTGAGCAGTGCCTGGCAATAAATGGCTGAACTGAAACCTGTGGTATTTCTGCTAGGCATTAGGAATTTAACATTGATAATTTAGTTCTTGCAGTTTACAGGATATTAATCCAGTTCCATTTCTTCTTCAATGAGATTAGGATTATTAGTGAGCTAATTTAAATCTCAAGCTCAAAAAAGGTGAGGATAGTCTTTCTGTTTTTTAAAACAGTATCTAGTATAATGTGGATACTATTTGAAAAGGTTTAAGACTTTTTTTTACACAGATTAATGACAACCTGATTTGTTCTAAAACAAGTTAATTTTAAACTAGTATAAATGTGTCCCTATAACAGCTTTCATCTGTTTATCTAAACCGTGTTAAACTGCAGGTATATTTTTGCATGAACAGATAGCAGAAGGTTGATTTCTCCCTCCCCCCCATACAGTTTTTAAGAAAGCACTCCTGAATTCCACCAAATACATCATTTTATGGTCTGATTGCACAGCTACCCAAAAATTAACCATGTAACTGGAATATGTCATAAMGGGCATGGAAAGCAATGGATTTTACTGGATACTCAAAGAAAAAACTCATGCATTGATCATTACCTGATGGTGTAATGATYACCTAGTGACAGCATTCAGCATTCAAACTAAGCTCATGACATATCTTCAGTTAGGTTCACCTTTTAAGACTATACTACCAGTAAAATTCATCAAACTTGAAATTTAAACTCCACAAATTTGGTTAAACACTTACACATGGTAGTCCAAACTCTATTGGTTTACCAATACAAACCAAGTGGAAATCACACCTCCCTCTTCTGTTGTTGCTCACAATGTCTTAGAGTAAAATTTTTTTCCCCCTCCTTCCCAAAGGTACCTACTTCTCGGAAATATTTCATTGTTGTTAAACAGTGGATCTTAATTTATGGAATTCCTTTACCTCAAATAAGTGACAGCATACAGTATTTTCCGAAGTCTGAGTCAATTAGGTTGAAAATGTTAATCCCAAGTGGCTTCCTCTTCTTTGTATTTGGCTCTTATTCTGTGAAAATGCTGCTTGTCCATGAATATGATGTATGTTGAGACTGTAAAACCAAATGGAGAAAACTTGTTCAAAATAAAGCCTTTTTTTATAAGAATCTGACAAAAATTATCCCTTTCCTTTAGATGGGATGCTGCTCTATAAATGACTAATGAGGACATAGACTACAAGTTTCAGACTTTCAGCTCTTGTCTTGAGCTATTTTTTGAGTGATTCTTTGCCTTCTGTTTTCCAGAGCTGGTGGAGCATGTCTTCAACTCAAAAAAAAAACCAAAAAAACCAAAAAAACCCCAACCAAAAAAACCACCTCTTCATATTTAATTGACAAAGTTGAAGTATTAAGAGAGTGCAACTTGGGGTTAGGAGTTGGGGTTTTGTTTTGTTTTGTTTGGGTTTTTTTTTAATTAGTAGGGATTCTGGTTGAGATATGCTGCAAGTTTCTGTTGCGGTGGTCTGTAGAGAACAAAAGGCTCATTTTTGCCAGAAGGAGCATGTTTAATTGAAGAAATGAGTAACTGAGAGGGGTCATGGCTTTTTAAAGATGATTCTTCCTAGTGTTGCATTGCTCAAGTTGCAAAACTTTGGGCATTAACAACTGTGTCCATTGCCACTGTTTTACAACAGCACCTTAAACTGGATATACTGTCTTTAATATATTAGGAATGACACTGCTTTCGGGGGGGGGTGTGTTAATCACTCCGTTCTCCAAACGCTTACAACTGCTGATGCTGCTGAATTGGTGACTGCCCCAAAAAACAGTCCGGTTCAGGAAAAGTCAGAGCTAAAAAATGGAACCAAGTTGGTGTGTGCTTGAGCTGGTAAGGAAGTAATGCCTAATAGGCAAGGCTGTCATGGAAGAGAATATTTGTAGCTGTATTTGCCATTCATTGCAAGGATGAAGCTGAGCTGTATTAACTGCAGAGCACAATTTTACCTTGAAGTGCATTTTTAAAAAAATCAAAATTACAGCCAAATGTCTGTAAAATAAATCAATACATCTTCATGTCGAATTGATACATGATGCATTCTAAAACTATGCACAAGTATTTCTGAWTTCATCCAATTAGCCAATGTTACTTTTTTTACAAATGTCTCAAAATTGTTTGTCTTTTTGCAATACTCATTTTGTTAAATCCACACATACGGAAAATGGCGCATGTCTGCTGAACTATGTGGATAATCTTTCCTTGTCAGCAAGGTGCTCATCAGTCATAAACATCTAATCCCTTGTTAATGCATGTCATGTTTTATTTCTTATAAAATTGTAAACTTCAGCAAGAAGAACCACTAGGGAAAGGATGCTGCTATCCTATACCGCAGTCCCGTAGTACTTCCGCAGCAGTGGCAGAGCCACTTTAGAAGGTCCCCATTTTCCTGCTGGAGGTTACTGCCAAAAAAGGTGTTAATGCAATTGATCCAGAATTTCAACTGTAAATTGGATATGTGGAATCGGGTTGAATGGTGGAAGCTAACAAACCAGATCTGCTGCCAACGAACTAGCTCTGGTAGCCGGTGGCTTCATTTCAACATGCAAAGTGGGAGGGGGACGGGTGTGCTTATTTCACCTCTAGCTGTTAAGACCCGAATGCCTACTTCTTAGCAGTGCTCCGATAATCATCAGGTTCRGTACTTTTTCATAATTTCAGTTTTGGTGTTTGCTTTCTAACTAGATCGCTTTGACAGGACCAAAGGCAAGTTACATGCATTCGTACRTTAGCAGAGCAGGAAGGTGATAACTCCTGATGCAATGGGGGGATGCTGGGGACAGCAACTTCTCAAGTGAGTGGGAGCCCTGTAGCAGCTTGTGTGAGTATGGTTGCCCCTTTSATCCAAGTATCTTAAAAATATTCAGAGCTCTGCCAGCTGTTCCTATTAGGAAGAGGAAATTAATATGATACAGGTATTCCTTTGGGACAAACCCATGCATTTTTCACAAAAATGTGCAGAGCGCTATTTTCCTGAGCACTGTGAAATCGGTGCGCTGTAGGCCACTTTCAGCTCTCAGTTTCCAAAGCTGCTCTTTTAGTTAGGTCTGGAGGGAAAAAAAATAAATTGTTTCTGCTCTGGTTTCAGCAAGACGCAAGACAAAGTGGGGAGAAAGGCAGCAGATAGCAATCAAGCTGGTCTCCCTGCCTCTTTGTTTTTCACAGAAAAGCTTTTAGTCTACCAGGCTGAGGCCTGCTGTGCTTTTGCCAGCACCTGGCTTGATTTCAAGTCTTGCTACCTATGCAGCTGAACATTGGACGTGTTTCAGACTGTTCTCACTTTCTTTCTGGAGCTGTCTGGGATTCTAGCCAGGCGGAGGGARGGAGGGAGCTGCTCCGGCTGCAAGCCTGTGCACCAGCCTGCCTCCTGGGCCTGAGAGCTGCGGGAAGAGCCAGGGGGAGTGACCGCTCCTCCCTTTCCTACCCACCCATTCCCCTTGAGAGCCAATACTGCTCRTGTCTAAGAGAAAAATGAGAGCGAGCTTCACGGATCAACACAGTCCTGCATCTTCCAACATTTCCTCTTTTTTYCCTCCTTCCTCTCCAGTGAACACAGAGGATGTTTCCTTTCTGCTTCCTCTTGTGTTGGTGGAGAAAAAAGCCCTGGAGCTCCAGGAGGAAGAGACTGGATAAAGGGACTCTGAGGCAGGACACGAAGAACTGATTTCTGGACACAGCACAAGTGGAAAGTGAGCAGACAGCCTTACCGGCTTTGGGATTGCATGCAACATTAATTGTTGCATTGCTGGACTGGGGATGGGCAAGGGAAATTCCAAAGTCTAAGACAGGCCAAAATCTGTCCAAGTAATAGTCTCATTAATGCCTGGGCCAGTCTTTTCATTCTGGAGCGGTTTGACTCATGAGTTTTGACCCTTTCATGTGACCATGTTAACCACAACAAAAAGACATTTAATTGTCCTTCTTGCTCAGCCTCCAAGGAGGCAAGCCTTTGGTCTTTTGGACAACTCTGTGATTCTCAAACACGTGTGGTGGCAGCTGTAACACTTTACAGAAAGACCATCTTCAGCAAAGGGAATAGATCTGTGGGTGAAGAGAGAGCAGCAGATTATGTCCTCCTCGTAGTACTAGTAGATGATTTGAGCAAGGTTTCTGACAGTGTCTCACTCCTCCCTGGTATCCAAGCTGGGTTATTACAGTCTGCATAGATGGCTTGCCAGGTGAGAGAACAACTGGCTGGGTCATTKGGCCTAGAGGACAGAGATTAATGGTTCATACCCTCCCTGGAGACCAGTTGCAAGTTCCATATGGGTCTGTGCTGGTATCTGTCTTGTTTTAACATTTTTATGAGTGACTTAGAGGAGAAATGAGTGCATCCTCATTGGGTTTGTGGATGACACTAAACTAGGGTGGTGCACCTGACACACAAAAGGGCAAGGCAGTCATCCACAAGGACCTGGACAGGCTGGAGGGATGGGCCAGCAGGAACCTCATGAAATTCAGCAAGGACAAAGACAAAGTCCTACCCTTTGGGTGGACCAACCTCTGGCAGGGCACAGGCTGGGAACTGCTTGGCAGGGGAGCGGCTCTGCAGGTAAGACCCTGGGGGTCACGGTGGGCACCAAGCTGGATGTGAGGCCACAGGGTGTCCTGGGAGCAAAGAGGGCCAACTGCATCCTTGGTGGGATGAATAGGSACAGCCAACAGACTGAGGGAAGTGATTATCCCCCTCTACGCGGCACCCATTAGACCGCAACCAATACTGTCTATTGTTTTGGGCCCCCAGTATGGAAAAGACATCAGGAAGTTGAAGTGAGTTTGGGGCAGGGGAGAGGGCCTCCAAGACAGTCAGGGGCTGGAGTGGTGGCCCTGTGAGGACAGGCCAGGTGAGCAGGGCTTGCTTAACCTGGGGGAGGGGTTACTGGGGGAACCTAACAGCCACCTCCCTGTGCCTACAGGAAGGTCAGCCAGAGCAAAAGTCAGGATCTTTACTGAAGTCGTAAATTGAAAGAGGGGAGGTTCCAGCTGGGTGTAGGGAAAACATTTTCCCTAYGAGGAAAGTAAGGCACTGGACTGGCTGTGCAGTCTCTGTCCTGGGAGACCTTCAAGACCTGACTGGACAAGGCCTGAGCAACCTGGGTTGATCTCTAGATGGACCCTGCTTTGAGCAGGAGGCTGGACTGCAGACATCACAAGATCCCTTCCAGCCTGAGCAATGCTGTGGTTATGATGTTCAGCCTAAATCCTCGTTGCTCTAACTTTGACTTTTCCACTTTCTCCTGCTCTGAAGGAACATGAAAAATAGTTTAKCCCCTTCCTTATTGCCGTTTAGCTAAATGAAGGCAGTTCTGCCTTTTTTCAGTTTTCTCTTCTCTGAACAAGTCCACTTCTTTCAGTCTTTACTCCTGGGCCATGTTTCTCTCTACACCTTCTTGTTGTGCTCCTCAGGCCGTGTCCCACATGGGCCATATCTTTTTTGAAATGCAGCATTCCAGATGAGGCATGGTACCTCAACAAAGCGCACCAGTGCTGAGAGTGCCATGTGTCCTGCAGACTATATTCCTATTTGCATAACCCTGTATGATGTTTGCTTTTTTCACAACAGCAGGGCCTTGTTGACTCACATTAAGTTTGCATGGCACTAYAGTCATACCTTCCACTCCACGTATTGCTGTCCGGATAGTGGCTACTCGAGCAGTTGATTGCTCTTGCCTGGATGTAAAATTTTGCATTTGTCCTATTGGCCAACTTCTTATTTTACTTTCTCATCTCATTTCTCCAGTCTGTCAAAGATCATTTTGAACTATGATTCTGTCCTCC
Source organism: Oceanodroma leucorhoa (assembly GCA_030449065.1). Lineage (NCBI taxonomy): Eukaryota > Metazoa > Chordata > Aves > Procellariiformes > Oceanodroma > Oceanodroma leucorhoa. Next base: position 514,245 of record JASVER010000046.1, on the reverse strand, counting down.
AAATTGATTGCGGCCTCTCCCATGCAGTTAAAATATGGAGTGGCTCTTCTTGGGCTGCCTTTTCCTCCCTTTGTATAGAAACATTTCCATGAGCTTGTGCGGTAGCCTTGTGTTCTCTGGGTACCACCAAAGCACCATTGGTTCGTTGRGTGACTTCATTAGTCACTCACAAAAAGCCTCCTCCACCTCATCTTCCTCCTTCAGTGATCCCACCACAACAGCATTTACCTTTTTTCCCCCTCCCTTTGATCACTGACTGCAGATGTCCAAGGGATCTCTCTCCTCGACCTTTCAGTCTTCAGCATGTCTACTCATCACTGATACAAGAAACAACATTCTCTGCTTGCTGTTCCTAAACAAGCTGTTTATATTCCAGTCGGTGTCACATCACCACTACGCTGATCAAATCAAAATTTGATTATATACCAATCGTCGCCGCAACTCCTCTTGTTCCTTGGGAGAAAAATAATCCTAAGCATTGTCAGATCTCAGGAAATGGCTTAAATGGCTCCACTTACAAAACTGGTAGTGACCTGCTGATTTATGGGAGTTATTCACAAAGCTGGTTTGAAGATTAATCTAAATGTCCCACTGATTTGGCTCAGACAGAATGGTCTAACTAATGGGCAGTGGAGTGGAGCAAAGCTTTGTGTACTCATTCCCAGCCACCATGACTGATTTTAATGCCAGCAATGCCAATGGCACAGTGTGGGAAGGTCGCTGTGGATATCTTTTAATTTATTTTTTTTTTTAAAGTCAAAACTCACATTTTCTTTTAAGTGTTGCCAGTTTACCTTCACCTGGCTGCTGCCATGGTGAAGGAGATCAAATTTTGAGTGCAGAGCTGTGGTGCAATTACAGATACCTCTCATTAGCCTCACATATTGGTCTTACAAGTCTCCTCTGACGTATCTGTTTCACATTTTACAGCACCTGGCAAACCCATCTGTGCTGTCGATTTCATATCTCGACACCCATCTGCMTGAAGTTGCAGTGGCTGCTGCAAGGCTAGCACTTTTCCAGACAGAACAGCTGACTCAGTGCCTCTTCCCTCAGTCCCTCCTGAAAGGCATAAAAGGTATGGTTATCTTTCCTTGGGTACCCTCTGTGGGTATGACTGYAGTTTTCAAACACTTGCACCCATTCTGTTCCAAATATTCATGATTTCTGCTTCGCTGCACTTTGCGGCTGGGCCTCACGTGTGCCCTGGTGTCTCACGGTTTTTCTGACACCCATTTCAAGGGCCAGGCGTTCTCAACGTCACCATTTTCACACTCTGCATTCCTCTTGTGTCATTCTGTAGTTTAGCTGCACCAAATGCAAGCTAGAATCTTGACTCCACATGCTTTTCCAATTGATGTTTTTCCAGTGGGGCTAAYGGTTACTTGTGCAAATCTCACTTTACATGCATATTTCAATCATAAATTGTGATTTAAAGTAAATAACTGTCCTGTTTAACAGCAGTATTTTCTAGCAAATCTTTCTTTAGGAAAATGAGAATAACAACATGGATTCCAAGTAGGTTTATATCTACTTTGATCCAGAAAGGGGCAGGGAAAAAGCAATGTAATTTGTCATCAGCATGGATTTTTCTGTGTAATTCGAGTGTGGATTTTTAGCATATGTAATGAAAGAGCTGCCTCAGTTTTGCTGTTTATTTAAGGCTGATATAAAATACCTGGCTCTTCTCTTGATTTGTTTTTAATTGCTCAGTGTTTTTTCTGTGCTTTTTCATAAATTTCACCCCACATTCTAGCCATGGTCCATTTTCTTACCAGAGAGATCCTCGACTCTCTGTGACCCTAAGACTGGCCATTCAGCTTCAGACCAATCACACCCAGTTGTAAAGTCTCCTCTGTCATTTTTACTACTTGATTAAAACATCCCGTTTCTTTATTTTTATACAGCATGCAATACTCCCCAAATAGCTATACTATGTAGTATCTWTGTGTCCAGATGGAGACATACAGTTGTCTCCACTCCTTCGATTACCTAAAGCATGTGGAACACTTCAGGGTGAGTCATGTTCTAAAATAAAGCTACCTTGAATTGCTTTTCTGCTTATTGGTATTTTTTATAGATACAGAAGAAATTGCTGCTTGGACTTTCTACAGCAACAAGCTACGTTCTTGAGATGTTTCACTCTGGTAAACTTTTTCGGTACCTCATGCTTTCATGCAAGGATTTCTGTTATGCTTTTGAACTTTCTGCATAATCTGGAACACCTTGTGGTAGTCAAGAATTACTCTGAGACAATTTGCACCAAGTGTCTTTAAATTCACTTGCACCCTACGTTATACATCGTAAAGCTCCATTCACAGTAACGCAGATGCAGCCATTGTGACACTGAGCGACTTCCCAGGCAAATACCTCATTATCACATTCTCAGACACTATCAGAAGTGTAGTAATTACATCAGAGCGTAATAACTATCCATTGCATTGGTGCCACAAGGACTCAAGAGAGGTGAAGCCAATTTGCTAAGATGCAGCCCCCCACGAGGCTCGAGATGGCTGCTCCTTCATGAGCAGCATGCAGCCTGCTTCTGAGCCGGCAAGCGTGCCAGCGGACAGGTTCCAAATTGTAGGCAACATGGGAACTCTTCCCTGCCCGCGGGCTGGGTATTTCCAGGCTTTGACATGAGACCCAGGGACGCCTCGGCYCTCTCTCTCCCCTGATGCCGATCCGGGCAAGCCTAGAGGGGGCCCGCAACGCTGGGTGCCCCGAGGCAGCGCAACCCTCAGGCCTTTTCGGCGGGTTCCGGTGCCGGTGGGGGCTGCAGACCCCGCCGTGAAACTCCCCTCACGGCAGCCCCCCCTGATGCGGTGGTTTGGGTTTATTTCCCAAATTAGAGAGGAGGCCGGTAACGCTGGCGGTGCTCGGCAGTTACAAGCGGTCTACCTGCCTCTTCCTCCGCGGCCTACAGGCCCGCCATTACACCTCGCCTTCGAAGGCCGGGGCCTGGGCACGCCCCCTCCGGCCCGGCCCGGCACAGACCTCGCCCCGGGCTCCGCGAAGGCCGTTCGGAGAAACTCCGGGCCTTCTGCCGCCGGCTTCCCCGCAGAGCTCCGGGGCACCCCCCCACCCCGCGGCCCGGCCCGGCCCGGCCCGGCCGCCACACGGCTGCAGGCGGCAGCGCCCCGCGGCCGCCCGCCGCCTCCCCATTGGCTGGCTCTGACTCGCCAACGCCCCCGTGGCGGCCAATCGCCACGCGCTCTCCCGCTCCCCCGGGGGGCGGTGGGCGGGCAGCGGTGGGCGGGGCTGGCGCCAGGCGGGGCGGGGCCACGGGACTCGCGGGCTCTTTTTAACGCCAGCGCCCGGCCGGCGGCCGCCTGCGTCTCTGCCTCCCTTCCCTCCTCCTGGCCGCGGCGCGGGTGGGCGGCAGCGGCGGTGTTCTGGGCAGCGCCCGGCTCGCGTGGGTGAGGTGGAGGCCGGAGCGGGGCCACCGTGGCCGTTGCATCATCCGCGGGCGTGGGAGGAGGGCTGGGGGTGGTCGTGCCCTTCCCCTCCCCACCTCCCCCTCCCCGGGCGGCGGGGCCGCGTGGGGTGGGCTGCGTCGCGCCGCCCCTCGCCTCAGCGGGGGCGGCCGTTAAACGGTCGCTGTGGCGCGTCGGGGGCGGGGGCTGCCGCGGGCGGTGGGGAAGGATGGAGGGCTGCGGGCTGGTGGGTAAATGTGGTTGTTCTACACGGGTGGGCTTTTCTTTTCTGGTTTTTTTTTTTTTTGAATTAAGAGAGGAACAGGCAGCTTCGGAGCTGTTGTGGGCAAGCGGCTCCCTGAAGCCAGCCCTGGCGCTGGCGTGCCTGCGGGGCGGGTGGGAGCGCAGGCCTCGGGAGGGTGGTGGCTGCTGGGGATGCTCTGGGCGGCYGGAGGGTGCCCCCTCCGGGCTGGGAGCAAGAGGAGGAAAGATTGGCTTTCTGCTTCTTAAACAGGCTTGCAAGACGATATTGTTCCTTTTGGCTTTCTCTCTGGGATTGGCACCAGCTCTTCAGCTGTTTTTGGTCTGTCATCCATTGTTCTCATGGGTACCGTGGCGGTCTCTTGCCAATGTTTTTTGGCAAGCCTGGCTAATGCAGTGGACTAAGAAGCTTCTTCTGTTACACTTTATTGTATGCATTGCCCTCCCCCTATTATGAAGGGTCTGAACTTGGCTGAGATCTACTTCAATAGCAATGTTAGTAATGCTGCTGGCATATTACTGAACCAGCCATTACTTGAAAGATGAGCAATTCCTCTCCTATTCCTGTTTGAGTATCTAGTCTTCTGTGTATCTCTTTTTTTTTTTTTTTTTTTTTTTTTTTTTTTTTTTTTTTTTAAAGCCTTTGACCATGGAGGTTGTGGAGTGCTGGGCCCTGTTCCAGCAAAGTTGCTCAGACTGTTTACCCTTTAAACGAGTCTGTTTGCTGAGTTGAGGCATGAGAGCTCCATGTTCTGCAAAACTTGTGCTGCGGAAAGGAGGGAAAACTCAAGAGTATGGAGATAGGTAAAATCTGGGGGTTTTATGTCAGAGGAGGAAAGGTATTTCCTGGGAAACTGAGACCTGCTCAGGACCTGGTATTTCTCAGCAGGAGAATGGCTGTWGTGAGATCACTACTGATGAAGTAAGGTTTAGGTGCTAGATTAGGTCCAGTACTTGGGGCATTTGGACAGGTCATCATTTTTGATACTAGTTGGTGGCTCTTTAGTATCCTACCGTGACCCTCTGTGTGTGAGCTAATCAGCCGGCTTTCCTGAAGCCAGAGCAGTRCTTCTAAAAATTGTGGTTGGTAGCCAGGGTTACAGGGGCGTTTGTCCTGGAGCGTGCAGGCTGGCTCAGGTGCGTCACTAACCTGGCACTGGCAGCACAGCAGGCTGCCAGGAGGGCTGGGACAGGCTGGCCTCTGGCTATTGGCAGGTACCTGCTGTCTGCATGTGAGATCCATAGGAGCTAGGCAGACAGCAGGGTGTACTGTGCTCATGGTTGCACTGTGGGTGCCTGCCAAAAGCTCTACAGGTGTAGCCAGAGTGGGTGGCAGCTAGTCTTTCCTGCAAAACGTGCATCAGCCAAAAAAMTGGCTTCCTGCCCAGGCAGTGGTGACCAGCGGTTCTCTGTCAGCCTTTATCAGAGGTCCCTGGGCTAAAAAAAGATGTGATGGCTTGCGGGAGGGCAGCACAATGCTGAGGAAGGGGAGCTGTGCTTCTGCCTGTTTTATAGACCTGGTCAGAAATTGAGAGCAAAGTTCCAACTCCCTCTTTTTGTCATGCTGGGCAACTTGCTTAATCTCTGAGCCTCTCTTACCCTACCAGTAATGCTTCTCTCCCTGTACTTGGTGAGCTTGGCGGATCAAGAGCACTGTTCAGGCTGTAGTGTTGGTCCATCYTTGTGTGCTGACTAAGGAGAAAGAACTAGAAGCAGGGAAAGAAATAATGAAAGCTTATGACTGCAGCAGGTAAAAATGCAGATAAGGCATTTTTCAGTCTTTTCTCTAATGCTGTTGTGCTCCTTGAAGACAGCAGTCTTCACTCAGAAGACTTACCGGGCGAGTCTGGACAGGGTTGGTGTGAACTCAGGAAATGGAGATGTCGGAAGACACCTGTGTTAGGGCTGTATGCACAGCTTCCCTTCYGTGGGGGGAAGGCAGACTGAAGACTTTCATGTTTTCACCAGCTGATCTCTAGCATAACAATCACCATAGCAGTGGAAGTTGCTTTGCTGTTGAAGTTTCAACATCTTTGCAGTGTTACAGAGGCATTAAAGAACTACTMATTTCCTGTCAGGGGGCTTATGAATAGGTCAGTCTGGCCTTGAAAGGAAGAGTGATCATTGAGAGGACACACATGTGCTCATCTGTTCTGCAGATGAAAAGATAAGAGTTGATTCTCAAAGTATTTCTTCCTAGAGCCACAGTGTTGTTAATTGATACCCCAGTTACTTCAGGTCACTTGATGTCTCCTGACACAGAAGCGATGGCTACCTACTACTGAGGGAAGCAGCAGAGTGGAGGAAAGAAAAAACCAACAAAAAAATGGATGGCTGACTGTCTCCTGAATCACTTATAGCTGTAGTGTTTCCAAACAGCTTTCAAAGGCTGCATGGGTACTGCTACATCTGGTAWCCTGTAAAGATCCTAAAGCTCTCTAAGACCCTGTGGTACTCAGAGTGAGCAGAACAACTGGTTTGTAGTGGTTTACTTGTTCATGGAGTAAAGTACTTGCTTAATGTCAAAGTTTCSCATTCTCAGGCTGCAGCACAATGGAATCCTGTATCTCATCTCTTGGTGAGCAGTCTGCCCTTGGGGCATCTCTCTCTGATCCACCTCTTACACCTGCCTTTTAGACAGCTTCATTTCTGCTTCAGACAAGACTCAAGTTAATTAGGTTCTCACATACATGATACTCTTTAAATGTCTGCATTAGTGCTGACATCGTATACTGTAAACAGCCTTAGAAACTGTAGCTCCTAACATATCTATGGAGCGAGTTCAGCTCAGTCTGGTTGGGGATTAATTTCACTTGCTAGCCTTCAATCCTGTTCTGTAGGAGTTGAGAAATAGTTTAAGTCTTGGGTTCTCTCTCGGGATGGATCCAGAGATATGAGCCTTGCCCATGAGGCTTTCTGAATCTCRTACCTCTGCCTATGTCCCAATCACCTTCGTGACTTAGGTTTAAGTGACTTTATAAATTGTCTTTCTCATTTTTCTGCCTTGTGTGCTCTGCAGATATACTGGCAGAAGTTAGTCAGGCTTTTCTAGTTAGACTCTGCCCACACCCCYGGCTAGTTATGGGAGTGTTCCCTTTTACAGCAAACTTAAATTCAGGCTAACAGAATTTCTTCCCTCAAGATAGGCAACTCTTCCTGCAGCTTACGTCCCTCAGACTCTTCTGAGCAGTGTTCAATTGCAGTTGGAGCAACAGTCACCATTCTCCTGTCCTGTCATCCCAGTCTGCATTCCCAGAAGAAAGATTGAGAAGAGGGTCAGGCTAGTGGAAAAGTTKCTATCATCCTTTGTTTTGGTGATTTCTGCTCATCCCCCTTCCTTTGTCCACCGAAGATCTCCACAGTAGAAAGAGTCACCAGCTTCCTGTGGCCTGATTTGGGCCTGTAAGCAGGATCGTAGGTCTTGGGGGAAATTTGGATATCCTAGACTGACCACCTCTGCCCCCTGTTTTGCTGAAATTGCATCATCTAGGGCTGTAAGCACCAGTGGGATGTTCTGGGTGGTGTCTCAGGAAGCTTGTCAGTAGCACTGAAGGAGCTCAGAGATCTGAAGTCTTCCTGTTGGTTCTGAACATAAGTCACTCTTGGGCTCTTGACCTGGTTCTTTCATATAACAGTAAGCCATCACAGATGCTTTTATGTCTCTGCTGAGTGCTTGGAGAGCAACCAAGTCTGTCCTAGGATTTTGTCCTTCTTCAAAACTGTTTAAGATATTAGGTTGACCATAGCTGAGACTGATTCTCTACTAGCATGATTAGAATTTGACTTTATAAATGTATATATGCATACCTATCTACTTTGGGCTGGGTGGGTTTGGGGTTATTTAAAATAATGCCTAATGAGCTGATTTGAAGGGATTTAGTGAACAGGAGCTTGTGTTCCTTCCAATGAATTATGTTAGTTAAGGTTAGTATTTGGTGACAGGATTTTTGTTGGCAATGCTTGCGGTTAGTTTTTTCCCTCTCTCCTCATTTTTGTTCAGAGTTCTAGCCCCATTATTGAAGCTTTCATYAAACATCAGAGTATTGCCGTTCCTCTAAACACATGAGAATCTCACAGCTTAGTTGAAGGCAGTAAATATAGCTTTTCCTCTGTTTCTGCTGTTTCTAGTTCGAGAGATTATGGGTGTTGCTGTTAATGGACTGTGGATTTTTTTGCTATACAGTAGAGGAAATGAGATGGTATTGTCTTGACCAATTTAGAGGGTGTCGTCAAAAAGCCAACTTTTGAAGAGAGCCACATTCATTTCTTTCCTGCTGTCAATACAAAGAACAAGCACTTATTTTTTTGAAACCTCTGAAACTTTTACTGCAACAAATTYCTCTCCCTTTCTCCTCAGTTTTTGAACTCTCTTGAAGGACACTGAGGATTAGTGATTTAAAGTCTGTTTTTTGCACTACTATTTTATGAGAACCTAGAAGATGAACAAAATCTGCTGTTTCCTGTCTATAACCCYTTGCTGCTTTCTTCCTGCATGTTGAAATGGTTTGATCTTTTGGCAGCAAGGTACCCTGATTAGATGGACTTTATAAATACTGTCAGTGTTACCTGTGAGCAGAGGCAGCCGGTGTCTATGTCCGGTATTGCATGCCAGCCACATGGATGTGGCTCATAGGAAGCCTTGAAACGTCTCCAGTACTTTTTCTTTACTAGAAAAAGTGCTGATATTCTGAGCTGTGAACGAGGCACCTTCTAGAAATAGAAATGAAGGCTGGGTTTCACTCTGGAATGAGAAGTAAGCTAATTTCTGGTAACAAAGACTGGTTGGTGTTAAATTATGTATATTTATGGGATATTAGCTTTCTTGGACTGGTGTCTCTCAGTCTAGTTCTGGTCAGTAGTCTAGGACAGGATATAGTCCATCTTAGCTTTTGGGCATGTATTAACCTAAATAAAGTAGAATCATATCATTTTGGTGGCATGGAAGTCTTTATATCCAGAAGGATAATTATTTCAAGCCTTAGTCTGGAAAGGTGGAGCTTTCAGAGGCTTTTTTCGTAAAGGAGAGCAGTTTAAATGCCTTAGGCTCACATCAGCATGTAAGTAAGGAATTGGTGTGCATAAGGCAGTAGTGGTTGGTGGTGCATGTTAACTTGCAGGATCAGATGCTAAAGTTCACTGATCCTGTGGTTCAGATTTTTTTCCAGTGTGTCACCAGACCAGCCTGATCTAAGCTGTATTTGTTCTGTGTGCATTTGTCAGAAGGAGGATGAGGCGAGGGACCTTTTCCAGGCCTAGCACAACTCTGTAATGGAAAGAGCTTGAATCCGCTGGTAAAAAAAGCCACACTTTCCAAGACTTCAGCCAGATTTTTATATTTACTAGTTTCTGAAACAAAAAGCCCTTCTAGCRAAGGCTTCCTTGCTTCCTTGTGGTTGAAGTGTTTGTGTGTGTTATATCCAGCATTACTATAGTTGTGCATGCAACACTACTTCAGTTCGGGTAGGAACTTGTGAGAATTTGGTCTCCCCAAGGGTAGAGGGGCCTCTGCGAGTGTTCCTGTATAAAACCTTTTCCGAAGTTGTGTATGGGGTCTTTTGGTGATGGCACCATGAAGCCCTTTCACCCTTGGTGTCACTAGAAGTATATCCTGTGATCTGGAGTATTTTCTATTACTTTGTGTGGCTTTCAAGCTTATGGAATTGCAGACAGTCCAATAGAGATGTTTTCTGCTTACTTTACTGGATCTGAGCTGTGGAGGGCAGGGCAGAAGGAAGATTAGGTAATGCGGGAAGAACAAGGTCAGGAGACTCTCCATYGGTTTTGTGCAATACCTCTGTTGCATGATTTTTTTTTTTTTTTTATCCTATTTATACAAGTTGTCTTCATGTTGTTTTGCAGCTTCTTTTTTTCCCTATGAAAGTGGGACGTGTGTCTTGCCCCTACGAGAGACTGTTTCCTGACATTTTTTAACTTGCATGATTTGCAGCTTTGAAGAGGATTCCAGTCTCGTGACCCACAGTACTCGGTCTCCTGAAGAAAGTCTAGTCTACTGTGCCATCACCTTCACCARAGAACATGGAGAAGTTGATATCAGAAAAGCCTGTTTCTGTGTCTAAGGTACTCATTGGTCTTTGGGGAATACTGTGTGCCTGTCTTTCTGTCACCAGAATTTGGGAAAGTCCTATCTGTTTTCAGAGGGATTTCTAGRTTTTTTCCTGGAATGCTGTGGAGGTAGGTGCTATTGAAGCCAGTGGGCTTTCTGGAAGAGTTCTCCTTCATGACCACAAGTAGCAAAGCAGAGTCTTTTGGCACCATTTTCTTATTAGTCACCAAGTAGTCTTACTCTGTTCCTCTCTGCTTGGAATGGGGAGGATTTTGGGAGGGGTGTCTTCCATGAGACTAGTCCTGTGTTCTTGATATTTATGGAGGCTAGTTACAGTAAGCACATGCTTCAGTCTGTTTAAGTTATCTTCATGTAGGGCACTGTATTGAGCTTTTGCACTCAGCGTTGCAGTGCAAGATTCTCATTTTGGTGATAAGGATTTGGCAAATCAAAATGATGCTGAAATGCTTTCCCATCTTCACAGTACTATGGAAACATCAACTGACCACTAAAATACCCATTTGTTGTGACCTTTTTCATATAAGGGAAAAACAAGATTGGGACACTTGATGGGATTCGTCTAACTGAGACACACTATGCTCTCTCCCCTAATACCTGGGTCTTAGGTATAGTGACAGGATCTCTTGTAGCCAGTGGTAGAACCTGTTCTTGGGTGTTAAAAGCTGCTTGTTGCCATTGCCTCTTTTGGCTTATAGGCAATACTGCTCTCTTGAAAATTGCCACCAGGGTAGTTTCTGTTCAGGCTTCCCTCAGAAGAATTGCATGCTGAAACACTAGACTGGAAGTAGATATGTTGGTGAAGGGACAGAGACAAGAATAAGAACTTATTAGTAACATGATCTTTAGCTATTGTAGGGGGGGCAATGATGTGAATGGGTGGTTTCCCATGGTGCAGAATTTGGATAACTGGTTGTCTCAAAAAATGCTCTGACCTTGTTACAGCAGGGTATATGAATCACTCTCTCTCATTTGTGGGAGTTTTCCCCCCCCCTCTTTTTTCTCTCTTTTTTTTTCCTTTCTTTTTTCCTTCCTCCTTCCCCAAGGATGAAATGCCTACACTTCATTCCCAGGAGAAGCCAGATACGAACTCATGCCCTCATGCACCTGGCAAATATTTTCTCCCTGGTGGGGTGGGCAACGGGAACTGCAAGGCTAATGAGAGGGAAAGGGAGTGGATCCGCCCTGATACACCTAGCAAATGCACATGGAAGCTTGGGAAACCCCTCTCTGCCTCCCCACATCGTCATACCACTCTGTAAGTATTACTTTTATTTGCTGATTTTTCAGTACAGCGCTAATCCAGGTCCCCTCAGAGCCATGTGGATTTAACAAAAGATGACTGATTTAAATTGATGCTCTTTGGCATGTAGATATGCTGGTGCTTCTTAATTTCCATGTATAAGCAAAGCTAAGAACCCAAATTAAGAATACAAGGGGCCTTGCACCAAAGTTGTGAAACTACATGGTCTGGAACTAACTTATTTTAAGTAACCTGGCAAGCAGTTCCCTGACTAGATGAAAGATTACACTTTTGCTTGTAAAATAGCTGACTCTGAGCAGTGCTAAGCTACTTCATGCCAGGAGGAAGTGCAGAGCACTTCATTATTGCCTCAGCACTTGGCTTGATATCTCATTAATCCTTGTTTTGGATCAAGGACTTGATGTTTTGTGAATTTGTATGGACATTCTTTTAAACCAAAATACTTAAAATAACTAGCCTGGTAAAGGGGAGGGAGAAAGCTGATTGCAATAAAAAGCATTGGAAATGCTGTGTTGCTTTTGTGTGACCTGCCTGTGGGCCCTTCTGCGAATACACTGACTCTTTTTGTACGTGTACCAGGCCAGAGCCTCTGAAAATCATGCCAAGCATCCTGAATAAAGTTGGCAATACACCCATGGTGCGAATCAACAAGATTGGGAAGSAGTATGGGCTCAAGTGTGAACTCTGTGAGTACTGCTGCAGGCAGAAAATGAAAGTAAAACACTGTTTCAGAAACTTAGGTAGTCCTGGTTAGTAGTGTCATGTAACCTGGAGGAGTGCAGATACCCTGCAGAAAATGGTGAGAAAAATTCCTCTTTTTCTTTGGCAGATCTTCAGATTTTTAGGATTTGGTCATCTAAAACATCTTTCAATTTGTACTTCATGAGGGCATTTCCTGCAGCTTTTCCATTAAAAAAAGTAAAACTTTTTTCATAGAAAATAATTTTTTAATTTTAAAAAAGTTGTATGAAGTCTTTGACTGCTTCTCATATTCAGAGCATTCATCAGTGTGTGTAAAATACAGATCTGCAGTTACCACTAAAGATCACTGAAAACTATGAAAGGGATGAAACTGTCAGTGAATGTTTGTTTTGTTTGTTTTGTTTTTTTAAACCCAACCATACTGGAGATATTTGGAGGCTYTGGTCAGAATGCTGAAAGGTGGTGTTTAACACCATTAAAGGGATTAATGCTGGGAGTACTGAAGAGAAAGTGTAGGCTGAACAAGGGGAGAAACTTCCAATTTGATCAGAAACTCTTTGGCTGGAGAACATAGCAGGGAAAAGGCAAGGCATGTTGGTAGAGTTCTCTTCCCCCCCTGGAAGAGCCCTGGGGCTTTTTATACTAATGACTGGGCTGTAATAAAGAGGAAAGATGAAAGGAGAGGTTATATTTTGAGGAGACTGACAGAGTATGGGTTCCTGGCTTCTGTGGCCAGCATCAAGACCAAACTTGCTTTGTTGTTGTGACCCATAACAGTGGAGATGCTGTGAACTGAATCCCCGTCGCTGGTGGTGTAAAGTAGGGAGGTGAATTGGGCAGACACGTTAACAGAGTTGCTCTTGCAGGTGTGTTAGGGATCAGCGGCCTGTTTAGCAAATGACTRCTGTTTAAGAACTCTGCTTGGTTTCTTTGTTTCCAGTGGGAAAATGTGAGTTCTTCAATGCTGGGGGCAGTGTGAAGGACCGCATCAGCCTGAGGATGGTAGAGGATGCTGAGAAGGCTGGGATCTTGAAGCCTGGGGACACGATCATAGAGCCAACCTCTGGAAACACAGGTAGGGGATGGAGAGACCCTAGCAAAATGTGGGGGAAAATGCTGTGGTGGTTTTCCTGGAAGAGGCAGACTTGAGATTGGAGCATGAAGGCTGCCTGTGCAAGGAAGAAAGGGGACCTCTTCCTGCCTGCATGGTGTAGGGAGCAGTGCCTCTTCCATCTTGCACAAGGAACAATTCTGCAGTGTCCTGTGCTGACCAGAACAGCTGGGAAGGAGGCCTGCTAAATTTGCAGGGGCTCTTTGCTTTAAAAGAAAAGAAGTGTGAAGCTGGATTCACTAGGGTCTTTAGGTCCTATTCAAGAATTAGTCTGACTGGAAATCAAGCACCAAAAGACTGGTGTGAATCTGGGTCTTCCCCTTCTGTTTGGGAAGTCCCATGGTCCTCGTTCCTACACTCTGTCAGATGAGGTGGGCCTGGTTTGAGAAACAGCCCTTCCTGTGTGGTGCAGCTGAGATGGGAGATGGTGCTGTAGGGATGCGGCTTATCTGCTAACCCAGCCCTTGCACACCTAGATTTTCAACAGATTCCACTTGGGTCAGCATCTCTTCCTTGGAGGGATGGAGGAGGGAACAGTCCCGCTAGTCAGGGGCCAGGGCAGAGCATCTGATGATCCAAGCAGACTGGAGTTAACTCTGAGCTCCTGCATCACAGCTGTTGTACTTCTGTTAAGCTGTTCTTCTGGTGGGGAGTAAACATACCTGGAATGTTCCCTTGAGCTAGTTAAATATAAAATATACTGTCTCCTCTGAGGAGGCTCCTGAGCTGAGCTACAAGCTACTTCCCTGCCTGATGTGTTCTGTAGAGGTGTCTTGTCCTGTTCTTAAACTCTTTCCTGGGCATCTGTCTACTGTTGCCTTCTGATAGACACAAGCCAGGCAGATCTTTCTGTTGTTCTTTTTATCCAGTCCAGTCTTTGTTAATGGAGGGACTGGGATGATAGGCTGATCTGTGACCAGTTCCCCTGCCTTCAGCAGAAAACTGGGAAGTCATATCTGTTGCCATTTGCTCAACAGGTGCTCTGGGGTGGGGAGCAGTGCAACTGAAGCCCTTGTGACTGTGCCTATACCTCTTGCCTGAACAATGGCATGTAGTGGAAAATATCCATATATTGCATTCCTCCAGTATCTGAGATCATACTATGATATCCTGCTTTCTGGGTCAGTACCTGATAAATGGTTCTCCTTGCCACAGAATTCAAAAGATAGAAAGAAGGCAGAACTGAAGGACATAACAGCACAATTAGTTCAGAAAGCTGTCTTTTTTTCATTTGAAAGCAAAGACCAGGGCAGACAGTAACCTGAGAGAATTGGCTTTTGCTCTAGGCTACTGCTCAGAGCTACTGAGTATGTTAAATGTGAGAGATAATGTGGTATATTTTTGTCCTCGCTGCATCCCTTTTCTCCCTCAGCCAAGGTCCTTTTTTTATGTTTGCTGTATTTCCAGGTCAGTAGCAGAAAGTACAAAGTGTTAGAGTTCAGGTCTCAAAATGCTTTCTTCATCACAGACCGTAAGGGAGGATGCTGGATGGCTTCTCTTTCACTCTTTGGCCTTAGTGAGGCCTTTGCTGGTTTTTTATTTTGTTTTTGGCATCCATGTTTATCTATAATATACTGCGAAAAGTTCCCCCCCCCCCCCCCCAAGTATTTAACCACTACTTGAATTACTTGAGGTGTGAGTTACGTTTCTCTTACAGGAACAGTTAAAGATTTTTCTTTTTTCACCCTTGCACAATCCGGCACCACATATAAACAGAGCCAGCTTTGAACAAGCAAGTCTCTGTGTAGGGTAAACTGCCTGTGAGGCATTGTCACATGCATGTGTTGGTATTATGCCTGGTACCCAAAACAGCAGGGGAGGTTCCATGCAGCCCGACCTCAGACACATATCAACTAACTTGATCTGTTTAGCTTACCCAGCAGAGAGATGAACCGATAACAGGTGTTATCTATGGGGAAGGCGCTTCTGAACTTAGCTCTTCAGGTAGGCAGACAATGGTAAGCTGGAAGGCAGAAATCAGACTGGAGGTGCAGATTTTTAAAGTAGAAATGAGGTATCTGTCTCTAAGAGTCCAGGTACTTCACTGTGGTAGCAAGTTGACATAGTGCATTAGAACCTCAATCACACACAGCATCTAAATCATGCCTTTTTAAAAAGGACTTTATTTTGGCACGTTGCAGACTAGGGATTTAGTGCAGAAGTGAGTCAATAGAGGCTCTAATACTCTTCTGACAGTATCAAAATGATTGCTCTAGTCATCCTTAGCTTAAAGGTCATTCCTTTCCCAAATTACTTCTGTAAAAATGAAGTGGGTGAGACAGGAGGAAGGTGATGTGCATGTGGTAAAGCTAGCAGTTTGCACATGTCAAGTTTCCCCACTCTTGGCTAAACTTTCTGTTGGCTGTGATCCTCAAAGAACTAGCAGCATCTGTAAATACAGTTTTCCTAAGAAGCCAGAAACCAAAGKTCCCTTTGCCATGCCTCCAGAAACACTGTACTCACTCTGGTGAAAATCTGATTAAAGTCAGGGCACGCCAAATCTAGCAYTGTGGGTGGTGTTCTTTGTTGTTCCTCACTGTATGCTCTACRTGTCTTTGCTTGCTTCCAGGAATTGGGCTGGCCTTGGCTGCAGCAGTGAAGGGTTACCGCTGTATCATTGTGATGCCAGAGAAAATGAGTATGGAGAAGGTCAGATGTGCTTTTATTTTCAAGAATTAAAGAAGCATGTTTGCACTTGCAGAGTTCCTGGTGCAGATGAGTGCTGTGGCTTTAGCAACAAAGGTGTAGGCTCTTGGTCTCCAAGTCATTGGCCAAGCAGARCTCTGCTGAGGGCCTATTGCCAGTGCCCAGAGAAATCCAGGCTGGCTAGCCATGGACAGAAATGTGTTTAAGACCTGTCCCCACAGCACTGTCACTTGGAAAACTGTCATAACTGTTTTAAATACAAATGTCAAGGGAACTTGAGATTTACCTAGCACATTGAAGTAACTACCTGCCCCTGTGTTAGCTGTCGCTCACTGAGCAAAGGAGGACAAAGTAAGGCAATGCTGAAGCTTTGAATATTCTGTTCTGCACTGGGCTGAGCAAGGCCATGAGGGAGCCTGCTGAGCTCCTCAGGTTACACTGCGGGGTACTGGCAAGCGTCTGAGTTGTCACCACAGCAACAAAGGGGAAGGAAAAGCATATGTGACGGGCATGAAAGGAGATGGTGTTTTGCCTGAAATGAGGCTTCTCAATGTGTAGTCCCTATAGGCCTGAAGGCCTAGAATAGAAAGAGGAATTTGACATCTAGCTCCCAAATAGAGCTTAATTTTAAGATCAGATGACATTAAGGATTAAAACCCATGGCTCACTGATGTGAGATTGGGGTTTARGAGAACTGCTAAGCAGGCTGTTGCAGACCAGGTGAAAGGAGGAATGTTTTCTTTCCTCTGCATCCCAATGAAGTCTCTGTGCTGGGAGAGTGTTTTGGGATTTTGTGACCTTTGTATGCTACAGGTGGATGTCCTGAGAGCTCTGGGTGCTGAGATTGTGAGGACCCCAACTACTGCCAGATTTGATTCTCCYGAATCTCACGTGGGAGTAGCATGGAGACTGAAAAACGAAATCCCTAATGCACATATACTAGACCAGGTAAGTGCCAAGGTGTCAGAGGTGCAGGCATAGTGTGGGAGGAGGTATTGCAGCCTTGTTCCTTAGTTGACCTTGGTTGAATGTTCAACAGYCTAGGTGTGTCCCTGGAGGAAAAGATGTCCCAGGTCTGGAGCTGTAGTTGAGCCATCACCATGCTGTAGGGTAGCAAGATGATATAGTCACTAGAGGGCAGCAACGAGCCTGTGTTTGCAGAAACTGCAAAACATACGGGTGACTTGCCACTGAATTGGCAGTCCTGTGTGGAAGAATGGGTACAAGGGTCATGTTCCTAAAAGAAACTGTCCCACAGACTGGACTGATCTTGGCATTGGAGGATGCTGGCACCTTAGAACTACTCTTAAATTAGGTCACTTARGAAGGCTGTGTCTCCCCTTGGGCATTTTGCCTAGCTCCAGATAATTGTTAAGGAAACAGCCTGGAAAGAATATATGTAGCTGTTGTGGGGCTTGGAGAATGTTTGTCATGTTCTTGAAATGCCTCACAATGTGAATTTTGTCTTTCTGGTCTACTTAATGGCTATTCTGTCTTTCAATATAGTACCGTAATGCCAGCAACCCCCTGACGCACTATGACACCACAGCTGAAGAGATCCTGCAGCAATGTGAAGGTATGTTTGCTCTACCGCTAACCCGCTCTTCAGTGAGTCCCTAGTATCCTCTTATTGTTAGGTATTTGGAGAATGGGACCTGAGGTGATTGAGAAAGGCATGGATTTTGATACAGCAAATCCCATACATATGCTGTGTGTCATTAGAGTTTCTATTCAATATTTCCGTGGTTGTAGTAATGAATTTTTTTTCTTCCATTAAAGAGGGATGTTTTGGTTTTTAGACTCCTCTGCTTGTGATCAGGTGGAGAAAGCAGTGATGCTTAAGTTATCTTTAAAAAAAGAGAAGAAAAAAAAAAGGACATAGCTAGAGTGGTGTGAAAGAACAGGGTCATTTTTCTCTGATTGCAGATAGAGAAATAGGTATTTTTACCTCAGACCAAATACTCCATTACACTTGAAGCTTCTTCAGATAGGAGTCCTCAGGATTATAAACTGCTCTGTGTTGCAGTTGTCACCAGTAAGACCTTTTTACTCTGCAAGGGTTGCTTCAATGTTAACTCTAGGCAGCTGAGTTGGAGTACCAGAAGTGATTGATCTGTGGCAGCAGAGAGCTTTAGCTGGGCTAACTCACCTAGCTGAGGAATTTATTTGAGAGCTGTTGGAGGCATTCAGTGTGATGCTGCAGCCTACAATGTAGGTATTTGCCATAGATGGTAGAAGGAAATTGTATAGGAGGCTACTGATCTGCTTTATAAATCAGTACAGTTTCTGATGGGACCCTCTAATAAGAAAATCAGCTATTAAATTCTCATTAAGATGAGGACCATGCCAAGAGTTYTTCTCCTCCCCCTCAAAAGCAACTCTAGCTGTTCACAGGATTTGGCTTGTCTTTGTGGCAAACTTAAAGTTTGAATTAAAAAGAGTATGCTTTAACAAACTGCCATCCCACAAACTGAGAGTCTAGATGAGTTCTARCTTTAGGCTTCTTGTTTGTATTTACTTTTACTCATAGGCCAGGCACTGCTTGGTTATTACTGAGCTTGGCAGGGTGTTACTCTTTTGACTGGTAAGCATTTGTTTTTGTGTGTGAATTGGTGTGTGTATTTTTTATTAATAAAGCTATCATGTGGATGCACCATGGAAACGGTAGGGCATGACAGAAGAATGAACTGTCATACCTGCACTCACTCTGAGTGCTCATGACCAAACCAGTATTTTTCACATGAAAATGAGAGTAATTGTGTTAACAGTTGTCTCAATGGGTACCTATCCCATACTCTTGGCACTCATTCAGTAAATTAACTAATATAATGGCCTGCTCATTCTAAGTTAAAGAATGAATTATCTACATCAGCAAATACAGTAACAGGAAAACTACATATGTCAGCTGTATGGGCCACCTCCAGCTCTGTCCAAAGTACCACAAATTGGTGCCTTGCCAGGCCACTGGAGTGGACACTTCAAAACCACTGTTGAAGTAAATGGGGATTGAGCAAGGTGGTCTCAAGGTAGGTYTCATAACACAGCTCTTGGGAAGCAAAGAGCCTTATCTTGCCCACTTTTGTTAAAGAAAGTCCATACTTAGGTTTAAGTGGGGTTTTAATCCATCATTCTGGGGGGGATTTCACAACTGCCTTCTATCCCTCACCTTTAAACAGGAAAAATAGACATGCTGGTGGCTACGGCTGGCACAGGAGGTACTATCACTGGCATCTCCAGAAAGCTAAAGGAGAAGTGTCCAGGTTGCAAAGTAAGTGGCAAGCCCAAAGCATTTCTCTTTAGTGGGGTGAACCTCAAACTGCTCTACTTGGCACGTCCCATTCCTTGCAAGCCTGCCCTGGGTGTCTACAGGAAGCACTTGGATGTTCTCAGAATGTAGTTCTGAGCAGCAAAGAAAGGTTTTCAGACYGTCTGAAATCATCATGCTCTGGTCTCACTGGTGACCAGAGTTCAGATTTGGCTCAGCAGATGAAAACTGGCCCTCACATCCCTTTGGGGTATCGGAGAAACTTCCTTCTCTGTGTACTGCAGCCTTCAGTTTCCTCTCTGACTGTACCTTCACTAACTTGTCTGGAGCTGCTGAGTTTTTACCAAGTGAAATTTTCTCTGCATATACCAACCTGTGTGTCTACCTGTGTGCTGTGTTGGATTTCCTCTTGGAAGTTGTATCGTGTATCAATTGTGAATATTTTCCTACATAGGCAGGGAGTGGTAAACAAAATAAAACTTATCTGCTTACACTTGGCATGAAATGTATTGGCTGTAACAATGCCTGACTTGTGAATGAGGACAATCTTGTCTCGGGGAAAACCCCGTCTTCTGTTTAAACCAAGCAAAACCCAGGTAGAACAAGTGGTGCCCCTCACTTAGTGTCCACAGCCTGAGGAGACAGGATGGGTTGCCAAGGGGCCAGAAGCAGCAAAGCATTTTGCTCACAGGGGAGGTGAATGTTGCCAGGAAGAAATGAATAGGAGGCTAGGTTGCTGTTAGCTTGGCTGTGTGTGCAGCCAGTGTGACACCAGCTGTAATGAGGCCCGCACTCATGAGTAAATAGCTGTGTTCTCAAAAGCAGTGTGTCGTCGTAGCTAAAGTGGAAACTGCTTCTCCAGATCATAGGTGTTGATCCTGAAGGCTCCATCCTTGCTACACCAGAAGAACTGAACAAGACTGACAAGACAATGTATGAAGTGGAAGGAATTGGATATGATTTTGTCCCCACAGTGTTGGATAGATCTGTAAGTCATGCTTCTTGGTTTACTGCCCTTTGCCCTCTTTTGGGATGCAGAAGTGAGGCGAAAGGTGAAGGAAAAGCTTGGGGAAGTATTTCTTTGAGCTGAAAGAGGAGGGCTAGCAGACAAAACTATTCCTGTTCTTTCCATCAGCAGAAGCAGTCCTTGGAAGGCTTCTGCGCTGGCCACATTTGTTTTACAATGCTGGGTGGAAATGCTGTGAGCAGATAACATTTTCCTAGAACACAGTACTTTTTTTTTTTTTATTTAAAAAAAAAAACAAACAACAGAACAACCCAACCAACCAATCAAAAAAAAAAAAAACCACCACACACAAAAAAAACCACAACCCAACAAAAAAACCCCCAGCAAGGCACCCCAACCCCTCCTGGCCAAAAGTGGTATGACTATGTCCTGAGCAAAACCCATGTCCCTGGGAAGCCCTCCAAGAGGGGAGGAAGCTATCTGATGCTCTCTGTGGCTGTCTCACAACAGCCTGTTCTCACAGTGAGGTTTCAATAAGGAGTCTGTTGTGCTAATTTAATCATCTTACCTTCGCAAAAAAAAAACGCACTTGGCATTTGGAGGATGGAAACCCTGGCACATGGCTCAGTAGGGCAGCTGTTACCTCAAAGAGCATGGGTTGAATTCRCACTAGTTGTGTAGCTCCCCTAGCCCTTCTCATTTAAATAGACCCTTGTTTCTGTCTTCCTGCCCCTTCCCAGGCAGTGGACCAGTGGTACAAGAGCAATGATGAGGAGTCATTTGCTTTTGCACGCATGCTGATCCGAGAGGAAGGACTGCTGTGTGGTAAGAGCAGGTGCAAATTCTTTGGGTTTCTCTGAATAGTATGTGGGAGGCTGAAGCCTTGTGCAGGTCAGGGAGACCTCCTTCCACTTCAGAAGCTGTCTTCCTCACCCTGGGGTCCTCTACTGTCTCTCCTCCTCTCTTTCATTCTTCCTCATTTCACTTATGGTTTGACAGTTTTGCCTCTGATCTGCATTTTGGTAGGTGGCAGCTCAGGCAGTGCCATGTCTGTAGCTGTGAAGGCAGCCAAAGAGCTGAAGGAGGGTCAGCGCTGTGTTGTTATCCTCCCTGACTCTATCAGGAACTACATGTAAGAACCTGCTTGCTTTCTTTCTGGGAAAAGTGTGAGGCAGTCCCTCAGACCTCCTTACAGCAGTTGGCGAGTTGAATGCGTATTTCTTATAGCACCCAGTTACCAAAGTAAAGAATGTGTTTGGAGCACAACTTCTGAGGTATCTAGAAAGGGTCTGACATGGAGTAGAAAGGAGCTTAGCCCTCTGAAAGCTGAGTTCCTCCTTGTGTCTGACTTCAGTATATAACCATCACAGGTTAGCAGCTTTCACAGGAAAAGACTTACTTTATTTTATTTATTGGGGACTATTGTTTTATTTATTGGGGACCATTGGTATTATCCCATCCCTGGAAGGGTCCCTGTAAGGCTGTCCRCTCTCTCTGCCTGTGTCCACAGCAGAACACAGCACTATGGAGCAGCAGCCAGTGTCGGGGTGAGTTTACAGGTGGAAGTGTGARGGCTTTGAGCGGTGCTGAGAAGTTGTTTTTCTCCTACCACATTGAAACATATCCCAAAATATGATGTTTTTAGCTGTGTTTCGTGGCTTCTGTTGCATCCAACACAATAATAGACAACTAGAAACTGCAGGTGGACCTTGCCTGAGTACAGGTTGGCACTTGTCCATTCCAGGCTGTATCTTGATCATATTGCAGGGGACTGATGTAGTTGAAGCTTTGTTTCCTATGGGATTCCTTTTTCTTCCTATGAGTATTTCTTCTCAMTGTCCCTGGCTGGTGAGCTTGGATAGCAAGTGGCAGTATGTTTCCAATTACACTTTAGTTGTTAGTGGTAGTGAGCTGTAAAAAGTTGCCTCTGTGTGCTATTAGGTTTGCTGTCAAATGTTCAGCCTGCTAGTTGAGCTTTTCACTTCCTGATGCTTTCCAGGTCCAAGTTCTTGAGTGACAAATGGATGATTCAGAAAGGGTTCATGAAAGAAGAAGACCTTGTCAAAAAACCTTGGTAAGCATGTCAGATCCATTTGGATTTTCATGAGTCTATTCAGTTGACTTTATAGCAGTTGCTAATTTAAAGCTCATTTCAATTTACACTACTTCCTTTGATTTAGCTAATCTTTCATGCTATTGTTTTGATGTATCATTGCAGCTATTAATCAAATCTGCTTAAATTAGTTGATTTCCTTTTTTGAGTTGCATGGCAGCAGAAAACTTGGTACTTAATGATTTTTTTTTTTTATGAAAAGGGTTGTATCTGAAATGAAAAAGTAGTACACAGAGAACCAAGATCAGAGTTCTTCAGTGCAAAGCACTGCAAGTCTACATAGGTGGAGGGGGATCTTCCCTAAACTGCTACCTATAATGACTGTAAATATGGCTAGCTCTTTGAGTAGGAGTACAAAATTTTCTCTGTAAGATATAAATAATGAAACTAGTACTCTCCACTAATGATCTGTAATTCTAGAAAGTAGATGAAATGAGGAAAAGAGTTTCGGTCTTAAAGCCTTCTCACACTTCAATGACTTTCTGATATTGGGGAGAAAACTTGAAAGCCTTGAAGCTTTAATGGCTCTGGCTGAACCCTGACTCTTCCTTGCAGCCTTTTGTCGTTCTTGTAGTGTTGAAGGCCACTGTACATGAACAACTGGTTCTGTTCTCTCCGTAAGACTTGCATGGGTTTGGTTTTTATTTCATCCCCAGGTGGTGGAACATCAGTGTTCAGGAATTAAGACTCTCTGCTCCCCTGACCGTGCTTCCAACTGTTACCTGTGCAAATACTGTTGAAATTCTCCGGGAGAAGAGATTCGACCAGGTACCAGTTGTTGATGAATCTGGGTATGTCCACATATATCACTATTCATCCATATGTATCACTTTGCTCACCAGGTCCCAAGGAATATCTTTAAATGCCTTCTATAAGTATGATATCCTCTCACTCATCTTTCTTCAGTTATAGTAACACAGTTCAGAAATGTTACCTTAAACACAGCAATGCTAGACTTAATATGTTGTCATGCCATCATTGTCCTACCCTTCACATAATAAGCTTCTAATGATTATTATGATACACTTACTCAGTGTCTCTCTGCAGGATAATGTCATTGTTTTTTATAATAGCTGTTTAACTTAACAAAACAAAAAATCATATTTAAAACAAACAACCCCAAACCTATMCATCTGCATCACAGCTTTCACCCAGTTTCTTCAGAACGCTGCATTATAGTGCAATGTTGTAGTGACCCCTATAAACCAGGGTGTCCCCAGCAAGCTGGTATGCCTTATTACCCTGTAGGTCTCCTGTAGGACAGGCTGAATAATGAAGAGTTGCTCAGTTACTCTTCAGTTACAGTGCTAACTCAAGGGATTAATTGTTGCAGGTCCTTGCAACATCCTTGCAGGGAGAAGGGGAATGAGCAAAATTGAGGTGAGCACATCTCTGGCCCTGTCATGCCTTTCAAAGGGACAGATGAGGGTATAAAACAATGAAGTAGCGCTTTTCAAAAGCTCTCTCAGATTGCAAGAAGCTCTCCAGTTGCAAGTGATACAAAGAGCCTGATGCTCAGAAGGGCCAGGCACCTAGAGCACCTGCTGACTTCTGTGAGTCTCCAGAACTTCTGAGAACTGGACTCTGTCTCTTGCAGAGACACAGAATCCAAGTATACCATCAATAATGTTGCTTTATACCGTGAAGCAGTTGAACTGTCTTCTCCAGGCTGTCTGAGAGTGGATGTTTTTATCTACAGGAACACCTGAGGCTTTTGTGTTGTTTAGCCCTATCTTCTCTCTCTCCTTCCCCAGGGTAATTCTGGGTATGGTTACCCTGGGTAACATGCTTTCTTCACTGCTTGCTGGAAAAGTTCAGCCTTCTGATGAAGTCAGCAAAGTAATCTACAAGCAATTTAAACAGGTAAGCAGGTATATTCTACAAGTCCTAGTTCTCTGGTTTAAAGTACTACTGTAGGGGTCCTAACACTACAATGGCATCAGGTTGGGTAAGGTTTAGCTGGGACCGTACAGAGCAGCTGTTACTGAGCACAGATGTGCTCTAAACTCTGTCCTAGGTCACTCAATAGCTCCCAGGTTTGTGTTATGGCTCTATATTGTGCTGTTCCATTACTTCAACAGTCTTTCTTCTAGCATGCTTGTCCTTTCCTCCTTCCCCAAAAACCCCGGCACAAATCTGGGCAATGTAACTATCCAGGGGAAGAGACAGGGAGATGTTGAAACAGCTCTTCTAAATAATTTCTGTCTTGGCTAAGAACAAGCAACTGTTTGCCTTTTGTATCACATGCTTTGCTGAAACAGGGAGATGGCTGCTGAAAACTGATGTTGTCAAGATATGTGAATTTTGATGTTAGCCACTTTCACCTGTCCATCCAACGTGGTGTGCCAAGATACCACAACTTCCCAGCTGTATGGGTGCTTTTCTAAAATATATAAGTATTGTTGCTGTTGCTTTGCTTCTCTTGCAGGAAAAGGATTTTGTTTTTAACATGAATGCTTGACCTAGTTTTCACCAGGCTTTTRGTTTCAACACTGTCTCATAGTAGATGAGGTGCTGTGTTCCAGAAGTATAGGTAATGCTTCCACTCAATCTACAAACTACCAAGTCCCTGAGGTTGAGAAAGGATGCTAGTTCTTTATGGACAAATGTAAATACATTTTTTCCTTCCCAGACAGATAATCAAGCATCAGGTGGAAATGTGGTGCGTAACAAAACTGCTTAGTTCATGTTCTCCCTCACTTGGACACCTTAAGAGTTTCTGGGGCTGGCGGTGTGCAATCACTTCTATAGCTATGCTGGTGTTAGCTGCAGTAGCCAATTCTCTGCACTTCTGAGGTTGTGGCTTTTTCCATGGGCAGCCTGAAGTTTCTCATGCTTCTTTAGTAAAGAACAGCTTAACTGTTTGTTTTCTCTTTAGTCCTGACTCTTTTCTTGGTGGAGGATGGAAGGGGAGTGACACAAAAGTGAATGGTATTGCTAACATGCTAACTAAAAGCATCATTCATTGGTTATTTTCCATTTGAATTGATGATTTAATGGAGAAACATGGTTAAATGCAYGTAACCTCAGAAGTATTGTGGATTTTGTTTTTCTTACCACTTTAGTCAAGCTTACTTGGCTTGTTTACTGGTGAAATTGGGAAAATGGATCATCTGTGTCACTGAAATGACTTAAAATATCCTACAGTTAGGATCTGTACCACAGCATGCATCAATAAGAGGTCAGCTTAGCCTGTGACTACCAAGCCAAAGCTATCTTTTGGCAACACAGGAAGCTTTCTTTGATATGATCACCACAGTTATTTTGTGGTGATCTCTTAGAATGGTTAGAATGGAAGAGTAATGGTTATAGCTTTTTTTTTTTTAATTTTCTGGTAGGATAGTACTCTAGGGCTTTAAAACACTAGTCACAGGATAATTTACCAATCCAAACAAGTGCTTTGTGTTAGTGGAGAGGAGGGCTTTTCTTGTGGAGTCAGATTTTAGTTCCAGTGATTTGGAGTCTCTTTACCCCTTCTTCCCCAAAGGATTTTTGCATCAACTACTAACATCTGTTAGGCTATGTCTGCACTACACCTTAGCAGACTTCTTGTCTGCCTTTACCAGAAAACAGGGCTGGGGCACGATCTCAGAGACTTTCTTGTTACTATACCTAGTGTTTGTTAGCCTGTTCCCTGGTGTGATTTTGGTTAGTGTCCTAAACCATTTAGACCATTTAGCACTCTGCTAAACAACACAAGGGCTGGTATCCCCAGCATCCCCGGTGGACCAGAGCCTACTTCTGGGGAAGGAGAGAATTTAGTTGTAGGGCCATGAGCAGTGCCATGTCACTTCCCCTTAGAGCCAAACAAACAGTCCCAGTCATGTGTAGTGCAGTAGCATGTGCATAGGCTAACTGCCTTAAAGACTTAGTAGGTTTTAAAAAAAAATTGCCTAAATGTGGGAAAACTCATGAGCAAAATTTTTAGGGAGCTTGAATGAGCAGTAGTGAGACAGGTGAAAACTCYGTGGGAGTTCTGTTAAATTTCCATTAAGCATTTCAAAACATGTTTATGTCTTCATAGTTGTCCCAGTGCTGCTTATGGGCTGCTTGTCCTGGTTATCTTTAGCCTACCCAGTCCCTGAAAACAGGTCTATTGATTATACACAGTCAGATGGCAAGGGGCTCGACCCCTTCAGTGAGCTTTGAACTTGGGTTCCAAAGTTAGGCTTTGCACGTACATTTGCACGAAACTGCTTGTCAGTGGTGGTGACTGATAGGTGACTCTGTGGCAGTAGGTCCAGATTTCCCCCCACCCCCTGCCTGGCCCACAGGCTTAAGGATTGATGCTTCAGTATGCACTATAGGCCTGCTGGTCCCTTAAACACAGGCTACTGGGAATCCTTTTGATCTCTTCTAACTCRCAGTATGGAGATGAGAGCTCTGTGTTCCAGTGCAGCCCAAGTGTTTATGCTGTGGTATTTATTCCTCAGTCACAAGCTGAGCTCACTGCAGGATAAAGGCTTTTTAAATCTGCAGTGCAAGACACTTCTTTCCTGGAAATTCCTTTAATCCCCTTTAATGAAAGTATGTCAGRTGGTGGGTGCTGCTTTTACCTAGGGAGAGTCACCTGGGTAACAGACCTATTGCTGCTGCTTCACATGTTAAAGCGTGTAGGAGGAAGAGTTTTACACATTCTTTCAAATGGTTCCAGCAGGTGATCAGCTAAGTGTTTCAGAAGGATCTGTATTCTTTCTGCAGAGTCAACAYAGGGTGCTTTCTTGTTTAGTCTTAGCAAAGTTGAACTTCACTAAAAATGAATTCTTGATTCTTAGTTCCTTGATTTGCACTTGAATACAGTGATAGCTGAGCAATCTTCACCCTTGGTTTTGTTTTTGGCTTGTTTGGGCTTTTCTTTTCCCCTGCTGCCTTTGTAGATTGTATTCACGTCCACAGTGATTTCCAGCCTGATTCATTCACTTTTTCCCCAGTCTTGCTAGAGTAAAATCACCAAGTATAATGAGTTTTATGGTAACTTCTTTTGTTACACACATGGAACATTTGACCTTCTTCCATCATTAATGTTTTTCAGATATTCAGCGTGTTCAGTACATTCATTATGTTTACAGAATCAGAATTAATAAATTCATGTAATGCTTCAAATTTTTTTGTTCTATTTTCTTGAAAATTAAAAACAAAGAAAACTGATCTTTTAAGTTGTCCTTGATTTGTTAGTGTTTTACAATACTTCAGATGGGAGCAGTATATAAATGCTGATGTMTTGTTTTTAATACTGCATGAAGTATATGGGGATTATCAACTACTAAACATATAAAGGACTGTTTTATTTAAGTTTTGTAACTCTCTTCTCAGATTAACCTGAAAGACAACTTGGGGAAACTCTCTCATATCCTGGAAATAGACCACTTCGCTCTAGTGGTTCATGAACAAGTTCAGTGTGAGTATGAAGTACTGTGCCTTGTAAGAGGTAATCTTTGAGTGGTAACAAGAAGCAAGTGTGAGTGTGTAARCAAGTTCTGAAGAAGCCAAATCCTCTTTAAGTGTATGTAACTGTGCTACTAACGCTTAGTAACTAGCGCTGTAATTCTTGTGGAATAAATGTTAAATCGATTAACCTCACACACTGTAATGTACCTCCTTTTGGAGCAAGTTACTGCTCAGAACTGAATGCTTGAGTCTAGTGCACTGTACAGTGGCTTTGCTAGTAGCAATAAGCCAATGAATAAGCTCTTGCAGTACRACTAATCTCTGCTTCTTCCTACTCCTGTCATACAGCTTCCTGCAGTTCCCTCACAGTGAGCATCCCAGGTTAGCTACACTCCAATTTTTTGCCTTTCTAAAGCAAAACCTTTATTACAACTTCATAAAGTTTAGTAAGATCTAGATGTCAACACTGACATCAGTGTCTCAAGACAGCTTAATATTTCTTGTTCTTGTTTATTTCCTTTAAACTAACTTACTCYCCTTCACTTGATGTTTTTCCTCCAAACTCTACTTTTATTCATCCGTCTCAAAACTCTTTACACTGCCTTCTTTATGAACTGGAAATGACTAAATAAATCTTCAAAGCTAAGGTATATCACTGTTATATGTGAATCATATTTTCTTCCTGTTTTATCTTCCTTGTAGCAAGCAACTTGCAAAATTACAAACACTGGGAAACTAGACTAAAAACAATATTAAGACTAACCAGATAAATTTATCTGACAGCTATCTCAATTATAACTGTAAATGAAGAATAGTCATCAAATTTAGGCTTGTTCCTGATAATCTCCATAAGGATGTGCTCTTGACTCTGTGCTGACTAACTACTTATAAACCTCGAATCTCACTGGAAGCYTGCAGTGGAACAAAGATTGAGTAAATGAAAAGTCCAGGACAACCCAGCTGGCTGAACAAACTGAGTGTATACATAGGCTAAACATCTCAATACAGCCAGACTTTAAGAACAGGGAACTTAGACCATAGATAAAGGGCCAGAGGTCACTTGGCCACTTGGTTCCCAGCTCAGAGGCTTATGCTTACAAAGAAAAATTGCTCTCAATGCAGCAATGAGTAGATGGTTAATAAGTTTTTTGGATATAAATGGGAAAATGTTGTATTGTGATTTTTATACTAATTCTGTATTTGACAGTGATGTAGGAAGATGATAGTGTTGCATGTCCTCCTCCAGTGGCCCCTGGTTCAAATGGGATAATATCAGTTTGCAGCTGCTTCAAGCAGAGCCATGGAAATTAAYGTATGAGGAAAATACGCTTTATAACAGAGGATTTGGTTTGAATTTTCACGCCAAGAAAAATAAGTCTGATGGACCCTTATCCTTCCTTCCATAATATTTCAGTTTCTATAACTCTTTTGTTGAGGAGCCTTTCTGAAGTGAAAATTCTTGCCACTTCCTGTGTGACTGTTGGTCAAGATGCCATTTGGGTTCCCCCTCAACGTACAAGGGTCATCAGTGATAACCAACTCCACCAACAGGCCCTGACACATGGAGCTGGGATGGCTTGGCACCTGCCTTTACAAACAGTGCCATTAAAACCAAGTGGGATGGTGTGGTTTTGTTGCCTCCTAATGCCAGAATCCTCTGTCTGTTTCTGTGTAGATCACACTGATGGTTCCTCCAGTAAGCGGCAAATGGTGTTTGGCATCGTTACAGCCATTGACCTGCTTAACTTTGTGACTGCACGAGAACAGGAAAGAAAGTCCAACTAAAGTCAAGTAGCAATGTGGAGCCTCTTCAACAATATTTTGCAATCTCCAGCAAAGAATCAGGTTTATTTCTTAGGTAGAATGGTCTGTCCTTCGGGTGTTTTTTGGTTTTTGTTTTTTTTAAATTCTGAAAATAAGCAGTTAACTATCCTGGTGTCAGCTATACAGCCAGTGCATTTTGCTGTATTGCACAGCTTCTGGGGACTTGTTTCTTAATCAGGTTACACAATATTTCTTATCAAGACAATTTATTTTTTTACCTATATGTATGTAAAAATATTGCCTAAATTAACTGTTATGTTCCTTACTTGTTATGTCTAAAGTCTGGCTCTCCAAAACATTGTTTCAGATTCATAAAATGTGTTGAAATAAAGAGTTACTGACGCAGAGGCCCAAGAGAGCTCTGGAAAGTTTTGGATTTTTTCTTGTTTTCCTGCAAGGGTGTTAGGTTAGATAATACCTGTGTGGAGAGAAAAATGGGACTGGGGCATGGAGAGAAGAAAGGGGCATTTCCCTTTTGGTGACATCAGTGTAGAACAGGAGGAAAYCCTGAGGGCTGGAGTTGAGGCATGTTTCAATCAGTTTTCCTCAGAGCAGCTGACTTCAGTGGAAGCCTGACAGTGAAGTGACAAACAAACTAGTGACTTTGTTCTACATAGTGCACYAGCTTTCACTGCAAAGACAGACCTTTCTTTTTTCCAGTTGTATCCTGATAAGTAAGCACAAGTGAAAAGATTAAAAGGGAAGATCAAGATTCTTGCCTGAAGGTTTTTGAAAATCACACTGTTTCATCTAGTACCTTTCCCTTACCTCCACACCCTCTTATTTATCTTAAAGTGCTGCTTTTTAGGCCTGTTTTAGAAGAGCCAAAGGTAATCTGTCAAGAGCTGTAAACTCTTTCAAGTCCTATTCAAGTGCTCCTACACTGTAGCGCCTTATTCCAGGAGAAAAACCCTCCCACTAATTGAATTCACTGTAGCCAAGCTTGGTAGTAACTGGCAAACATGGTGTGGACTGGTACTGTCAAGAGTACACAAGAGTAATGTGCAGTAGGTATGTGCAGCTACAACTTTTCACCACTTCTGTAACTCTGGATTTTTCAGTAACGGTTGACTTGTGTAGCTGTGGTACAGTTTGGCACTAGCAGCCCCATCTGTACACTGCTGTGCTCAGGCTACTGACTGCTGTTAGTGGTAATGAGTGGAATCACCCTGTGGTTACATGAGAAAAGGAGCTGTTCTTCATCTTCATAAAGACTGCTCTAATCATCTTCTGACTGGCCTTTTGCCAAGATTAAAGTGTTCGATCAGCAAGAGTGACACTTAGCTTGTCTCTCTTTCCACTGAAGTAGAAAAATACTATTTAGGCTGGGGCTATTGCTGGTAGGATAGCAAAGTTTTGTTTTGTTTTAAAAAAAGAAACCAGCAAAACAACAAACCCTGAAGGGAGTTGTGAGTCAGCTAAGAGAAAACAAAGGGGTTATTTAAAAATCACAATTACTACCTCCTGTATATAGATTTCTTTCTACCTTGCTGGCCTCCCTGTGGCAATGGAATTTGCTGTACATTTTGGAAGTGTGTGCTCTGAGGAGAGAGGTGGTGGAAGCTGCCCTGTCCCGTGTCAGTGCTGAGCAAAGAACATCAAGCAGTCTTTGTAGTTGTGCCTTGATTGGGTGATGTGGGCCTGGAGGAGGGAGGCAAGAGCTCAAAGCTAAAGAAGTGACACCAGTGATAGTGTCTGCCTGCCAGCAGTGTGACAGCCTGGTTTGTTTTCTAGCTGCTTCTCTCTCACCTTAAATTTGTGAATGTTAAGAACTTTGTTGTAATATTAAAAATCCTCAGACTGATTTCTGATAACTCTTTAATGCTGGTGAATGCTAAGTTTATTCTGCCCTTGTTCAKTTTATTTCCTTAGGTGTTGGCTGTCCCTTCGGATTAGGGCTATTATTGAAGTAACATGACCCATACTTACCTTAAGCTATGGTTTAACCATTAAATTTGTAAATTTGTATACTTCTTTAAGATTTAAGACAACTTTTGTCAAGGCTCTGGAATAAACTACTATAAAGTCTAAAAATGTGCAAATTCAATAATAATTGGTTCTAAAGGATGGTTGATTTTTAATTTTTTTTTTTTTTTTTTTTTTTTT
>JASVER010000046.1:443319-482355 GCA_030449065.1 Oceanodroma leucorhoa | reverse complement strand
GGACATGGTTTAGTGGGCATGGGTGCTGGGTTGACGGTTGGACTCAATGATCTTAAAGGTCTTTTCCAACCTTAATGATTCTATGATTCTATGATTCCTTTCTCGCTGTAGTAGCAACCCCAGCTTGGGTGCTTTGACTAGTGGAAATCTGAACTAGTGTGATTATCAGATGTATGTACCTATTCAGACACTATTTTCAAATCTAGATTAGCTTTTCTATGCTGAACAGCTCTGTCTTACCTCTGGCAGGTAAGTTGGCAGAGCCTAATAATTCATCTTTCAAACTGTTTTTTAGCTACTTCCCAAGGAGTCATAAATAAATTAGAACAGTTAAGGGCACAGTCTTTGATCTTAGCACTTTTAACGTCCTTTATGTTTCCCAGTGTAGAGAGACTCTGTGAGTGGTCAGTTGTATTCCTTGAGACATTAGTATTTCAGCCAAGCTTCTAAACTCATTTCCCAGTTGTTTCAAGTACTGTTGTCAGATATATTTTCCTATCTATTCTTAATTTACAGGGAAGGCTGAGAGGGACTTATTTCTTTGATTACTTGTATTTTCACTGCATCCTTTGATTCCCCCACTTGTAAAAGAACCTGTGTACTTCACTAGATGCCACTAATTGAAGTGTTTGCTGCAATCGTAGCTGTCACTGCTGCTAAATTTTGGCATTACTGTTGCTCTTGAAAATTTACCCTACTTGCTTTTATCTGATTCCACACACACACACACCCCCCCCCTTTTCCATCTGACCATCACTGATGGTGGCAGGGAGGGGGGTGCTTAAGTATTTGGGGTTTTTTCCTTTTCTTTTTGTGCCTGTAAGAGTCTCATGTCCCAGCCTAACTGAATTCAGCAAGAAATATGAGGAGATTCCCAAAGTTGCTTTTCAGCACAGCAGTAGAGGAGAGAAGTTAGAGTTGGGGCAGCAGAAGATTAATGGGTAGCTTTACCTGTGACACAGAGAAAAGTGTAAAGATTTTAATTTGCTTTTTTAGTTTACAGTTCATAAATTAATCTCTGTAGTGTCATGAAATCGGGTAGTATTGCTGATTGATTAAGAAAGAAGGGGTGGTTAGAGCTGGTAAGGAAGAGGGGATGTGAGCCTAAAGCAATCCAAGTAAGCCAAAGTATCCCAGCAATCCACCTGCGCCGCGCTGCCTGGGCGGTTTGTTAAGAGCAGGAGCTGCTTCCTGTTCTACACTGGCACAAGGAGGAAACGGTGGCCACCAGCCACTCTTCTTCACAGTAGCAACCCTGTTTGACCCGAGGAATTGGGGAAATAGATGGAGTTGCTGAATGCCTGAAAAACTGTCCAGAGCTCTTGCCTGTAGTAGGGATGAAGGCAGCAAAAAGAAGGGGACAGGGAATCCTGCAAAGTTGAAGTTTCTCTGATGCAAAAGCTTCTCAGCGTGATGCTTTTTTGCGTGTGTGAGAATGTTGTTACTAGCCTGGTCCTGGTTAGTAGTGGTAGGGCTGGATTAACGCTTTTACTCATCTCTCTGTTTCAAATACTGTGAGGACCAAGAAAGACATTGCAGTTTGTTTGCTTGGTCTTTAACCTGAAGTTCAAGTCAAGAGCTTGAACAGAACTGTGTTTTTTTCTGAAGTGGGTGCCTGCATCTTCTGTTTAGCTGTGCTGGTTATGCAAGTGCTGACTAAGCCTGAAAACTATTCTGCACATGGGTACTTACATCAACAATTTATGCTGCATTTGTTTGTCAGAGAATAACAGTTTGTAAGGGAATATCAGTCCTTCTGATCTAATGTTGACTCTGCAAAAATACTTTTATTTTCTCACCTGAAGACAATTATCCAGTAAAATCTATATAAGATTTTGCAAGCAGTTATCAGGCAATGACTTAAGGATCATTTTGAAGTCATTGCATCCAATATTACTTCCCACTTCTTCCACAAGCTGTAGCTGACTCCAGAACTCTGTCTAGCTGAGGTTCCTCTAAGCAGCCAGAGCAGTCTCATCTGCCCACCAGCCTCGTTACTAAATGGTTTCTGAAAACATCTGCCTGCTGTAATGAATTTCCCACAGCCTGCTCCCTGTCAGGAGTTGCCTAGCATTGCCACTGTCATCCAACAGCCTTTCTTACTGCATAGCGTCAGTATGCTACCATGACAAAGGGAAGACTTCTTATGCTTTAAGGAGCCAGGAAAAATCAATACTATACGCTGTATTTATTGCACAAATGTTCACAAATGTACAATGTGAAGAGTTCAAGAAAAGCTGTTTGATTGCAGAATGCCTGGGTTTTTTAAAGGCAGTTCAAGCTGAAATTGTATTAGACTGTAGACAGAAATTTCTATCAATCAGCTGCAGAAGACCTCTCGCTTTCAGTGTGTGGWCTGCAGTGCTCTGCGGGTCTTCTCTTCTGTCTCCAGAGAGCTGCTGGTATGGCAGGACTGTTGGTGAGCCAGCCCACAGTCTGCTTCTCGTGGCTGGCTTTAGTACAATCCTGGTGTTTCTGTACAGGGTAGGAAAGGAAGGGTGTAGAGCTAGGGCTCACGTGCCACTGGTGAAGTTCCTACAGCAACAGGTGCCTGCGTGGTCAATTGGATAGATATTTCTGAATAAATGCAAGGGGTATAGGCCAGCCTGTGTTTCTGTGAGCAGGCAATGTCTTTTGGGAATTATGGTGAAGCTATAACGTTAAAAGTAGCACGAATTCAAGTGAGGTGCCTGGGTGTTKTTCTGTGGATAAGGAGCAGCTGGGAGGAACCGAAGGGGATGGCTGTGTTATTTCAGAGCCATGTATTTGTGCTGCTGCTCAGCGTCTTGGTTGATTGCTCAAGTTAAACCATGATGAAGGTGCTAGGCAAGCGAATAAACCCCTCATCCCTTGGTTTTTTGGTTCCCATTTCCTTATGCAATCAGTCCTCATTCAGCCCCATCCAAATAGCTTAGGACCCTGTTGGCCAGTTTCACTGGGACGTTGTTCCATCTCACACAGACACGAGGAAAGGCCGGTGGGTGGAGAGGTGCAGGGGGGGCTTCCTCTGCCTGCCTTGGGTGCCGGGGCCAGTCCCGTGGGTGTGCGGCATGAACGCCTTGCTGGCTCGCTCACCTGCATGCCACGTTTTCTTATAGGGGCACGGTTCCCCTACCTCCTCACACACACAGAGGGGGTAGATGAACCTCCTCTCAGCTTTATCTTCTTACTCCCGATCCAGTGTGCTCTCCAGCAGCATGGGGTGACTGATGCAGCAGGCAAACGATACGCTAAACTTTCTTTACCTTACATATCCTTTTCTTGTGATTAGTTGAAATGATGTCTTTGCTGGCAGCAATTGCAGATCATTGCCAAAAGGTAAAGGTAAAGCAGTCTACTCAGAGGCAAAAAGGATCCTGGTATTGCAGTCTGATACGCAGAAGGCCGACGTTGCTCTCAGGCTTCCCCGTGGAAGGAAAGAGCGTTTCAGCAGAAAGGCCAAAGGCTAACCAGGCACACAGAGCAGCAGGCAGCACGCGGGATCAAGTTCCACCTGCCAGCAGGCTAACGGCATGCCTGCCCCAGCCGCGGGCCCTGCTCTGTGCTGGTGCTCCTGCCGCCAGGCCACGGCCGTGGTCCCCAACACGGAGCTGAACCAATAGATCGGGGCGGGTTTAGCCAGTGCAGCTATTGAGAGAAACAGCCAGGGCTCTGTCGTGGTTTAACCCCAGCCGGCAACTAAGCCCCACACAGCTGCTTGCTCACTCCCCCCAGTGAGATGGGGGAGAGAGTCGGAAGGGTAAAAATSAGAAAGCTCATGGGTTAAGATAAAGACAGTTTAATAGGCAAAGGAAAAGCCGTGTGCGCAAGCAAAGCAAAACAAGGAATTCATTCACYGCTTCCCATCGGCAGGCAGGTGTKCAGCCATCCCCAGGAAAGCAGGGCTCCATCACGYGTAACGGTTACTTGGGAAGACAARCGCCATCACTCCGAATGTCCCCCCCTTCCTTCTTCTTCCCCCAGCTTTATATGCTGAGCATGACGCCATGTGGTATGGGAYATCCCTTTGGTCAGTTGGGGTCAGCTGTCCCGGCTGTGTCCCCTCCCAGCTTCTTGTGCCCCCCCAGCCCACTCATTGATGGGTGGTGTGAGAAGCAGAAAAGGCCTTGGCTCTGTGTAAGCACTGCTCAGCAGTAACTAAAACATCCCTGTGTTATCAACACTGTTTCCAGCAGAAATCCAAAACGCAGCCCCATACTAGCTACTGTGAAGAAAATTAACTTTACCCCAGCCAAAACCAGCATGTTCTCCCCCCTTATTCCATACCATTTAAATCATGCTCAGGTCCCACACTATTCAATGCATCCTCATTACCCACCACCCCCTTCCCATCCTTTGATATAATATGCAGATATCATTCCCTTAGTCTATGGACCACCCCTGTGAAATGTCTGTAAAATGTCCATAAATGTCCACAAAATGTCCACTGAGTTCATTTAGTCCATGACTTTGGGCTCCATCTGTTATGGTGGTCACTCAGGTCAGGAGAAGTGGTGTGTTGTGTGGAGTTACTGGGCACCAAAGCCAGCTCAGATCGGGTCACTGCTGCACTTGCACTGCTTCTTGTAAGGCTTGTCCTCCACTGGTTCAGGTGGTTCCTGCTACAGTAGTTCCCATAACATGCAGCTCAAATCCCGGGTTACAAAAATTTAAAGGTATTTCCTTTACAATCTCCACCCCTGGTCCCTTTGGGCCAGACCATAGGGTTTAACATTGCAATGGACTCYTCCCCTTACTCCTGCTCCAGCTTGGACTTATCCACAGACTGCAGTCCCTTAGGGTTGTACCTGCTCCAGGTGGAGCCTTATCTATGAGCCGCAGTCTCTCCAGGGGTGTTGGCATAGACTTATYCTGCTGCAGCATAGACTTATCCACAGCCACAGTCACTTTGAGGTGCACCTACTCCAGCGTGGCCTTCTCCATGGTCACAATGCCTTCAGAGATATACCTGCTCCAGCGTGGCCTTACCCACAGCCACAATCCCCTCAGGAGTCAACCTGCTCCAACATGGCCTTACCCATGGCTGCAGTCCCTCCAGGGGCATACCTGCTCTGTCTTGGGCTTATCCGTTGCCACATGCTTTGAGGTGCTCCAGCATGACCTCATGTACAGCCACTGACGCTTCAAGGTGTACCTGCTGCAGCATGGGCTTATCCACAGCCACAGATGCTTCAAGGCGTACCTTCTCCAGCGTGGACTTCTCCTTGGGCCACTATTCTTTCAGAGGTATACCTGCTGCGGCACAGACATAACCACGGCCATAGACACTTCGAGAAGTACCTGCTCTGGTGTGGACTTATCCACAGCCACAGATGCTTCAGGGTGTCCTGCTCCTGCATAGACTCATCCACAGGTCACAGTCCCTTTGACTCCAGTTCACACTGGAGTTCCAGCCTGTCCAGTACAGCAGCACAGAGACAGCAGCGATGCCCTGGCCATCTGCCAGCCCAGGCACATGGCCATGGCTGTTATCAAAATGTTCCCAAGCACGGCACAGTAAGATGATAAGCAGCACAGCAGGACAGCAAGCAGCCAAAGCAAAAAGCAGCCACTAACAAGCACTAGACTCTAATATACAGAAAGGCAAGCAAGCCCCACGGCAAGCACAGGAGCTTGCCAATTAATAGCTAAACAGCAGTAACAGCTATAAATTTGATCTAGCACATTCCAGTCAAACCTGTTGTTATCTTGAACCCTTTGAGCGCCACGTTGGGTGCCAAAAAGGACTGTTGTGGTTTAACCCCAGCTGGCAACTAAGCCCCACACAGCCACTCGCTCACTCCCCCCAGTGGGATGGGGGAGAGAGTCGGAAGGGTAAAAGTGAGAAAACTCGTGGGTTGAGATAAAGACAGTTTAATAGGCAAAGGAAAAGCCGTGTGCGCAAGCAAAGCAAAACAAGGAATTCATTCACCGCTTCCCATCGGCAGGCAGGTGTGCAGCCATCCCCAGGAAAGCAGGGCTCCATCACGTGTAACGGTTACTTGGGAAGACAAGCGCCATCACTCCGAATGTCCCCCCCTTCCTTCTTCTTCCCCCAGCTTTACATGCTGAGCATGACGTCATATGGTATGGAATATCCCTTTGGTCAGTTGGGGTCAGCTGTCCCGGCTGTGTCCCCTCCCAGCTTCTTGTGCCCCCCCAGCCCACTCATTGATGGGTGGTGTGAGAAGCAGAAAAGGCCTTGGCTCGGTGTAAGCACTGCTCAGCAGTAACGAAAACATCCCTCAATTATCAACACTGTTTCCAGCAGAAATCCAAAACGCAGCCCCATACTAGCTACTGTGAAGAAAATTAACGCTATTCCAGCCAAAACCAGCACAATTCTTCAGCATGCCCCACGGGCGTCCCGTTAGCAGCAGCCCCCCCAGGTTTGAGTGTTGCGCGCAGGTGACTGCACACACCCCATCTTTTCAGGAGGCAAGACCTTTCCCGACTGCTGAGGCACTGCCTCATGGCACCGCTAGGACTGAACTGGCCCAGCTGCAGAGGTGCCCCTCCTCATAGGTCACCGACACAGGGAAAATTACTGGGTACAATCTGCTGTACTGGCTCTGGAGATAAACGGAGGACTTCAGTCCAGAAAGTTACCTCACAAAAGCAATAAATTCCCTTTGGGAAAAAAAAAAAMCCCACACCAACCCACACTTGTGTTGCTGATGGAAGTGTCACTACCTTTTGCCACTGCAAGGTAAAGGCAGACGTATTTGAGCTTTGCTCACGAAATATTCCTGAAGGCGTTCTTTATCTGCACGGGCTTATTGGAAGTGGAGCTTTGGAGAGGGAAGTGGATGTGCGCAGGCGTGCAGAGGCACAGCCCCTGCCAGGGCGCAAGGAGCCTGACCTGCACCAGGATGCTGGCCCTGCTTGCCGTGGGGTTAAAAGCATACAGTGGGGATGCTCTGTGTGCGTGTGGGTCCCACAGAGCCCGGGCCCTCTCCCTCAGTCCCTGCCGAAGCTGTGCTGCAGCCATGCCCGTGCCCAGCCTTGCACCCAGCCACCCACGCTGCTGTCTTGCCTGCTGGGGCCCCGGCTTGGCCTCAAAGCTGCCCTAGCTCTGCACAGTGGGTTGTGTTGCAGACTACATCCAGCTGAAATGCAGCTTTCCCCCCACACTGCATTACCTCGTCAGTGAAATTAGTTTTCTGGCATCTGTAATGGAGGGGGCGATGTATGATAGGGATGGCTGGAAGGGGGGGTGGAAGGGAGGGAGGGCTGCAGGCAAGGGTTGCTCAGCTGGGTATGGCTGCTGTGTCAAACAGCGGCTCCTGCAAATCTGGACCGTCCCCGTGCTGCCTTCCTCAAGGTCAGGGGGAACGATGGAGGAGAGCCACGTGTCATGGCTATGTCCAACCACTGCTTTGTTCGGTGCCAAACACCGAGAGTCACCCAGTGGCTGCAGTGCTGGAGGAYGGTGAGCGAGGGGAGACCGTGGAGGACCTGACCCGTGGTGTGGCAGTAAGAACAGCCACCACCCATCCACCCCTGCCTTAGTCTTAAGAAAAAATCTACCCCTATTTAGGGGAAAAGCCAAGTACTGTTTACACTGCAGGCTTACACTACTCTTTCAGCACCTAAAAATATGCCATAGCTTCTTCAAACAAATGCACCTTCTTTCACACCTACCAGCTCTCAGGCTTTGAAAAGTCGCTGCCTCTTCTAGTGGGAACCAGCTGGATTTGTATGCCCAAACAGGGCAAGTGTCCTGCATGCACCGACCGCCCCTATATTCCCTGCATAGTGTGGTATGTAACAAATACTTCATGTCCATGGGGAAACTGAAGCAAAGGCAATGTGCTGATTCACGGTGAGACCGCTGCCTTTTGGACCCGTCCGGATACGGGAATGCGCTGATCAGCCCCATAGGGCAAGCACAGCGGGTCTGACCTGCGAAGGGTGGGAAACGCAGCATGTTTGGAGCCACTTGTGCCTTGGGTTCCTTCCAGTGTCCTCCTAAGAAAAGCTAGCAGGTCTGCTCTCGCCCGGCCTGTCTCTGGAGCACAGCTCTCCCTACAGCCACCARCAGCAGATTCACCATCAAAGGAGGCACATCAGATGCATCGAAAACATCCGTGGGTTGTACAAGCAAATGCTGACCTCTCCTGAAACAGGTGGGTGTGAATGGCTTCTTCAATGCAGTAACCAAAATGTAATTTTCTAACCCATTTCTGCCTTGGACTGTGACAGGCTTGGGCTAGCRCACCTTAACACCGAGTACCTCGCCCCGACATACAGATCCCCACCGAGGTAAGGCTAGTTAGTCATGAAATGCRGCGCTGCTCAGAAGTGTCAATGGGGTCTAGCCATGAGCAATTAAATTCTTTAGCTGTTTTTGGTAAGACTTAAATTATGGGGAGGAGGACTTCATAAAAGCCATATTTTGGACAAATGGCACATGTCATGTTTCAGCTGGAATAGTTTTGCACTAAAATAAGGCTTTTACACCAAGTGTATTGAATGGGTGAAAAATATATTTAACAGTAAGTAACATCCTCCTTTTTTCCCAGTTTACCCACATAATTCAGACAGCGGGTATTATCACTGGTATTCCAACTCACAGTCCCATTCAGCTTAGCCAGTAGCAGTTTTAACCCCGCGTCCTCACAGCAAAATGGCTTTCTCTGATGGCCAAAGATAAGCCAAGAGCCAAGGAAAGCCCGTTCTGCCCTGAATTATCTGCTAGGCCTTCACAGAACATTGCTAACCCTTCTTCTCCTGACATCCTACCAAGCCCTACCATGGCGTTTCAACYGCTTTGACAAAGCCATTTTGATTATTAAATTACATGGGAGAGACATGGATTTCTTCCCGCTTGGTACAGCAGAATCAGGAACAATTTAAAACYGGATTTTCTCCTCTAGGAGAAAAATTCATGAGGGGGGGGTGGCTCTGTGGTCATGAAGGGTCTTTCCTGCCAAGCACCCAGAAGTAAAACCTGAGTGCTGCGTCCCTTCTGACCCCGCCGAGATGAGCACTATGAAACTACCTCTACAAAGAGTCTTTTCGATGATGCTTTAAAAGCAGAGGCCCTCTCCCTGTGCACCRGCACGAACTCTTCCGTCACACCTTCTTGTGGGAGCCAGGAGCCACCCCAGTGCTCTCGGCCGCCTCCGTCACTCCCTGTGCCTCTCTCTCTTTTTATGGCCGGTTGGCTGGTTCTCTCCGGTTGTTGTTTCCCGGCCTGAGGACACTGCCGTTTAGTCAGCGGGATCCTGCAGGGTAAAAGCGGCAAGGTAACTGTTCAGATAAAGGACAGGGCGGTGCAAGCCTGCTGTGGCACCAACAGCTGTGTGATGTGCTCTCATCTGTTTTTTCAACCTCGTAACGCTTAAACACAAGCACCGCAGAACGGCAAGGTAAGATTAGGTACCCATGAGACATGTTTTTATTATGTGCATGGGCTGTGAAGTGCCTGGTGTGCCTGTGTGGAGTGGAAGCACGACAAGGATGGCAGCGCAGACCCCGGCCAGCCCCCCGCGGACCAGCTCCTCCTCTGCTCTTAACCCAGGCACAGGCAATGCAGGAAAACCCRTGTCAAAATGCCTGCCGCCCTCACCTGCCGGGGGCAAAACCAGTTGCACGTGTGCCCGTACGGCTGCTGATGCCGAACAGAGTCAGGCCGCATAGCAGCTCGGGGGTGGTGATGGYGGGCAAATTACTTGAGCCTTCTGATCAGACGCAGCTAACAGCTTTTACCTTGYTCCAAAAAAGGGCACATGGGGGGATTTTTTTTCAAAGTCCCCAAACTTGCCATTTAGACCTCTTCTGAAGAAAAATCTTTCATTAAAAAAAAGTTTTTCTCTAAACAAAGTATTTTATTTCAAAATGATCTTCTGTCCCTCCAATACCCATCTAAATCTCGGTTTCCTTTTAGGTTGAAAAGATCACCATTTCTTGCAGTTTGGTCACTGAAGGGAAGAATCTTATTTTTTAATGTGGCTTCACTTCAAGCACACACTGCCTCAGGAGGTAGCCAGGAAGGGGTGGCTGGGTTATTCTGTAACTGCAATGCCCAGAAAACACAGTTCTTGCCGGGGTTAGGGTTATTTGCAGCTTCTTTACAAGAGACCTGCATGCTCTGCGTCACATCAGATAGCCCACAAGATTTTTCTACAACGGATTACCTCTGGCAATGTTTTCCAGAGAGTTCATTTATTGCAAAAAGACCAAAGGTAATGTCATTCCTGTGCTAATACCTACAACAGTCGTGTCTTTGAAAGGTTTAATTCCAAAATAAGCATTCCAATAAGCCTTATTC
This sequence comes from Oceanodroma leucorhoa, assembly GCA_030449065.1. Taxonomy (NCBI): domain Eukaryota; kingdom Metazoa; phylum Chordata; class Aves; order Procellariiformes; genus Oceanodroma; species Oceanodroma leucorhoa. The sequence continues at coordinate 472,100 of JASVER010000046.1, read as the reverse complement.
TCACCTGATCATCTGAATAATGACAAAGTTTCCTTTGCGACTGTGTTTTGGGGGAGCACGGCCCCAGCCCGGGCCAGGCGGTTCTGTGCACTGCCCCGGCTGTGGGAAGGAGCGGGGAAAGGAGAGACCGAAATTCCTGTGGGCTTTTCCTCTTCCAGTAAATCTGCACCCAGATAATTTCCTAATTGCCCAGCTGGCATTTGGGAATCACTGGGGAGCAGAAGCTGTTTGCTGCTTTCAGCTGATTTAACAGTAATGCAGTTGCATGAGGAGCAGGAGCTAGCATGAGAAAGAGGTTTAGGGCTGGAGGTGATGCGGAGACTAACCCTGGGTTCCCAGAGGACACAGAGAATCCATATCAGACAGCACCTAGCGTAATGTGTCATTTCTGTCATTACTTATGCCTGATTCAGCAAGGCACATGCTGACACAGACGAGCCAGGTTTAAGCAGCAGGCTAAGTGTGAGACACAGAATCGGGTCAGAAACGAAATTCTAAAACCACCACAAAATTGCTGGCGGATGGCTTGAGAGCACTTCTGAAGATAAGTATGACTAAAAATGAACAATAAGTTGCTTATCTTTTTTTATACCCCAATCATTTACACTCGGAGAGCAATCAGGTGCTGGGCATAATTAGGTGTGGGGCAGGACCCAATCAGCGTCCCTCCGCAGAGCGCTTACCGCCACTCATTGGTGTCCCCTGCCACCGGGCACATATAAGCTCAGCGCTGGGGCGCAGCGGAGGCACTCGGCTGATACACTGAAGGTGGTAAGTATGGCTTATCTATTACTGAACACGCTGCTTTTCTAATGGCAGACTGCGTGGGAGCCATGCCTACTAACCAGGTAACTTTGTTGTCGTGGAGAGGCTTGAAAAGAGGAGGAATCTGGTAGCCTCTGCTTCTCAGCCTGGTCAGAGGTTGACTCTAATCCAGGGAGGGTCTGCGCTTTCAGCAAAGTCTGAATAAATCCAAAAACTGGGGAGGTTCTAGCTTTATGCTACAAGGTCAGCCGAGTGGTGGAGCGGGTTGTCTGGAGAGCTTGTGCAGTCTCCATCCTTGGAGGTTTTCAAGATCCAGGAGGACAAAGCCCTGAGCAACCTGGGCTGAACTTAGTGCTGACCCAGCTTTGAGCAGGAAGCTGGACTGGGGACCTTCYGAGGTCCCCTCCAGCCTGGGTCACTCCATGATTCTGTTAAACTGATGTTGTATTTGTCTTGCTCAGTGACAGCRATACCATTTCTTTAAAATAAAGCAAGAAAATGGCATTTTGCTTTGAATGGGGCAAGTTCGCATGTAACTCTCTCTGCCCTGCTGAGTTCATCTTGTTCTCCCTCGGTTTACTTAATGAGTATCTTGATTTTCTTCCTTTTGGAGTTATCAGTGCAGTCTGATAACCTAATAATTGCAATCTCCTATCTGCAAAGTACTCTATAAACATTAGCCTATGCTCTTTGTCATATATTTTCGGTAAGCGGCAGCAGCTGCAGAATTRCGTGTTACCATGCCCGGGCTCTTGGCTTGCCTCCCAGCTCCAGTGGATATTTCCACTTATCCTTTGTCCAGTCTTGTGCCGTCTCAAGCTTCTCTATTTAGAAGAGAGTAACGGGGCCATTGCAGGACACCTACAATAGGTCAGGTGTTTTTGATGGCTGATCAGATGATATCTGAAGCTTCAGGCAGGGGTTAGGAGGAGTATTGGGACATAGGTGAGAGTTTTGGTAATCAAAAGAGGATGTATCTTCACTTTGTGATATAAGGTGACTTAAAACTGCACTGGAGACAGTGTGGGGAGATGTTTGCACTGGACATTGCTCCTTTTAGCCATCCTTGGCTGCAGTCAGACTGTCCACAGTGGCCCCATGCCGCTTTCTGCCCACACTTCCCACCCAGCCTGCGTATTCATGGGATGTGACTGCTGAGACTGTCAGCAGGGGAGCAGCTCGCTGGTGTTGTGTCAAGGCCTCCAAAAGATATGGGAAGGTCAGATTCTTCCCATCCTTCAGTACTGTTTCAGGTCGTCTGCCATCTCGCATAGACGGTATTGGGGTTCCTACACTTCAGGCAATTTTTAAGGTTACCTTCAGAACCACAGTGGTTTTAGACATATCTTAATTTAAATATGAATCCAGACCCTGGGCACAGCGATGCAGAGGTTTTAGAGTGATTCATAACTGGAAGGACATCTGTGCAGTCTTGCAACACCTCGCCAGGAGTTAACCAACCCTTGAGGAGTTACGCGAGAAATCCTCCAGCAGAGAGGAATGCAGATGTTAACCTAGTCAAGGGCCAGGTCTTGTTTCTGTGTTCTCTGGGCATCTAGAAAATATGTCTGTATCCGCTTTGGGTGAGTGAGCAAATGAAAATCCCATTCTTGCCATTTTTTAATATCAGATGTTAAGGGAACCGAACACAATGAGCAGAACGCAACCTTATTTTAGAAGGTGGAAAGCCAGTAATGCTCTTCCCTCCATGAAGTCCTCCTGCAGTAGCCATCTCAGCACAGCTTTAGGGCCGGGTTGGCTGCTCCTGGCAGGGGTGATGCTGGGGCCTGTGGCACTTCTTGGCAGTGGCCAGGGAGGTGCTYGTATGCTGCTGTTCCCAGGTGGGTGCCCGAGGGGTATCGGGGCACTCCTGAGCCCCGGGGGAGGTCACCCACCTTCACCCAGGGTTTGGCAGGCGGCTGTCCCCGCAGCTGGACGCGTGGTGTTGACTCCCCACATGTTCAGCTGAAACACGAATTGGCTCTGGTACCCTAAAGCCGGGGTGCAAACCCCAGCCTGGAGGGGGGACAGTGGCACCGGGCCTTCTCCGGCGGTCCCCACAGCTCGAAGTCACTCCTGCAGCTCCGCCGAGCTGCTGCCCCATGGGGAAAGATGGGGCACGGGCAGCGCACCCATGCAGCCGGGGCTGGAGGGGAGAGGGGGCTTGTGTGGGGTCCTGCAGCTGCTGCTGGCCTCCCTCGGGGCCAGCACCCACCAGGGCAGGGAGCCATGCGCCAGCAAAGAGGGAAAAGACCTGCAAAAGCAGCCCTAATAATTACAGCCCCCTGCCTCTCCTCTCTTTCCACCCCACCACAAAATGGTGGAGATGGGCATCACCAGAAAAAAAAAAAAAGAAAAAAAAAAGAACTTGTAAAATCTAGGTTGCCAACATTTTGGTTGGTAACCGGTGACCTCAGTTGTGAAAGCATGATAACTACCTCTGATACACTTCGGCTTATCTCTTCTTTACTCTCAAGTGACTTTTGCTCCTTCCCAGTTAATTCATTAGGTAAATAAGGATTTGCTTGGGGAGATACACTCAAGGCCAACACAAATCCTGGCTTGCAAGGAAATGAACATTTTTTTTTTTCCTTTAATCCCTCCCAAGGAGCAACAGTTTTGGCAGTGGTGGGGAACAGCGCCGGGAGGCAACGTTTGCCATGAGAGTTTTTGTCATTTTGGAGTGACTGCCCTGCACCCTCGTGGTCTCATCTCTCGCTGCTTTGTGGGGCCGGGGTTGGTGTCTCCAGAGGAGAAAAGGCGGCTCAGCGCCCGGTGTGGAGGCAGCCCGGTGTCCCCTGCCTGCCATCCTGCTTCAAGCTTCGGCCATGGGGCGAGGCGGTGACACGAGGTTGTCAACCTCCATCTTCAGAGATGCCCCAGTGCCTCTGGCTGAGAAGAAAGCTCGGCTGCGCACCGCTGGCCGTTTTAGCCCTCTGCTGCAGATAGAATAATGGTGTGGTGTATTTCTGTGTTTCAGGGACAGCCAAACTCGCAGGGAGCGAACCGCAGCCCCATCCTCCCGGCCAGTGGAGAAACCACCGGGAAAGCACAGCGCTGACCTCAGGTAGTCCCGCCGTGCTGCCTCAGAGAAGCTCCTGCCAAGTGGGTGAAGCGAGCAAGAGAGCAGGAGGAGGATGGCAGAAATGGTAATTAAGGTTGCCCTTGGTTGCCTAACATGTCGAGCCACAAATTAATTAGATAACCAGGACCCAGCCGTAACAGCGTGCTGGCTGCTTGCCGGGCCGTTGTGAGTCAGCTGGGCTTCGCGGGCACCGCAGGCAGCCCGGCTGTCGAGGAGGGGCAGAGCGGTGGCTTTATGGCCTGGGATGAAGATGATGCTCCACAGACCTGTTGGCTTCTGCTATCTGTGCTGCACATGTTGGCTCCAGCATCCTCCTGTCAGCTGCATAAATTCCCTCCCCGGGGCAGTAGCTAGAGTGGATTTCCCRTATCCCCTCCCCTCCACAGTGGCAGCAGGCCTGGTCCTTCTGCAGGCAGTCCTCTGCGTTTAGAAATTAGGTATTTCTTCTTCATGTCACTGGTTTGGTTCTATCAAAATTACGTCTTTGTTCTCAATCTGAAGTTAAACGTAGAAGGAAGCCCTTGAGACTTCCTACTACAGTAAAGTTAAGGAGGGCATTACACTTGCTCTAATTGCAAAATGCACCACCACAGTAGTGTAGGAAGATAGGGCAGGCTACGCTACAACAAGCAGGTTAACGCCAACTTTCATCATCAATCGAAGTAAGACACAAGTCTCCAACCATAACCCTACTGAGCTGCAAGGTCCCTTTATTCAACAAAGGCTGAATCAGGGCAAATTAATTCTGTGAACAAGCCAGAAAAGAAACTTCCAACTACCAAATTCATGTGTCTTTTCTCCATGCAGCTGGTTTCCTTAGCACAAAAGGGTGTCTGAGGAATTGCAGAGGGTCACACCAGTGAGAGTCACACCAAAGCTCCATGTAACCCTTGTTTCTGCTATTGGTCAGTAGCAGATGCTGAGAATAAGCTATAAAATGAGRCTCCTCCTTTTCTCTGTATATACACCAGCAATACAGAGAAACCAGCACAGCAAATTACCATGTTCACAAAGCACAGGTACCATTAGGGCCAGTGTGTTTAAAAGCCACTAATGAACTCGACCTTTGCAAACTTGTTTAACCCTTTTCTGGTTCCACTTTTACCTGCTCTGCTCCTATAGTTGGTCCTGATAACTTCATTTTGCCTTATTATTTGATGCTGAGAAACAAAAAAGTGTTTCTCAGTCACCTTCTCCAGATCCCCAGGATTTACAGCCCACTCTCACCACCAGCCACCAGTCCCATTTCCAATCTGATGAATCCTCCTCTATTTAAGCTGTTTTACTGTGGAACTTGCTCTGTATCCCTGAGCACCTTTGCTGCACTTCCCTGATGTTTTGTTTCTACCAATTCTCTCTTTTAACCTTTAATACACTCAGATGCCTGAGTAGAGGTGTCCTCTGGCCCTTTGAGGCCCGCTACCACCGTACAAGTATTCTCAAATTACTGCTGGGTAGACTTATCTACAGTTTCTTCACTGCTAGGGTGAAAAATACTGCTCTTGACCAAATAATTAAATACAGAGCACCAAATTTTCTAGTGGAGGGGATGCTTCAATGTATATTAGAGCAGGGGAAGACTTACTGGAGATGGTGGCCAGGTGATGGTTTACCATGTGTGTGGCTTAGTATACCACTCCAAAAAGAGCAATTTGATGCATTTGTAGAACCGGGTTTCTGAAATGCCRCAGTAGGGATGCCCCATGCAGGCTGGCCACCCTGCTTTCACACCCAAACATGGAAGTCGTTCCTCGACTTCAACAACTATTGCCCAGGTGCCAGCCTGCCCGCTTTTCCTCCCAGGTGACTGTGGGTCTCTATTTCCACAACACAGGATCTGACCAACACGTGCCTGCTTGTGAACGGCAGTTGCGTGGGAAGTCAGGAAAGCAAAGCCGACAGCACGTGGGTTCTTCCCAACTTGCCCAGTAAGTGCACATGGACAGCTGCAACGCCTGCCACCAAGTCTCCACACTCCTGTATGCCCTTGTAAGTAATTCTTTCTTGCTGGTTATTTCAGCGTGCCGGAAGCTCAATATCTTTTTCTGAAGATGAAGTACGGTTGTTACACCAGGATAGTCATGACCAGAAGTCAGTAGTTTGACCATATGTTACATTGATGATGGTTTATTTTCCACCTAGCATCTCCTCTCCAGGAAGAACTTTCTCACTCCCTTTAATCTTGCAGAAAGATGTTGCTGGCTCGAGACTCAGCTCTGTGTTTTCCAGCACACATTTGAAAGCTTCTGCTAGTTCGGGGCATCTCGTTTTAGAATTTAGATGAAGGTATTTCAGAGGTAGATTTCAACCAGGGACTTGTACACTTTTGCAAAGTGGACTCTGTGAGGTCTGGTGTTGAACAGCAGAAGCAAAGGCACTCCCAGCTGCTAGGCACTTGAGGAGATGCAGTAACGGCTCTCCTGGCTGTAGTGTAATGCAYGCATACACCCCAAAGCTGTTGCACCCATCCCTTTGTATAGCACAGTCAGTAGCACCCATACAGTCATTAGTGGAAGGGCTGGGGTCTGGCTGCCCTTGTTCATCCAAACAGTCCAAGACTGTGTGTAAGAAGATTTCTAAGTACTAGCAATGTCTTCACCGATAGCTAAGAGACCTTCACGAAAACAGATTACCAGGGTCTGGGCTTTTAAATAAGTAGAAAATGGCCCAGGCAGAGGTTGCCCACTCTGCGTAAGTGACCCAAGAGTGCAGTGCAAGGTGAAGCGATTGCTATGAGTGGCTCTTGTCCTCACAGCAGTGGGTTTCCTCCCTGGGTGAGGTAAGCCTGTCAAAGTGCCCAGACTAGATGAGAGGTGCTTTCATGGCCCGGCAAACCAGACCCAGACAAGCTATTAAAGATAAGGCTGTTCTATAAATGTCAGGGGAACTATGGACATGTCCCTGCTGTGCCAAAGAWGTAACACATGAATTCAGCTACAGCATGTGAGGAATTGGAGCCCGTGGGAGGTGTGGCACTGCTCTGCGTAGGCGCCTGCCAGCCGGGAGCCAGCTGGGGCAGCTTGGTGTGGTATGGCACGCCAGGCAGGCCACAGCCAGAGCACAGCCACCGGCAGCGTGAAGCCCAAAGCAGCCTCTGGGTCTGGCCCGTGAAGGAGGAKCGGGCTCCACAGCCTCAGAGCTGATCCAGCAAACGTGCATCCAGGCATTCACCCAGTGCAACCCCTGCAGCTAGCGCCCGAGGACAGGATCAGCTCTTTTCAGTCAAAATGTCTTTTTTTTTTTTTTCAATTATCATGCTGAACAGGATAACATTCTTGGTTTTTAGCAAATTAACATCAGGATGCCGTGGGCCAGCAAGGTGGGGGCTGGTGCCAGGGCCCATCCCACACCCCAGCCAAGAGGTGGGCAGCTGGGGGGGGGGGGGGAGGGCACCAGGGCAGCCCCAGCCCCGGGCATTGGGCACCTCCCTTGGGATGGGGTCTGGCTGAGGGGGCCCATGCAGCATTGCTGGGGCAGGTACTGAAACATAACCCACTGTATAGCAGTGAAGAAAATACACTGGGATACGTCACACCATTTCTTTTGCTTTGCAGAAGTGCATGGAAGGGGTTTGTTTGTTTTCTCTGCTCTGGGTAAACCACAGATGGCAGCCAAGGTAGCAAAAATCTCTGGACTTCCTGAGATTCCCATGTGAAACCTGATTGAGTTTTGGGGGTAGAAGCAGAGGATGGGGGCGGGAGGGAGAAGACAAGCTGTTACTTTAATTAAGAATATTAATTATTTAAATTTTTCCAAAGATACAGAGGTAGACTAGTTCTGATATCCCTTGAGCCAATTGTGACCTGCTATAACCTCAGCAGGAATCACTTGGTTTGCCAGGACTGTTTTTCTCCCAGGACACCTTATGGAATAACATGCCATGAGCAAAAGCAGAAATCTTGGAGAAAAACCGTCCTTGTCCACTGCTACCCTGAACTGATACCAGCAGCTGCAGGACCAGAGTGTCCCCACCACATCCTTTAGGAGCACCAAAGGCATTTGTCACAGATTGTCGTATCCATAGACCTGATGCCTTCAGGCACAGAGCTCACACAGCTGGGGAAGGAAGCTGACTGTGCTCGTATTATTTTTGTAGTAAAATATGGTAGMGATTAGGAAAGGAATTTGATAGGAACTGCAGAAAATTTGCTCCAGAGTGAGAGAAAGGCTATTCTTTTTAGGGGATGGTAGCTGGCGGCAATGCAAAAGAACAGTCCAGTTTCTGGTTCCCATCTTTACCCTCCCGGCAAGGCTCGCCCCAGCATGCAAGGCAGCGCAGGTTGCCTTCCCCTTCCCCATCCCCTTGCCAGGCTCCACCACTGCAGACCTCAGAGCCACACAGCACCTCGCCATGCCACATCATGCCTTGCTGGAGTTCAAAGGGCATGGTAGCATCTCGCTTACCACAATTACTGGCTGAAGGTAAATAAATGGCCTTGCTTTCTTCTCTTGAGCTGATTTCCTGCAATCTAGACGTGTAATGTAATATGCAGGTCACTCTTTTGAAAGCCAGGCTTTAGTTAAATGCTGCCTGAAGAAGCTGGAGTCTCCTTGTGCCATGGTTCAGCCCCACTGAAATCCTTGAGCATTTCCATGGCTTTCAGAGCAGATGGAAAATGGCTGCAGCTGTGGGGGAAGCTCATTCATTGAGTTATTGCCTCACATTTACCAGCACTTAATAGAGGTTGTAACGTGCATGGTAACACTTTCCATGGAGGGAGAGGTAACAGCACACGCGTAATACTTCATCATTTCTGGGCTTGAGATGTAAGGAGGCTGGCTCCTTTTGGTAGTACAGACCTGCACTAAATGACTACCCCTGTACTCTTGCAAAGCAAGAAGTGTTTTTATCATATTTGCAAAACCTGGAGGGAGGTGTGTGTCTTTAAATAAATCAGCATGTCATCCCTGCACCATATGGACTTTCTGTCAGCAGACAGCCATCTGCCTGGCTGCGATAGCAGACAAGGATAACTTGGGTTCAAGGTTCAAAGGGTGATAGTAGGCAAGAGCTGTGCAAAGGAGAGCTGAACAGCGAGGGAGTGGGGCTTTGTCACCCCCACTCAGAGAGAGACATGCTGGCTATCAACCAGGGGCAATACATTTGTGGCCCCAATAAACGCAGCCCTCGTCAATCTTTTCCCTCCGTCTTTTAAAAAGTTGAAGGACGCGAGTTCCCTGGCTGCGTGGCAAGATGCGTTCGGTTGCATGTTGGGCAAACAGGTCTTATTCATTCTGGCTGCAACTGCTGTGACGTGGTTCTTGGCTTCTGACAGAGTCTGACAGAGACTAGCAAAACCGGGAGGATTGCACTGATCCAAGAGCTCAGTTTAATTATTTGCAAAAAAACCTTCAGAGTCCCCTGTGGCTCGGGCCTTTCTGATGGCTTGGAGCCATCCTTGCAAGTCTGGGAGTCCCGGCCAGGCAAGCAACAGCTGGCCCAGAGATAGCCGAAAATGTGAAAAGCAGAGGTGGTGCTGGGTAGGACAGAGGAAAGAGGGGGAGCCTTGTATTGYGAACGGCCTTCTGGCTTTCTCACCCACTATGTAAAAACCCAAGGCTTGTCAGCTCTTCTCTCTTCACTTTGTAATAGGTTTGGCCTAGGGCCTTCCAGAACAAGACATTTCAGAACAGCCCTGAAAATTAATTTTTTTATGCAAAAGAATTAATAACTCATTGTAAGAGTGATAGAAAACTGTGACTAGCTCCTGTTGCCATTAATTGTTGATGGGGACCTTTTCTCCAGGAGTTGGGGTGTCTCTTGGTGGCCTTGCTAAAGTTGCTGAAACCTCACTCAGATTTTACCTTGGTTCATGTTGCATAGCAGTTGCTTTGATTTGACACAGTTCTTTTTTTTTTTTTCCCCTGCATTATTTCAGGCCAGAAGAAACAAAGATCTTGCCCAACATCCTGAAGAAAATTGGCTGCACCCCAATGGTCCGAGTCAACAAGATTGGGAAGTCCTATGGGCTCAAGTGTGAGCTCTGTGAGTGTCCCCTTTCCACCAGGTTTTTCCGTGCCACGAGGTGAGGGTGAGGGGCGGTGTTTGAGGGGGGCTTCAGAGGAGGCTCTGTGGAAAGCAAGCACAGATGGGGAGGGCCAGATGTGGCATGTGTTGGGTATTCCCACTTATTAGGTTACAGTACAGTCATTTGTCAGACCAAACAGGATGGTTTCAAGCTGCAATGAGCAGGGGGCTAATGGTAGTGGAGGCACGTCTCCTCCCAAATAACTGCAGCATAAGCTCAGAGCAGAGCTGGGCTGAATTTGGGGATGGGTGGATGACATCATGACAACGGGCAGGGATGCTGCAGCACCCAGGGTAGCCCACGGCGTGCACAGGAGAGACTGGCCGAGCCTTGCCGAAACGTGGTGGCTGGGACAGGGGCGAAGGGCACAGCGGGACTCTTCCCACAGCCTGCCCGGGCAGAGGGAGCAGCTCGGGCTGCGGGGGACACACGCCAGCGTAGCCCCTGGCTGCCAAACAGAGCTCCCACGCAGGGGGGACTCTGCTCTGCCATGGCTTCGTCTCCGCCAGGTCAGCTGGAGCTGGGCAGRTGCTGCCATCTGCTGCATCACTGTCCTGGGGGCACCGACAGCTTCCCTTGGGGATGCTCCCRAAATGCAGCCCTGGGCAGAGTAGCGGGGGCTGCACACAGCTGGGATTATCAGTGACACGTGTGCCAGGCCCTGGCGCTAAAAGCCAGGCCAGGGTGCTGGCTGTGGGACCAGGTTTGCCAGCAGGACCCGAGTCCTCCCTGCAAGGGGATGTTAGCATAGCACTGGTGGTACTTCATGCAAAGATTTTTTTTAGCCTGGTCCCCTACAGAAATAAGGTTGATATGATTAGGCTGTCTCTGTGTATATGGACTTTTCAGTCTCCTTTCCTCCTTTTCACCCTATTTAATTAATTTCAGCCAAATTGGGCAGAAGGACAGTAAGATTCAGGCAGTAAGATTCATGAGTGTCACATAGCTGTGTAGGAAGGAGAGACTTGATGAGTGCCCACACTCAATAAAAGTGCACAGCGGGACCTTGCAGTACCATGTGGCAGCCGGGAATCTGCCCGGTAGCCAGCCTCCACCGGGCACATGACCACATGGAACATGCTGTGCTCTTCAACCAGATCCCTTCTCAGGATCTGGGATCCTCGGGCCCCTAACCCTGCAACCTCCACGTTGCACCACCTCTCGCTTCCCGGAATGAGACCTCAGGGGACGGTAGGGGAACACAGAGCAGAGATGGCAGAGGTAGGAGGACAGGTCTGTGAAGTCTGGTCCCTCTTTGAAGCAGTCTGTCCCTTGGAGGATGTCTTGCCGGGGCAAGTGCCTTACAGGATCAGGAGGACTTGGTGCAAACAGCAGCAGGGAAGCCGGGGAGACCATGTTTGCTGGGATGGTGTCTCCCTCCCCTGGTGCAGGAGGGGAAGGAGAGCAGGATAGCAGAGCGCCTGCATGGACCTCTCTGAGCTGCAGGTCAACACAGAGCTTCTTATCAAACAAATATATGAAAGCTTGCCGCACTGCCGCGTCAAGGAAGCCGTTACGGYTGGACACGATTACCTTGTAATCTCTGTGCCTCCAGGGATGTCCGAGTAACTGACGCTTTGGCACTTTGCATCATAAAGTGTAATGATGAGCACAAGACATTTTTCCCTGTTGCTTTGGCTGCTCAAGTATCTGGTTGATTTGTCGGCCTGAAGTAGCTGCCTCTGCTAGGATGAAGTGAATGACACCCTGAAAGTACCCATTTTACCCTRTTGTCCATAAAACAGAGCTCAGTACCATCAGTTCAGATGTAGACACTCATCAAAACCTTGGTGGGAAGAATCCTGCCCCGAGCGTTAGMGGTGTGGAGGGCCTGATTAGGAACAGAGGTGTGCCTTGCAGTTTGAGCGCGCCTTGGAGGAAAGTCTCTGTTAGTTGGCTTTTTTGGTAGTTCAGAGAAGAAAGCATAATTTTGGCTGACACTTGAAAGTGCCCTTTCTATTGTTTTTCTTTATGGCACCCCATTYGGGACTACAGATCATCCCTACAGAAGGGCACCTTTTTAGATACCTATTAATAAGTGCTGTGCCCCAGGAAAGACCATGAGACCTTGCTGCTAACCCTGACAGTGCTTTGCTCAGAGAAGAGTCTTCAAGACAGGGCAGCAAGGTGTATCGTACCAGTGTGGGACCTTCCACCTAGCAATCACTGTATGCCCCRTTGATTTTAAACCCATCCTGGACTTACCATGCCTGCCCACTGCCTTCAGGGTGCCGCAGTTAGAYGAAACGTGGGGGAAAGATGGACTACGGGCAGGTATGCTGATGGGTAATCCCATGACAAGCTGTGGCACCCTGTAAGCAGATGGTGGATGCACTCTCCTGAGCAAAGGACTGTCCCGCATGGGAGGAATGGGTGTCCTCAAACGACTGCAGTGAGGGCTGGGGGAGCAAGGAGCTGGTGCTCCCAGCTGCAGCTTGTCCCTGATGGAGCCTCCCTCTTCATTTCCAGTGGCAAAATGTGAATACTTCAACGCAGGGGGCAGTGTGAAGGACCGCATCAGCCTGAGGATGGTTGAAGATGCAGAGAGAGCCGGGATTATAAAACCAGGAGACACACTGATTGAACCCACTTCAGGAAACACAGGTGGGAAGGGCAGGGATGCTCCCTTCGCTGGGGTACCGGGCAGGGTGGCATCTCTGAGGGGCTGCAGGAGGGACAGGGATATAAGAAGGTTTTGTACTTGCAGTTACAAGGTCAGCTCGCGGCTCTGGCTCCATCCTCCCCTCGGCTGCCCTCCCTGCAGCCACGGGCAGCCCGGGGTGCTGAGGTGCCTTGTTGCTGAAATTCCCAAGGGCCTGTGAGGGTCCCACGCCTGTGCAGGCATGCATGGCAGGTTACCTCACAGCACGGCAAACAGCCTCCGGAGCTGGAGGGCAACCCTGGGTGCTTTCAGCTGGGAAGATCTTGAGTCAGAGTTTCCCAGAGAGGGTTTTCCTGATGGGCTCGAAGATAAATAATCTTTTTTTTTCTTTTTTTTTACCTTGTCACTGTCATCCTGATCAGGCACTAGATTATGGTGGGGTATGAGATGAGAGRGGACAACAGAGGAGCCTCCCCCCTATTTTGCAGCCTGCACAGGACCATCAGTGCAAGTTTCCACGTCCCTTTGCTGCCGCCTGTGCCCGTGTCCCCACCATGTCAGGGACGCGTGTGTGCATAGTGTGTCAGGGACGTGTGAGTGCATAGTGTGCTTTCCTGCAAAAAGGCAGAGTGGGGGCTGCTGAGGCTCTCTGGACAGAGTTGAGGCCGTGTCCYTCACTGTGCTCCCCTCCGCTGCTGCAGTGCCGCCGCCTCCCCCTCACTAGCCATGCAGAACAGGGCTTGTCTGTTAAGAATTTTGCCCCTTACCAGCCCATTTGCTGCAGGCTCYCCAGAGCCAGTCCCCCTTTCCCCGGACACCCCCCAGACACGGGGGCAGGGGACCTGTGCGCCCCCGGCGCCGTTCCGCAGGCGGCTGGTGCTGGGTCCCTGCCCASCCGGGGCAGCCAGGGCGGCACCGTGCTCCCCACAGCCTCTCCCAGGGACACGCTGCTCCAGCCTCACCTTCYCCCTCTAGCTGGGGAGCAGCTGGCTCCATCCATCACCCCCAGTGAAATTGGAGCAGAGGTCCCCGTYGCCTGCTCGCCACAGGGTGACATGTGCAGCTTTGTGTGTGTGTCCCCACAACCGAGAGCGTTTGAGGGGGAGGGAAAGGCACTCCTGAAGCAAAACCACCTCTGTCCTGTGTTTCAGAAAACAAAGCAAGAGGCCCTGAGCCTCGGGGAGAGGAGGAAAGCGCTCCCCAGCCTTGCCACTCACTCTGTGCTAATAGAGTCCTGCGAGCCAGAGGGGTACTGCAGCCCGACTCGCCTGTGAGCACGTCCTCCTGCGCTCCCTGGCGCTCCCGGCACCTCCCGAGAGGCTYGCGGAGGGTGCCCTCACCTGTAGCTCCTCGGTGAACATTTCTAGGCTACATTCACTGGCAGGAGAGAGGGACGTAGGAAGCAACGCACGTCGGTCGGCCTTGCCAAATGCTGTTGTTAACCGATTCCCTTTCCTCCCCACCGCCTAGGAATCGGGCTGGCACTGGTAGCTGCAGTGAAAGGTTACCGCTGCATCATTGTCTTGCCAGAGAAAATGAGCATGGAAAAGGTCAGAGCTCTGCACGGTATTACCCCACAGCCGGGGAACATCTCCTTCCCTGTCTCTCTCTGCCCTTCCCTTTCTAGAGACAGAGTCCTTTAAAGGGCAACGAGCCTTGCCGCGCACACTGACATAGCTCTGTAGTTATTCAGAAGATTTCCTCTTGATGAGAAAAAAGCACACTGTGATGGCCAGCTGATTATCTAGCATCAGCGGTGCAGCTGGGGTCACGTGTTAGCCAAACACGGTCCGTGGCTGCAGAGAAATGGAGCAGTATCTGCTGTCTGTGAGGGTGAGGGCTGGAGGGAGTGGAGGAGAGACAGACAGGTGCCGGGGCTCGGCTGCCGGTCCTGCTAACTTCCTTTCTGACGTCTGATGTGTCACTTGGTCTCTCCGTGTCTACGGTTTTCTTTAACCTGGAGACACTAACGGTTGTCTSAGCTACTTTCTCAAGATGGTGGAAATCAAGTCACTTGCACGAGAGCTGATGATCAGGTGAAACTGCCGTCTCGGAGGTGGCAGAAAACTTCATGCTGGGGAGCCAGAAGTCTCACAAACTGCTCAGCTGAACTCATGTCAGTGCAGCCAAACCTGGACCCTGACTTGACTCAAAGCTGAGCCCTTCTCCAAAGCAACACCCTCATTTCAACCTAAATCTCACTTAAGCTCCATCTGGATCAGATGCCACCTCCAGCTGCCATGGGCTTCACCGCCAGGCACACTGACACTCACCCACCCTTCTCTTTTGATCCCCTCTACCCCTAACAGCCACATCTCTCAGTGAATTAATACGCTTGGGCTGATTTGTACTTGCTCCTTCCCCRTGTTTGGTGAGGGAACAGAAGGGACTTGGGGCAAAGAAAGCTTTAAGATGTCCTCCTTGCATGCAGGGGCTCAGACCACAGCACATAGGAGACGCTGCTCCCTACCCCAGTTCCCTCTGCCCCTTTCCCCAGGCACCAAGGAGCAGCACAGTGTTACCTACCTCCACCGTGTCCCCAGCCTGTCCCCGGAGTAGGACAGGGCACGAGGCCAGGCTTGAATCCATGTGCCAGCTTCAGGCAGGAGGCGCTGGGTGCCAGGAGGATGTCAGAGATAGTATAACTGAGAATCGGACATTGTATCTCCAAATGTTAAACGTCTCCTGCATGCAAAGCTCCTCTGGCATCTGACGCTGCCATGAGCCCGCAGGTTCAGATTACCGTCGCTACGTGGCATCAGTTGCGTTACAGCTACTCTCTTCCCTCCCAAAGGTCGATATTCTGAAGGCGCTGGGTGTTGAAATTGTGAGGACCCCGTGCACCCGCTTTGATGCCCCGGAGTCTAACATTCGTGTTGCCTGGAAGCTGAAAAGTGAAATCCCAAACTCTCACATCCTGGACCAGGTAAATGCTGTTCCTCCACCGACTCTCTTTCCAAACACGGTTTATAGCGTGTGCTCCAAGTCTGCCTGTGTTTGGGGGCTTTGCTCAAACTGGCACCAGAGGCCGGTTTCGTCACTGTTTTATGGCGTTTGAAACTTAATCGCTCCTCTGTAAAGCACGGGGTGGCAGAAACAAAATAAGGGACACTTCCAAACCTGTAATAGTCATGCCAAAGCCTGATGTGYGTGAGGCTGGGTTTTCTTGCACACTTGAAAGACTCCTCAAATTGCTTCAGATTTAACTTTGACCTGAAACAATAACTTTTTATGCCTGGCTAGCAGCCTCTGTTCTGCCTCAAAAACAAGCCTCATGCTGTGAAGGGCAAACACCATTGATTCATGCCAGCRGTTCCTGCAGCACTGGGTCTTGTACAGGAGGGCACTAGGGAGCTCCTATAGTGCAGAAAAGTCAGGGAAGCCATAAATTTCCTTCCTGTTAACAGAAAAGGAGCTCAATGTCTGAATATGCTTTTCAGAAGTAGTCTGGTCTATGGGTGTGAACACGGGGCTGCACACATTTCAGTGCTGTACCTGTGTACCCCCTGCGGTAAATCCCTCCGTACAGGTAGGACAACTACTCTGGCCCACATTTCCCAGCCACCCAACTTGCTGTGCTGCCAGCCACAAATGCCCCTAAATGACAAAGCAGGTGCCAAAATTATATATATGATACCTGAAAGAACTTTTCTGATATGACATTTGAGGAAGGATTTTTTTGTTTTCTGAGCTTTTTAGGAGTATTGTGGGGCTGTATTTTCAACTTTTTCAAGGTAACAGAAAAGGCTAAAAATGTTTCTATCTAAGCAATAGCTAAAATACTGAGGAGCTCTCCTGCATCCAGCAGCTTAGGGCTTTAACAAAACCACCAGATCCCACAAAACCTGACAATGCAGCATATGGGACAGCTGCACCATCCCCAYACCAAATAGGCACCAAGTGCCAGAGAATGAGTGTTCATGGGCACATTTAATCTTCCAGTGTGGAAAAATCCCAAGTGTCCTTAGAAATCTGCCCCAAAGTGACAACCAGGAGGAATACCTGTGACCTGGCCTGGCTGCGTGGCAGTGCAACCCTCGCCAGGGAGTGGAGGGGGCAGTTGCATACTCTGCGTAAAGCTCGTCAGGAGCTATTGCTAATTTGGTATTTGACCTATGCTTCACACAGTAACTCATACTGTTCTCTGTTGAAATAAACAGTACCGAAATCCAAGCAACCCCCTGGCTCATTACGACACCACAGCTGAGGAGATCCTGGAGCAGTGTGAAGGTACCATCTGCGCTGTTGTTTCTACATGCTGAGGATGTGTGGAGGGCTATAGCCCTCTCTGAGAGGCTTGTTTTACATCATTTATTGATCTAAATGTATAGAAACTGCCAAAAGGGCCTCTGTAGGTGAAGGCACCCTTGATAATACTGACACGCAGGGTGTAGCAACTTCATATAATCCACTCTAGATCCACCTGAGCCTGTGGGGCTTCCCTGCTATGGCCTCCCATTTTGAAAGCCAGAGGGAGGAGACCAGAGGCTTAACAAATTCAGGCTGTACCCAGGAGGAAGAGTCCATCTCTTGGTGGCTACAACATCTCTGCAACCTGGCAGCTGAGAGCACAAGATGGCCCAAGAGGCCTCACTGGGGAACACAACTCCATCAGGGCATGGCAGGCTGGTCCAGCACACTCATTTGCAAATCAAAATAGACTGAAACGTCACAGACTAATGACATTTGATGTGACAGCCGGTGGAGGATAAAGGATAACCCCAGTTCATGTCTGTGCAGATAGAAGTGAAATTTATTGCCAGTACTGGGAGCACTGCAAAATGTAAAAAAGACTCAAAGGTTTTAACTGGAGAGCAGTTATCATAACAGTAAAGCAGTCGGGTAGCAACAGGAACAAGAGAGTCCCAGCCTTCCCTCCACTACAACATTTAGATTCRCTCCTACTGGTTGCCAGCAGTGATAAGATAAATCCCTTTTTCCCAGTGCAGTTGCAGCATAAGGCTCTGAAGGCCTGATTCTGATTCTGCTCCCACCAGTCCTAAATCAGTGCCAGTGGGGCTACATCTGACTGACACAGGTGCCAGGGCAGAGCTCTGCCATCTCTCCACTGTGGATGCTAACACTAGCTGAAATGTTGTGCCTGTTATTGATATTGTGCTGCTATTCATGTGCGTGCTTTGCTTCGATGCGGTGCGGTTTGAAAGGGCTGGAAGCGTTGAGATCCTCCCTCCCCCTTAAGCCAGTAGATGCCAAAGACACAGAAATCATGGACACCACTGGGAGATCTGGAGGTCGCCTTCAGCCCCCTGCGCTGAGGCAGGATCAGCTATGCTCAGATCCTGCAAGCTCATCTGAGCTTCTCCACAGGACCATGCTTTGGCCGCTAGCATGACCTCTGATTATCCTTTCCGCACATGGGGTTCTAGCAGCCGATGGACATGAATAAAGGGGAGAYTGTGCTGGAGGCCATGCTGAGTCCCTGCAAACCTCTCTCTTCCCTGACCTGCAGGCAAGGTCCACATGGTGGTGATTGGGTCTGGCACAGGAGGCACCATCACCGGCGTCGCCAGGAAGCTGAAGGAGAAGTGCCCAGAGTGCAAAGTAAGCTGGGAGTCAGGGCTGCCCACYGGGAACCATGCCCTCCCTGGGTTTTCCTGCCTGTGCTTTTGATCAAGCCTAACCCCACGGCTCACCTGAGCTTGCAGTTGTTGTCTCCACTATTTGTTTTTTCACAGTGAGCTTGGCTTTTGTTGGAAGCAATTTGGTGTTACGCTCAGCTTCACCTAGATCCGTCCGAGTGCCTTAGAAGTCAAAGCCATTACTAATCCCACCCTGYCCGGTGCCCTGCCATTTGCAGGACACCGTCAGACGTCCCTCGCAGAAGTGGCTGGCCCAGCTGACAGCATTACTGTTCCTGCTCCTGGCTAACCTGCCTGATGAAAGTTTCCRCTCTGGCAGCTGCAAGGGGGGGGCAGACTGTGCAAGTGCTTCTCATATGCCATTGCAAAAGCCTCCGTGCTGTATGGTTGACACCAGTCATCGAAGCTCATTCTGCAGAGCCTGTGCTTCAAGGCAGACTGGAAGCTTGACGGTTACTGCCTCCCCRGCGTAGCCAGCGTGTGAGCAGTGCCTCATCCACCAGAGGCAAATTGAGATGGTGTGGACCCAGCCACTGGGGGACCTGGGCATGAGATAAGTGGGTGACAGCTTGAAGCTGCATGTGGAGCAGTGTCACCATCCCTTCTTAAGCTGAGCGCTGAGGGAGGCAACCTCAGCCCAGATGTAAAGCTATCAGCAACCAGGGAGGTGCCACTGATAGCCAGCACAACTAGATCCAGAAAGGATGTCTGTAGCCACGGGTTTCCACAGGTTTGAGCTAGCTGGCTGGCTTTGCACTGGAGCAGATTAAGGAGCACTCACACTATCCTAAGGGTTGAGCTTTGGAAGTAGCAGGCTCTGCCAAAGGGGTGGTGACAAACACCTTGAGAGTGATAACATTTTAAGCCACCAGTCACTTCTGCAGCAGCTGAACACTACCTAGGATCTATTTAGAAAGCCAGTGGGAAACAGTACCCTTTTATTCTGGAAGCTCTCCATGCTGCYGGTAGACAGGAATATTAATGTATATCAGAATCATAGAATAGTTTGGACTGGAAGGGACCTTTGAAGATCATCTAGTCCAACCCYCCTGCTGTGGGCAGGGCCATCTTCAACTAGATCAGGGTGCTCAGAGCCCCGTCCAACCTCACCTTGAATGTTTCCAGGGATGGGGCATCTACCACCTCTYTGCGCAACCTGTGCCAGTGTTTCACCACCCTCAGCATAAAAAATTTCTTCCTTATATCTAGTCTGAATCTACCCTCTTTTAGTTTAAAACCATTCCCCCTTGTCCTGCTGCAATAGGCCCTGCTAAAAAGTTTGTCCCCATCTTTCTTATAAGCCCCCTTTAAGTATTGAAGGGCTGCAATAAGGTCTGCCTGAAGCCTTCTCTTCTTGAGGCTGAATAACCCCAACTCTCTCAGCCTTTCTTCACAGGAGAGGCGTTGCATCCCCTGATCATTTTTGTGGCCCTTCTCTGGACCTGCTCCAACAGGTCCATGTCTTTCCTGTSCTGAGGGTTCCAGAGCTGGATGCAGTACTGCAGGTGGGGTGTCACCAGAGCAGAGTAGATATACCTAGGTATCATAGATATAGCATATCGATGTGATGGGAAGGAAAACGTTGCTGATAAGGGTGTGGGTAATTTTTCCTTTGAGTTGTGTGTTTGACTATTTCTGAACTCCCTTTGTGGTTTAACAACACTTCCTTCCCTCAAAGATCATTGGCGTAGATCCTGAAGGCTCCATCGTCGCTCTGCCCAGTGAGATGAACAGGACAAACACTACAACCATTGAAGTGGAGGGCATTGGGCATGACTTTATACCTACTGTCCTTGACAGATCAGTAAGTAGCCATGTGATGAGAGGCCTCTGTCTGATCTTTGGCTTTGCATCCAGCCTACTCCCAAATTCAGAGGTAGCCAGCTCTGGCACCCAGCTGTGGCTCAGCCCTAAGGCTACTTGTGTACCTTCCCAGTGCAGAACAAGCTGTTGTGGGGGGATTGGGACCCCAGCGCTAAAGCATCTCTCTGAGTAAGTCTGATTATAACTGACCTACAAGGAGAAGCCAAATACAGGGGCAAACAAGGAATATGCCACAGTACCAGCCGCCTCAGCTCAGCCTCACCGATGTTCAGAGCGTGCRTCTTGTACTACGATCACACAGAAGAGGTCAGTGCTGAGGCTGCTTTTCATCATGCTAGCATTTCCYGAGCCTTGGCTGCTGTAGGCACTGCAAGCACACAGCAGAAACCCTGCACCATTTAAGGGTTGGAAGACAAGATCCAGGCTATGTAAAACAACAGAYCATGAACCTCATACAGCTTTCTGTCAAGTTTCTTCGTCGTGTATCAGTTGCCACCAGGCACAGAGCTTTAAAGCCCTAAGTCAAGCTGCCTGTGCTCCCCCAGCCTTGTTCTTAGAAAGGTCCCCCACAGCCTCTGACCTCAGATTCTTTCTGTTTTCAGGTGTTGTGGTAACTGTATCTCTGCTGTCTGCACATGGCTTTAGAGTTTTGACCTGTAGTAACCCAAAACTCTTTTTGTAGTTGGATCTGATTTTGCCTGGTAAAATCTTGACCATTAACGTAGTCTAGCCTGGGACATCATAAACACCAACCACATCCTGACTCTGGACCTCTCAGACATCCCAAACTCTCCAAGGAAGGGGTGCTGGCTGGAAAGGCTAGAGTGGGTGCCTGCAAGCAAGGACACACCCTCCGGACCGAGGATTCTCTGACAAATGCATTTCTTTTCAATAAGTGCGGAAAGCAGCTCAAAGCTGCCAGATGTTGGAGGCATCAGCACCACGGCATGCCTCACAGGTTTGGGACAGCCTGAAACAACACTTCCAGAAACCAACCTTCTTGCTTTCTCTTCAGGTGGTTGATCAGTGGTATAARTGCAACGACAGAGACTCATTCCTCATGTCTCGCAGGCTGATTAGAGAGGAGGGATTATTGTGCGGTAAGCAACAATGACAAGAGTTGCTTCTCTTAACAAACTTTTTGAACCTCATCCTTTTGGGACCAAAATGCTTTGGGGTAGGGGCTCTCTGCATTTTGTGTCTGCTAGATTAACAGGGCTGCATGGCCGAACCCTGAGCTGGTGTGTAGGTTGCTGGAGACTTCAGAGGTGTGTCAGTGAGTCCGTGGTCTGGGATCTGACTCATTGGCCACAATAATTATAGAAGCAATAAGTCTCCTCTTACTGGAGCACTTTTGCACATGGAACTGGATCTTCAGGCCTAACTCTGTGCGGTGTAGTGTTACACGAGATGAAGAGAGGATTAATGGGACTCAGGGCAGGACAGGTGGGCTAAAGCTGTCGCTCCGCTTACAACTCTGCGAGGCTGTACTCTGTTGTTGAACGGTTGCCCCACTAGAGGTGCCAGCTTTGGACCAGGAAAATTTGAAAGTAAAGAAAGTGTAAGATGTTCTTACTGAGCACTTCTCCCTGTGCCAACAAGCTGTAAGTGATCCCACCGGCTTTCCAAAACGAACAGGTGCCCTCAGACAAACCCTGCCTGTACCCTAAGAGCCTCTACACAGCCATCAGCGTTTTTCAGCCTTCCTTGCCACCGAGCAGTTAGCTGTAGGTTTGCATCCAGGACCAGACAATATGTAGGCTTGTAGTTACAGCTGGTAAAAGTCCTGAGCGCTCACATCCAGGGAGTTTTGAAAAAGATCAGGCCATTTGTAATGAATGAAACACTTAAATGTTGATTTAATCCAGCAGGCACAGAGTCACTGTGTTTCAACAGAAACCACTTGCTGAACTCAACTATAATTTGTGAATAGCTTCATGTTCCCTGAACTGCATTTTTCAGGGCCTTTCCTCATTGGTTTGAAAAATGCGACCCAGTGCTAATTAACCTGCTGTAAAATACGTGCTGCCTTGAATGCAGTGTGTAATTGGCACACAGATAGTGGAATGTGTTTGACTTCCAGTACTCAAACTACCGGTGGAAGAATTGCCTCTGTAAAGCAGGGACCTGCTTTCCCTACGTGCAGCAAACCACATGCGTGCACACAGACACAGGGAGCGTTTAAGTCTTCCCATCACGTTGGCCTGGTATTCCAAGCATGAATGTAATGTTTATGTTTTTTTCAGTGTTTACAATGCATTTAAAGCCAATCTTTGATTGCCAAATATGTCAGCCAGAAACTCTAGATTTGGCATGGTCTTCTCCTCACCCAAAGGAAGGGTGCAGCATGGGCAGCAGTGGTATGAATGGCCCCRTATTGAACCTTTCAGACCTTGGCCTGTCCTCAGAGTCATCACAAGAAGTGGTTCATGAAGTTCATAAGATGACTTTTATGTTGCCTCATAAGCCCATTGCCAAGAGCCACCATATGAACACGTTCCTTCAGTCCCTACCTCTTCCTGACCCTAAAACCTACAAGGCTGTGGGGCCGATTTTCCTCCCACTCCCAGCGTCTTGAGCTGCCCTGGTGTATGAGGTGCCACCTCTGCTACCCCTTGGCCTCGGTGACCCTGGTAGCATTAGAGAGGGCAGCACTGTGCCCCRCGCACTGGGACTGTGGCCCTACACCCTGGGCAGCCCCAACACTTGTCTCTTTCTTCTTGGTACCCGTCCAGGTGGCAGCTCGGGCAGTGCCATGTCCGTGGCCGTGCGGGCTGCCAAGGACCTGAAGGAAGGTCAGCGCTGCGTCGTCATCCTGCCTGACTCCGTCAGGAACTACATGTGAGTTTCTTGCTTCTTTGCCTGCTTTCCGGCAGTGGGGTGGGAGCTCCCATAGCCTTCTCCCCCCTCTCTGCATATGGCCAGGGTTGGGGCCATGGGGCCCTTTGGTGACATGAGATTAGCACTGCTGAGTCCACACTGAGGTGTGGGTTGCTGGAGAGCCACTCCRATAATTCTGATAGCATGGCATCCGCAGTGAGCCCAGAGCTGGGAGTCTCCCTYGAGCAGCTCACAGGAAAAAAAAAATAAATAAACAACAGGGAGAAATAGCATACTACCATGGCAAGCACCAGGGGTTAGGTGTTGGGACACTTGGGTTTTATTTCCTCTTGTTACTGACTTACTGCACGGAGCAGGAATCAGTCAAGCTACAGTTTTTGAACTTGCATGCCTAAAGTTAGGAAGGCAAATAGCTGGCATGCTTCTAAGAGTTACTGAGCACCCGCAGCTCCCGTTGACCTTAAAAGGGGCTAAGAACAGCCAGCTGCAAAAATCATGGGAGCCCTGGGGCAGTGCTGCGGTCTAGTGCATGAAACAAAGCACGACTTCTTCTGGAAGGCTCACAGACTCGCTCTTTGTTGGTGATTTCTAGGTCCAAATTTTTGAATGATAAGTGGATGATAAAAAATGGTTTCCTAAATGACGTCCAGGAGCACAAGCCTTGGTAAGACAACTTCTGCCGATACAAACAGTGATAAGGGAATCAGCTTTCTGAGTCTGGAAATTATTATCTTCAAAGGAAAGTTATTATCTTTTAGTATTTAGAAAAAATGTCGTTAAGTCCAGATCCCTCTGGGGAAGCTGTAGTGTCAGCTYCTTTCTTTTGAGAGGTTAGATACCCCAGTTCTCCAATCAAACTCTATAAAGTAGCTGTCTCTAGCCCAGAGTTGCCGAACCGCTCCCATGTGTCAGTCATTGTCCAGGCCACCTAAACCCTGCCGAGCAGAATGGCTGAGGTGGACATCTAGCTCCACTCAAAACCTCCTCTTTCTACTCCATGGCTGATGTTCAAAGGAACATCRGGCCGACAGGGAGATGGGTCCCTCCTGTAGCAAGCACTCTTTCAAACAGTTCTGAAGGTCTTTTCAGGCAGGGAACAGTAAATTTTCACTTTCCAGAGCTGCAGGCCAGAAAGGGTGACCAACTCAGCTGTCTCTTGCACACCATGGGGAAAGAGTCCCCTCACAAGGCAGGGAATCACAGACAAACTGCTGATGCCAGTTGACATGTGGCTGGGCAAATGCTGGTTGTTTAGAAAGCACCTCGTCTCACTTTAAAGGCAGCAAGTATTATTGATGTCACCTGTTTCTTTGGGTTACTATAACCAAAGGTTATTGCAMAATATTTCCTAAAAATTTAATACATTTCCAAAGCCTCTCATGCCTGGTTAGAATTGCTCTTGCCCCTTCCAGCCTTTAGCATTTCCCTGCCTTTTCTGCAAGGACGAAGGGCTGAGACGAGTTGGGAGTTGCCTGTGGTCCCCAGCAAACAAGCATAGTTTGTCCCTCGTGAGTCACACGCGCATCTCTGCCAGGCTCTCTTCTGGAGGAGCTGCAAATGCTGCATTTGGAGGACCAAGAATACAAACCAAAGAAGTAAAACTGGTAGGCCTCCACTCATGAGCTTGAAGTGAAGCTCTCCGTAGCTTCCTTGGATTTGGGACAGCTCAGCACCTTGCCGACTGCTGACCTCAGCCCTGCCTCTGGAGTTGTATGAACACCAGGCATAGGGAAAGCTTGGCTTCAACAAGACCTGCCCATGGTGGACTTGCAGCATTATTGCTTTGGGGATAGGAGTGGGGCGAGCTTTGCAAGCAGGCAGAATATCTCTGCGTGGGTGGTCTCATCTCCACTGGCCTTGCAAGGCCCACAGCCACGCAGCAGAGAGTAACAGCTTGGTGCTGCCATTTGTCTTTCAACAGGTGGTGGAATATCAAGGTGCAGAAACTGAATCTCTCAGCCCCTCTCATTCTCCTCCCAGAAGTCAGCTGTCAAAAGGCAATTGAGATCCTCCAGGAGAAGGGATATGACCAAGCTCCTGTTGTTGCTGAATCAGGGTAACTATTTTTACTCATCACAGATATGGCCATTCACATGGGAAAAGCAGCCACGATGAAGCTAAAAACAAAGTCCCATTTACTTATCCAATGACAGGGCTCTTATGTTGGATTCTGTAATGCATATTTTTAAAATATCATCTGCCTCTCTGTGAAGACTCATCAAGAAAACTCCCTGTAAATGAGCTAGCTAAGGTCAAAGCCAAATCCAGTGCCTACCAGACTCAGCAGAGTTTGGAGCCGTGCACAGGCAAGGGGAGGCCAGAGGAGAGGTGAGGGCTGGGTGGGAAACCCACACAGATAAGCAATTGGAAAGCCCACAAGTTCTCCTTCTCCCATCTGCTAAGTCCTGGACCACAATAGCAGACTTTAACTACTGTCAAACCAACAGCTTGGTGAGGACAAGGATCTTCTTGTCCTGCTCAGATGAGAAGGCTGGTGCCTCCCGCTGACAGCAGCAGCAATTTAGTCACTGACTTCAAGGGGACCAGTYCAGCCCTTACATTAAATGTGTGCCCTACCTCAGGTCTGTCCTTTTGGAAAACTCCCTGTTCCCTTGCAGACTTATTTTGGGAATGGTGACCCTCAGCAACACCCTCACCTCGGTGCTGGCTGGAAACGCACAGTTCTCAGACCCTGTTACGAAGGTCACCTATGACCAGTTCTCAAAGGTACCACTAAGGCTGTGGCTGGTGTCAACTGCGCTTTGGGGATGGGGGAGGGGAAAGGTGTGCCACCACCCTGAGGTGTGAGAGGAGCTGGGAGAAGAGGTCAATGAAAAGACAGAGAGGTGAAGGTAGAGAGAAGTGGGGAGGGCAATGGGGATGTCATGAAGATGAGAGTAAGGACAGGCACCTGCAAAAATGCTGCCGAGCCTGTGGGATTCAGACATGGGAGGTTTCATGCCAGGGGCAAAGCGCGTGAATGCCCACCCCCATTCTTACATTGTCAGAGGATTTCGTCCAGCCCGGGGCTCGGCACCCTCTGAAAGAAGAACGCAGCCATTGCCAGGGCTCGGCAGGGCTGGGACAGTAGGCACGGGCTATGACGGGACACGGGGCAGGTCCTGTGGGTGTGCAGGGGAGGGACACCTGGGTTGGATGGCCATCAGTTGTCCAGAGATGGAGTGAGGTAAATGGATGGTGTTTTAGGGGGAGTTGGAGCTGCCACCCCCATGCTGGCCCACAGAGGCCTTTTGGGTTTGGGGGGAGACGGCGCTGTAGTTCAGCTCCAGCAAAGCCAGGTTTGCAAGTTGCCTACAGCCCCTCCCACCTCCCCAGAACAGTGCGGGCAGATGAGGCACACCTGACCCTAGTCCTGCTGGGTGCCACCCTGCCCAATCACGGCTACAGTCAGAGGCAGGAGTCAGGGTCCCCACCGCTGTCCTTTAAATGTGAAGTGACACATAAAATGTCTCTTTTTGTCCTGTTTAGATTGGCCTGGAGGACAGCCTCGGGAAGCTTTCCTGCATCCTGGAGAATGACCATTTTGCTATCGTTGTACACGAGCAAATGCAGTGTAGGTATCTGCAGAAGCACTGYACAGACTTTGAACGAATGTTTGAGAGGGGAGAGGGAAATTCTCAAACTGAGCTTGGTAGGTATCAGCACAGCTGCTTCACATGTGCAGCCCCCGAGCCTTTGCAGGAAGGAGGTCTGCCCTGTGGCTCTGCAAAGCCCTGGAACTGCCAACTATTCACCCATTTCCTTTCCTGACACCATAGGGATGAGCGGAGAGGCTCCCAGAGGAGCCTGGGACCAGCACACTACTGGGTATGTGTCCTGCAGGAGCACTTCCCAGATCCTGGCCATGGGAGCTGCGTTGTCCCGCCATGCAGGGGTGACGCTGAAGCACCCATCAGCTTCGTCCCCTCCCCTGATCATATGCTTTCCCGTGGAAATCCACTTTTGGGGTTGGGAAGGTATTCATTATGGGATCTCATTTGGTCCCCTCCTCTGACAGCCGAGGTGGACTGTAGGCAGCAGCTCGGGGTGCAGTGCCTTCGCTGCACAGCTGTAGGCTCAGGCCTCTAGTACTCATTTAGTCTCTTGACCTTGAATTCAAACCTCTGCCTTGCTGGTTGTGGGCAACAGAGGAAACAAGGGGGAAGTTAGGGATCTCCATAGACTTAGTATCCCAAGGGCAATGTTGAAAGGATCATTTGGGCACATTAGATCAAGCTTAGGTGAAATTCAGGCATGTAAGTGCAAGGGAACAAACTACACAGTCTGCATCCCACTGCTTAAAGACCTTCTGCTGTGCATGCCCAGAGGCTGTGCCATCTTCTCTGAACACTGTTGTTCCCACTTGCCACCCCTGGAGATGCAGCCAAGAGATGTCCTTATGCCTGTGTGCCCCAAAGGGTCTGGGTAAATCTGCTAAAGAGCCTTGCGTGCTGGGTGCTATCAGACACCTGCCCTGGAGGTCCAGGGTAAGTCGAGAAAGCTGAAAACAAATTTGTTGGACCATGAGCAAGCCCTGTGGCAGAGGCGCATGAGTCAGGAGTCAGGAGGCATAACGCACACTGATATGTGGAGCCTGGGGCATCCGTGTATGAGCCTTACACGGCTGGGTATAGGGATGCTCTGCCAATTCAGGAGCATAATTAGACTAGTCCAATAAAGCAGCCGCACCAGCAGCTTTGGTTTATTCTCAAACCACTGCACAGCCACCCCCTCCCCAGTGGAGCAAACAGGCTGAGTAAAGTCACATGCAGTAGGACCACGTCAGCACGAGGGTTGCTGACACATTGATGGCAGCAGGGATCACACTTTGTTGCTCCCCTGGCCAAAACAGGTATGGTGGCAGGTGCTGTTCTGCAAATCTGACCTAACACACCTTTCCAGTACAATTATACTGTAAAAATTCTAGAAGTACAAATTTGGCCTTATCTTGAGGGAGTTGCTTTGTATAAAATGCTAGCAACGTGAAAAAGCAGTCAGAAGACCCATGTTTAGGTCTTCTAAATTAGAGCTGAAGGGTGTAATTATGGTGATTTGATGGGATTGCACATTGAACATGCAAAGCATTCCTGTGGTGAGCAACATGCAATATTGTGCTGTATCGACTGCCAGCAAAGGGCAGCCTGCTGAACTCTGGGCCTCCAAAACCCACCGTGCGCAAACATCCCAACCCCTCTGCTTGTGTCTCCATGGCCTGCTGCCCCGAAGCCCCATCAGCTCTAGAGCTGGCTTGCAAGTCCAGCCACGTTCCCACAAAACGTTGCAAACAAAAGTTTCTCATTCAAAACTGCCTTTCACGCACATTTCCAATTCTCTCACCAAAAATAATGCTAGGCAGAATTTCCTTTCTCAGCTGTGTTGTCATAAAATAACAAAAATCTATTTTGTGTCACATTTCGATATAAATTAAATGGTATCCACAAATTAAATGGTATCCACCAAAAATACCAGCCAGCTGTACGCAGTGCCTCTTGCTCTGGTTTTTAAACAACACCCGTTTTCTTTTCCAGGGCTGCTGTTTTAATGCCGTCACAGTTACCCCCTTATTTATTACTTTCTTCCCACACCGTTGGAGCTTGTATTTTATCTCGTGTTTGGACTCTGGTGGCTAGTTTTATTTTTATTTAAGAAAACATTTCTCAGATAGTTAAAGCAATTGTTGCGATGCTGGTTTATTAATGGTGGTCTAGGACCTTATGAGAACAGAGCAGAAAGTGTCTCACTGCTGCTCTTTAAGAGTCCCATTAGTTTGGCCTGAAAAGTTTTGTGGCAATAGAAGCAGGACCCAACAGAGGTTGGGTAAAAACAACTGAGAAATTAAGTTTCCTGCTCTGGTAGGGAGTGCACTATCGGCAGCTGAAACCTCCCTGACGTGATCCCAATAACCTGACTGAGGCTGCATCAGTCATTTCTTTTGAGGCAGAGCAGAGACAGCTGCTGTCCCCGTTAAGGTTTTCTCTTAATAAATGAATAGCAGCCTCTGCACAGCTGTGGGGTTTTTTTTGGTCGTCTTTTTT
>JASVER010000046.1:408846-443312 GCA_030449065.1 Oceanodroma leucorhoa | reverse complement strand
CCCCCCCACTAAACTGGCATTTTCTGTGCTTACAGTCAATGGAAATGGCAGTTCCTTCATGAAGCAGATGGTGTTTGGTGTGGTCACAGCGGTGGACCTCCTCACTTTTGTCAGCAGAAACGACAAGAAGTAGCAGAGCAGCTTGGGTGCACCCACCTCCGCTCCTCCGGCAGGGCCAGCTGCGCCCCCCGAGCCTGAACCACCCGGCCGGGGGGGCCTTCTGGTCTAGTCCAGCTGATAGTTTCTCAAAATGACTAGGTGAAAATTGTAATGTAATAACCATTTGTCTGCTAAATGCCACCCAGAATATCACTAAAGAGAAGATAACCAAACAAATTGCATTTAATAGCCATGTGTGGTTACACGGAGCTTCCCAGGGCTGGAGAGGTAACGCGGCGGGTAGGGAYGGGAAGGTGATGGTCGTTATTGCCCAGATTTTAGCAGGTGGGGCTTTTGGTGTGTTTGCTGACAGTAGGTACCTATGCACTGCTGGTGTCGCAGCTCCCGCGAGTCACCCTGGTCCCACTAGGGCTGGAGCCTGCCTCCACCATGAGAAGTTCCAGCCTTTTTGAGGGCTGGGGGCAAGCCACATCACAGCTGCACCCTCCTGCTCCTCTCCGCCGCTTGGAGGGAGGGCTGCAGGTACCCCCAGGACCCTCCTTCTCACCCCCGGCTCTGTTTGGGGGCCAAGGAGGCAGCTTCTTCCTCCCCTCCCCAGGGGCGAGTGGGAGAGGCAGGGCCCCAGAGGAGCGATGAGGAGGGGAGTGGGAGGGACATGGCACCCTGGTACACGAATAGTGGGGAGCTGGGCAGGCATGGGCAGGAGGGAGGGGAAGGGACAGCCAAGGGCTGTGATGGGCAGGGGGGACGAGGTGCTGGGCTGGTGGGGAACGATTGCTCCTGTAGCAGCAACTGGCCTTTGGAAAGCACCTTCCTCACATCTGGGGGAGCTAGTGGCACCGGGTGCCTCCTGCACGGTCCCATGGGAGGGGGCAATGAACCGAATCCGTTCAAGTAAAGACTCATTCTCACGATATAGTAACTGGGATAGGGGATACGGCTGCATCCCCGTGTCCTGCAACAGTCATCTCATCAATATGCATCCTGAGAGGTCGTTATCGAGGGGTAGAAGTGAAGGAGAGGCTGATCTTAATTTTGCTGTCAGAGTATTATGTTCCAGGAACTGATAATGAAGGTCAGAAGAGCCACGTGCCATGGCTGCAAAAAACATAAATGAAAGCAAATGTGAAAGGAGGGCGGTGGGACCAAGCTGAAGCGCCATTGAAACCCAGTTTGGGGGAGTTGCTCCGAAAACACATAAGAGCTTTGCAGTCTTTCCATAGGTCTCAGGAGCTGCTCCAAGAGGACAACAACCAATTCTGATTTTGGCTAGTCCATGCTTTCAATTTAATCTAGTTTGTACGAGACTTTTATTAAATTATAGAGTGCTGAAGTTTTTATATTTAGGAAGAGTGTCTCTGCTGTCTTTTGTTTCCTGTGAGTGACACAAGTTATATCAGATCTTCCACGAGTTTTTGCTTCAGTAATAACCATATTTGTCCAGAAAAAGTAAAAACTGATTAGATCGACTTCATTGTACTGTATCTATTTTAGCAACTCGGTTGCAAACTGCAGGAAATTAGCCCATGCATGTATTCCAAACTCACATGAATAAGTCTTAAAATGCCCCATAACTCCATGAAGCGCAGAACTGAGTCTGAATCTGGACCACTTTGAAGCCTGGGACATGCCAGACCCTTCCCTAATTGTAGTATGTCCTCCTGTGCAGCAGGCCTGGCTGCAAGCGGACGAGGGGAGATTTGCCTCCACCCGACAGCCAGGGGCACATCTCTCTTTGCAGGGAGCTCCCCTTCATTGGGGGTTGGGACCCTCCCCTCCACCCCCCAGATCCTCCACCTCCTATGCAAGTACCCCAATGGGATGGCTCTTGTCCCAAAGGCAGCTCATGAGTTTTAAGGTCAAGTGTGAGATGACACCTTGGGCTGCTCCAGAGACCTGGGCACCTTTGAGGGGGTGACCTGCCCGTGCCTGGAGACCGCTGCCACCCTGCCCCAGACCAAGCCCCTCTAAGTGCACATGGCAGCAGGTCCCTGCATGCTGGGCAGGTCTCTCCCAGGGGATTAGGGAAGCTTTAAGGTGCCTGGGTCGTACCTGAGAGCTTTGCAGCAGGAATCAGAGTTCTGGGCTGCTGCTGCATGTGCGTGTGTGTGCAAACAAAAGCTTAAGACAGCTCCCCTTTTGGTCTAGCAGTACCAAGGCTGTGGGGGACAAGCCAGGCTAACAGGCTGTCCTCTCAGAAACTGCCTATGCTTATGCAAAAGATGTTCCATTACTGTGAGTTTGAACAGAAACTAGTACAATATTTGACACATTTGAACTGAATGTTTGCTTGCAGAGCCGGCTGCTGCCCGGCGCGCTGAGCGTGCAGCGTGTGGGGCTGTGCACTCACCTGGGCGTGCAAAATGTGGCAGCTCTGAAAAAACAACCAGCTGAAAACCCAGATGACAGGCTAAGAGCATGTAACGACAGCCCAGGCTTCTGCCGCCCTGAACCTCTTTGCAGTCCGCACGGCCCTTACGGCTTAGCCCGAACCCAGCGGTCCCAGCAGCACCAGCAGCACCAGCAGCACCAGCAGCACCAGCACCAGCASCAGCAGCAGCACCAGCAGCAGCAGCACCAGCAGCAGCAGCAGCGCTGTGGGGCGGTGGCTGCCAGCTGCAGGCAGGCTGTGGGACAGACAGCTGCACTTCCCTGGAGGTGAAGTAATTGCTGCATAGTAACCACGAATATTTACAACGGATTCTGTATGTTAACTATGAGTGTGGGAACTAATAAAGTTGGGCACAAGCTCCAGACGTTTCGGGATTGCTCCTCTTGGGCTGGAGCCAGCCTCACCAAGGCGCTTCCAAGGCCCCCGGCCCCTGCCCCCGGGGGGCTGCTCCCAGCAGGCACATCCGACGGTGGCATTGCCCTGGCCAGGGATGTCGGCGTTGCGTCTGCTGTAGTTTGCCACAGACTGTGACCCTGGGGATGCAAATGTGCCCCACAGCACGCCCCAGGGCAGGGTGCTGCCCCACTGGCACCCCGGGGTGCTGGGTTGGGCATACAGGGTGGCAAGAGGGACCGGCTGCTGCTATTCTGCCTGCCTGTCTCTGGGGTGGAAAAGGCCTCAGCAAGCAGGGGAGGAGGTTTCATTTGCCTTGCCAGCAGAAATCCCCGCAGGACCCGTAAAGATGTGCCCATACACAGCGTCGGTGGCAGCAGCGGGACCAGCGTTGCACCCGCCGCCCGCCGCCCCTTCTCCCCGCGTCCCCAGCGCTGCCCTCCGGCAGTGACAACCCCTTCGAGATAACTGGTCTTTCGAGTTTGTTTCCCTTCCCTGGCCACCGAGGCCCTATCAGTATTTTCATATCCGGAGAGAGGCGGCCGCCCAGCGGCGCTCGCCACGGCTCAGCGCTCTCGGGCTCTGTGGGGCGTGGGGGTCCCATATATCTACCGGTGGAATGGGGATTTTCAGGCTTAAGGAGCTGTGAGAGGGCAGCGGGAGGAGGGTGAGGGCCGGGCAGCATCCCGTCCTACTGCCCTGCGCGCGGCGCCCAGCTCCGGTGCAGGAGACAGACCCTGGTCCTGCAGCACCAGCCCACGCTCTTCTCCCAACACCTCCTGCTCCGAGGGGTGCGCAGGTGTGTGCATGGGGGTGTGTGTGCTCCCAAAACCCTTGCTGCCCTCCACAGTCCCATCTGCTGCAAGACGTACCTGCTCTTCATCCCATTGCTCTGCAATGTTGGGGGGCACAAGCAGCTCATTAGTACGTCAGGGTAAGATGTTTTCACAGCAGGGAGCAAATAGCCCCGGGGAGCTCGGGCTGCCCGCGCTGGTCAGGGCACACGGGTTATGCCCACACATGAAACCCATGCAAACCTCCTCTGCTGGGACACATGGCCTTGGCTCCCTGCAGCTTAATCTGGAGGAAAACAGCCACGCAAGGGCCTAAAGTGCTTTAAACAGTGTGTGTAAGCATGCGGCGTGGGAGGGCTGCCCTGCCCCGGGAAACTGCGGGGAGACAGGGATAAAACAGGKGACCCAAGAAAGTCCATGCCCATCTCTGGCTCCTGAGGGAGAGCATCGCAGCTGGCTACCCTCCACCTGTGCTGCCTCGCTAGAGCTTTTAAATCATTTTGCTTTCCCTCTGGACACCGGCATCTGTGCCCCCAGCAGCCTGCGAAGTGCAGGTCAGTGCTGACTCTTCAGAAACCCTGGCTGAAGTCTGCAAGGAGGGGTGTGGGGAGAGATGACAGACCTGCAGACGGCTGGGAGATGCCGGATTAGTCTGCGGTCAGACAGACTAAACCAACACCACTAGCAAGATAAGCATCTTGCTGGCCCTGCCCAGCCACCTTTTCTGTTACTAAGGCTTCCCCGCCTCCCCCGTCTCCCCCCACCAGTGTTTCATCATGGAGCCACCACTGGCGGCACATAAATAGAGGGCTGGGCGGGCTGCGGGGCGAAGACCGGAGACGCTGCTCAGGGTCCTGCACCGCGTCCCAGCGCCCGTCCCGCCTGGCCGGCCACCCGCAGGTAACCAGCGCAGCGCCTGGCGGCACGGCCGCGGCCGGGACCCGCGGGGACTCAGTGCGGGGCAGGAGGGGAGCGCCTAGGCCAGCCCGCAGCCTGGTTTTCCAAAACTAAAGGGGGAGGATGAACATTTTCACCAGGAAAAGTGGCCTGGCTTGAGCAGGAGGCTGATGCCGGTGCAGCTGCCCGATGACAAACTCGATGTTGTGGTTTTGCTGGAAATCTCCTGATGTCCTTGCTAGGTGGGGTCAGAGGTTTTGGCGGTGAATGGGACTGCTGAGGTTGGACAGAGATTCGGGTGTGCAAAACCCTTGACTTTAATGGTGTCTGACGGCAGTGCCCTTCTCTGCCTGTCTGAGAAGCCCAGAGGAACTGGGCGGCTGAAGCCAGGAGCAGCCGGGAGGGAGCTCTCGGCGTGGGGCTGTGGAAGGGGGATCCTTGCCGAGCGGCAGCCTTTCCACAGGGAGCGGGTCTGGGCTCTGTGCTGCTCAGCACAGCGATCAGTCTGCTGGGAACAATGATAAAGCAACCRGTAGATTAAAAGGTGTGAATGAGACCAAGGGGCAGAACAGTAACTTACAGCACGATGAAGAAGTTACCAGTAACTTAAACAAGCAAGAGTTTGCTTTAAAAACAGGAAAGCTTTAGTGTCTTTCTTTTTTCAAATTGAAGACAGATGAATTTCGTGCTTTCAAGGTTTTTCTTTATAGTTATGCAATTAGGAAATATTTTTGTTTAAAGAAATGTTAAGGGGTAATTGCAAGTAGTTACACGTCTGCAAGAGTAGGAAATGGAGGCTATCAAATGCATAGCATGAAGGTAATGATATAATTGTAATCAAAGGTGGCATTGGGGCAATCGGAGAAGAGATCCAACCTGGAAGGACCCAGTGCAGGAGGGAAGCAAGCGTGTTTAATACAGCAGGACGTAAGGTCACTCAGACAGGGAAGTCCGGGCAGCACTTAAGGAAATGTTGGGTCTTGAAAAGCTGGCAGTCTGAAAAAAGAGTCCTCAGCCTTAAAACAGAGAAGGGAGTCAGCATGAGCTGCCAGGCGGTGCTGTGCCTCCTAAGGAGGTGTAAGTGGAGGAGGAGGGAGCAGGCACGGGAAGGGGATTTCATGCCCGTGAACGGCTCTCCGCTGGAAAATGGGCTGGCTGAAAAACTGAAGAAGGCAAAGAGCAGAGTCACACAGGAGTGCCCAACATGGGAAACATCTTCCTTATGAAGCAAAGGCTTCACAAGTTGGAACAAGGACGAGGTGACCCCCTTGGCTTCCCGTGAGGGAGTGAGGTGGCTGGAAGAGGCAGGCAGCGAGCTACCGGGTGGCGAGTGGCACAGTGTGAGGGGCTGGGAGCTGACACCCACACCTAGTCCCTGGGGAAGGAGGGTCCCAACGGCAGCAGTAGCCGCGGGACGAGCCACCAAAGCAGACAGTGCTTCTCTGAGCCCTTCATGTGTCCGTGCCCGCATGCCTCCCAGGAACAATTAGTCACTGAAACGTAAATTATTAGCATTGATATAGAGGTGAAAAAGTGCCATTTGCTGGCCAGGGCAACTGTGGCAAAGCTCAGTGGGTGCTGCAACGTGGACTTTGCTAACCCAGTGCCCACGTTGCAGGCGTCTGAACACCTGGTGGGTGGAGGACACCTCGGTCGAGCCAGGATGAGCTTTCGGGAACAAGACTTCTTGGTTTAGAGCAAGCCACCCTGGTCCCAGCAAGCTGCAGATGACCAAAACTACAGCCAACGGGCATGTCAGGGAGGGGCGGCTGAGTCCCACTTGCTTTAAACTTTGGGGGGTCCAGACCTTGGGGGTTTGGTGTGCCCATGCCCAGCATGATGCCTGTGCCCATCTCCCCCTTTCTCTCCCCAGAAACATGGCTCTCGCCAGCGCCCTTCGCCTGTCGCTCGCCTGCCTCCTGCTCTGCCGTGCGGCCCCGAAACCCATGTGCGACCCTGGCACCTGCACCCCGTGCCCCGAGAGGGACGCGGAGGGGCCGAGCACCGCCACAGCCGGGGACTGCTGCCCCCCCTGCCCCCCACCCTGTGCCTGCCCCCCCTACCTGGAAAGCGACTGCGAGATGCAAGGCTTCACCAGCGGCCACGTCCCTGCCGGACGCTCCTTCTACATCGACTTTGCCCGCAAGCTGTGCACCTGCCGCCCCGGCGGGGACATCACCTGCGCCCCGCTGTGCCCCCGCCTGCCCCCCACCTGCCAGGCCGTGGGCAGCCCCGTGGCCGACGGCTGCCCCCGCTGCGTCTGCTACGACGAGGAGGAGATGGCGGTGGCCGCCGGCACCGTCACCACCCGGGGCGCCCGGATTTGCACCTGCCCCCCCCAGGGGGGCCGGCTGCAGTGCAGGGGCGGCGAGAGCAGGGAGTGAACCTGTCCTCTCTGCCGGCCGAGGGCAGGAGGACAGGGGAGCCTCTCTGCAGGCTTTCTGCACCTTGGGGCATCCTCGCTGAAAAGTGTTAAATGCTTCAAACTGTCCCAGAGGACTCGGYGACGGATATGGCTGTGCCACAGAATGCTAGAGGGATGCCGCATTGTATGTCATGTATACGCCAGGGCAAAGCGTCTATAGCGGGTGAGCTTTCTTTATTGTAAGGTTTGGTCCATGGCAGTGGGCTATGAGAGGTTAGATTGCTGCTAGCATGTAACTGAAACAATGCATTTATTTATTTATTTGTGAGATGATTGGGCTTTTGTACGTGTTTATGTTTATATAGTCTGTATAACTCGCTGGATAAACTTCCTCCTGGGAGCCAGGTTTGTGCTGGCTCAATTCCATCAAATTCAAAGCGGTGGGACCAAAATCAGAAGATTGGCTGACGTCCCTCTCTCCAGGCTTTTTTTGAGGGTGGGGGAGTAGGGGGGTTAGCACATGGCTGTGTTCTTAGGAGGAGGCAAACCCCTCTCGTGCATCCATCCTCCAGAGCAAAGCTATGAAGACCCATGTAAAGGATGTTGGCAGTCAAGGGTCAGTCCTTCACAGCCACCTCGATGAAGCTGTTACCCAGGGCTGACCCTGTTGTTAGTCCCTGCTGTGTCCTGTTGCAGTAGGAATACCCCAAATTTTATATCAGTGACTGTGCCCTCCTCACTCATGCTCTCCCCTTACCACTGCCTCCAGCAGACATAGGGTATGGCAGAACTGCATCTTCTGAATGCTTTGACGTATAGAGATATATACATACACATATATATATGTATCTGTAGGGAGACTGTAATAAAAAACACAGCTTCATCACATTAACAAGTGTTAATTTTGTTCCTTCAAGGGGTTGACTAAAGTCAATTTTACCAATAAACTTTTGAAAACTTTACTGATGAGCACACATATGCTTTCCTCATGCATTAGCTGGTATTACTCGGGCCAGGCAAGCCTCTTTCCATCTACACTGGCCCTGGGTATACCTGGAAACCTTAAACGTGCCCCCTGGCTTCTTTTCACATTCCCCTTTACTGCTCTGTCTGATGCCGTTCGACTGCAAAAAAACAGCGAGCAGATGAGATTCAGGTGAAGGGTTAGAAAAAAGTTGGAGGAAGCAGGGGAATTTGCTTTTCAAGATGAAATGAGGGTCCCCGTCGATTGGCACTGTCAGAGGCTGACTCTGCCCCGGGCTCTGGTGGGCCTCGGCCAGAGATGTGAGAGCTCAGCATGTCTGAAAAACTGCTGCACCTCAAAGCTGGGCCTGGGGAATAAGGGCATCTGAGTGGCCACACTGTCCCCCTCCACACAGCCACCCCACCGATGGCCCTCGGCTGGTAGCTGCAGGGTGGGAGCGGGTCGGGACCCCCAACCCAGGGGACTTTTCCCGAGGCTGGAGGGCTCTCAGGGACTAACAGGGCCATGCTGGTTCGGGACGTTGCACGGGGCAGTTTGAGAGCACATGAAGGGGACGTGGTGTGGGCATAAAGGGACATGTTTTGTGTGGAGCAGGGGCAGCCAGGATACCTCCTTGCCCCAGTCCTGCACTGGCTGCTGCTGGGACGGGGAAGCAAGGGAGCAGGAGAGGAGAAGGACGCCTTTAATGGGGAAAACATCCCCCCCCCCCCAGGTGCCCAACCCGCGCCTGGCAAGCTCCCCATCCTGCCCCCGCTGGTGGGGTGACCCTGTGGCCATCACCCACCCTCCAGAGCCGACGTACTCGGCAGTTTCGCCTCCTGCCTGTGTGATTTGCAGAAAACCGCAGTAAACCTGAGGGCTGTCTGGGTGAGGAAGAGCGCTCACTGCAAACCGAGACGTGACATGGCCTCACAAAAGCCACCATGCGCTCCCGCTCAACGTGGAAAACCACAGGAGGCACCAAGTTGAGTCATCTTCAGGCAGTCAGCAATTTCTGCAGCGCTTGCTTTGCAGCTCAGGGTTGAGAAGCTCGTCACCTGCGACAAGTAACGAGGTTAGGAAACAACACCTCTTACGCTCGCCTGGTTTCTTGAGGTAGGGGTTATTAGTGAAGGTAGACAGTGACTCCGGATGTAAACTGACATTGAGCCTTGCAGCGGTGATCACTCGGCTCTTCCACCACGGATTTTACTGCAGCTGAGCCACGGGGAGGGGGTCAGAAATCGCCCTCCCCGAGCAGCGAGGGTGCCCATGCCTCCGCATGCTCCGGGTCCAGCCGGCTTCCAGGGCTCCCCAGCTCCAGCACAAACTGAGCCCCTGGCCTCACGCACGTCCCTGCCTCCTTCCCAGAGGATGTGTTTCTGTCATGGGGAAAAGGTTTTTACCCAGCCTCCCTTCCCCCTCTGCTCTTCTCCATTTGGTTGAAAAACTCCCTTCATTTTTAGTAAGGTTAAAGCTCACTGTCACCTTACAGACCAGACACCAGCGTGAATGAAGCAGGGAGAAAGCAGCTCCCATCTCATCTGTTGTGGGGTGGGGGAAAACGGCACCTACACCAACCATACTGGACATCTGAGCATCCCATGCTGCTGTTGAAGCCAGCAGTGCAAGAAGTTCCTCCCACTATAGGTTTTAATTACATGCTGTCCAGGTATTTCCAAGTAGCTGAATAAATTCACATCCTGTATATGCTTGCAAGGTGTGAGTATTTTAGTCCATGGGGTTAGCTCTCTTTTGCATCTGCCGAACATTTAAGGAAATCAGAATGGGTTTGCAAGTGTAGCCATTGGTTTTGCAAACATAGTGATTGTTCGGAGGGAGTCACGAGTAATTTGGGCAGAGTCCTCATCACCTGGGGAGGGTGGTGGTCAGCTGAGGCTGTTTATTCTTTGTCACACATCTTATCTGTCCCACCGCTTCTCCCCCTTGCGTGACTGATAACCTTTGAACAGGAGAGAATGACCAACAGACAGCAATCCTTGAATAATACTGGTTTTGTGTGAATCCTCTTTATACAGGGTCAGCATAGGAACAACGAGGAGTTATTCTTCAAACATCTGTGCAAAAAGTCCCCACCGGCTCCTTTGCAAGCTGCCTTGCTGTGGGAGGTGGTGGACAGTTTCTTTGCTCTGCCACCAGCTCTGATATGAGGACAGCTTGCATCTCCAGCCTCTGCCTGGATGTCTCGCAGGATCTCTGTCTACATTTCATCACCTTGAAATAAGTAGCTGCATTATGTTGCTTTTTCCATGAACAGCACCAGCACAGGGAGAAAAGGAAAGAGAAAAAAAAACCCGTTCAAAGACGACACACCGTTCAGTTGTCAGAATTTACTCACTTAAGTTTAACGTCTTGGTTTTTCAGCATGCTTTATTTGAATGGGTGTTGTCCTGGACTCTCCAATATTAATCACCCGTGTGCTTGTCTACATTTTGGACGCAATAGTGCTGGTATTGTTGTTTATATTTTTCCAGGTCTGATTTTCCCCATGGTCTGAACATAGGCATAGTTTTGTGACTATCCATTTGCATAGTCACTGTAATTTTGCATCACAGCCAGGCACGTGTTTGCAGGTAAGGAGCCGTACATGTTTTGTAAGTGCAAAGCAGTATACAAACTCTGGTGCATCCCTAAACTAGCCCTGGAAATTGAGTCAAAAGCCAAAATTTGCAACTCCTAAAAATAACCCATTTTACATATAGCACAATCAAGTCGGGGGTGTGTGTGTGTGTGCCTGTGTGTGTGTTCTTCAGTGTCCCGTAACTTCGTAAAAGATCATTACTGCTGCTTCGCTAGTTGTGGAACTGACAGGGCCTTTCTTCATTGTATTAATGATTTAATCATTGACTTAAATAGAACCATGTTTTGGGCATCAGTCCTTTTAACATGCCCTCTCAGTTCTTGCCTCATGAGGCTGTAAGATATTAAGGTAAAATATTCATGAGCGAAAGCCCGTTAGGAGGTGTCTTTCAGCACAACTATACCCAGTGCCAAGGAGTTAAAGTGTTTGCCCAAGTCCTTCTCCTTTCCCCACACCCTGCCAGAAGTGAATTCCTTCTGGGTGGTTCACCAACCAGCTTTAGCATCCCTGCTGCTCCGCTCCCCCAGCCTGCGGCTGTAAAGCCCGGCTTTAGGGGGATGGCTGTCTGTCATTTCGTCTAGATATTATGCTCTTAAAATATCAGAAATCCTGATCCTGTGGCAGGTTCTGCACTCATGAGTTCTGATCAGGATGAGAACAATGTGACAGGGGTTTCCTAGAGGATCCCTTAATTTAACTAAACCGTCCCTACTCAGTGTTGTAATGGACTGACTACATCCCCCTAGAAATACTTTTTCTTTAGAATTTGGGGGCAGGGAGAGAGGTAAAATTTGACACTTTTGAACGTGCTCCTTATAGGAAATTTTAGGCATATATAGCTGCCCTGACATGCCTGCTGGCATGGCAATGATGCAACGTACTAACCAGCAATCGGTACAAGGATGAGAACTAAACTCGCACACACAAGTGTGAGTAGGTCAACATAAAAAGAAGAATATTATGAAGTAAAAGTTGACCTACACCAAGACATGGAGCTGAAGCAGATTTTTTAAATGCGACTCTTCCCATATCCCTTTGGTTCAATACCACAGTGAAAAATCACAGAGGTGTTTTAGAAGAAACTGCAAACAATATTACATGGTAATAAGAGAAGTCCAGATTGTTAGACATTCTCCGCATTACAGATAACAGCCTTTCCTTCTTCCATGTGCGTGGGAACCGAAAATGTAAATTTGGCATTTAAAACAGGTGTTTTCTGGGAAGAGCAGGGGAGCTGCCACTTGGGTTATCTTAGTCAAAGTTACAGAGCAGCAAGCAAGGGGCTGCACAAGAAGAGGGATTTACTGGTCAGGAGTTTCAGGCTAAACTCAATATATGCACACTTGATGCAGTACATATTTTGCTTCTTAAATTTAAAAGAGATTTTTCTGACCATTTATAATTGTAATTTTTTTAAATTAAGGATTTGTATGACTTAACAGGGAGGATTTTTGCATATTTCCCTAAGATGTGCATATTTTGCAATGCAGAAATACATATTAAAATATGCATTTCTATGCCTAAGACCTTTTACTGGAGCAAACACAAACATTATTAAAAAACCATGTACATAACAAAAACAACACATTCATTTGGGAAAATAACATACAAATTGGCTTAGACCTAAAGTGATTTAGCTTTAACATTGTGCATCTACGCTAAGGACAGCTTACTTTTAGTTATCATTCCAATACTGCATTCATAGTAGCATCCACAACTCATTTCTGTAAAGTTGTTGGGCTTTTTCCAGCAAAGCTGGCTTTGAATCTTGGAGTGATTTGCAGAGTCATTATTCAATACTATTCACAGTTGAAAAGCTCGAGAGACAGAAAAAGTCTAGGGCATGCAATCAAGGATTAATTGTTGCCAGCTTTCAAATAAAGGAAGGGGGGAGAAAAAAGAACAGGAATACAAAACCAGTTGTTTGAAAGCAGAATGAAGAATCTTGGAGGAAAATTATTTCGGTAGCTGCTTAAAGTGTCACTGCATTTACAAGTGAGTCGGAAGTAGTGTTTCCCCCAGCCTCTGAAAAGCTGAAAAGGCAGCACAGGTATTACCCAACAAATGCCAACCCAGATCCTCAAAATCTCGAGTTTCATTTGATGATGCTTCTTGAAATTTTCAAGAGCTCTCAGGTCTTAATCCAGCTATAGTACTGAGTTAAGAAAGTTAATCAGAATCAGCTGTGCAAAATAGTCCTTTTGTGTATCAAAAAACCAACCACCCMCCCACCCACCCACCCTCTTGTTCCCATATAAAAATACAGTGAGACACTAGTAACAGAAATATTCTCTGTCCCCTTCCTGGCCTTAATTTGCATCTCACTCATGGAGCCACATATACTCCTGAGTATCTTAGAAAAATCAGTACCTGTGCAGTAACTGATTTTGCTTATGTCATCATACATATAATTAAGTCCCCTTGTCTTTTCTGTGTGCTAGCCTCTGCTGAAAGTAAGCGGTCTAGATCTTGAAGACCAAACAAGGTTATAAATTGAGCTACGCAGCAATGCATAGTAAACATAATTTGATGAACGTTCAGACATTAAGGAGAGTCTCTGCGGTTTATCACTCATAGTGAAAGGGGGGGGGGGAGCACAGCAAAAATGGCATAGAAGTCTATCACTGGTTTCTTAAGTATGATCTGCATATTTTTCACAACTATTAAAAATCTAAGTTTAAAAATGCTTGGATCTTAACAAAAATGTCTCTAAATTAAGATTTATTACCGCATTCACATTTAGTATATGCATCAGTTTATATTCAGGATTCAGTGACCAACTTAACAAAAAGTGTGCTAGGAGTTATGGTCAGGATTAGGTCCAAGGGCCTAATCTTCTCACTTGTGCAAGTAGTGACACAAAAGTCCCAAGACCAACACAGATGATAAATATCCATGGGAGATTTTCCTTGATTACTTCATAAACTCTACATCACATCTTAGTTGCATGAGGAAGACAAACCAAACCTGACCTACAAAGGTCACACTGCTTTCAGATTTTAGTAGGGTACCTAAACAGTGGTTTGCAATTTCATTTTGTTTTTTTAAATACACCACAGGCTTAATACTGCATACCTTGCATTCTCCGAACTTGCATGAATTTAAATATGGATTTTGAATAAATAACGCAGTACCTAGTATGTGTCCCAGCCTTACCTGTTGCTTTTTGCAGAATCCTCATTTTACAACTGCACGTGGAGTTTATTTCCCCTCATTTTAGCGTTGAGGATATTGCTCTGGTTTTCTACAAAGAGGGGTATTTAGAAACAGCCCTAAGCTGCATAGTAAAGGATTACCGTTTTGTAAACAGGTACTCCACAAAAGCAAACAGGCTTATCAGTTGCTTATGACCGTGCTTCAAACTTCTGTAAAGCCTTCTTGAAGAAGGGGATTTATCTTTCAGCGGAATTTGAAACCAACGAACTATACTGGACATAATTTAGGTGAAATAATATGCTTTACAGGGTTTTTTTTTTTTGTTTGATTGGTTGGTGGGTTTTTTTATTCTCTTCAGATTAAGGAAAAAATTGCTCCTTGGCAGCACTGGAGTTAAAACTATTTCCAACGATACCACCAGGAGTTATCCTCAGGCACTCTTTTAATGTCAGGCAAAGAAATGATCAAATACTCCTGTGTCTAGAACACATGCTACTCCCTTAATCAGATTAACCCTTTAAAAACAAAATATGATTCAAAAATCCTTGGGGACATGTTTTGGAGTAAGTAAAAAGCTGTAAAAATTTGGCAGGGCACCCCGAGGCTGCACCAGCTGTAGCCAGCAGAGTCACACACAGGACCCCTTCAGCCAGGTGTACTGGCCTCAGGGCATCACACTTGGATGTCACCATGCCAGGTGCTGGGGAAGCAGGAGTAGGAACAAATAATGCTTCAGTGCTAAGCAGAAGTACATCTCATCTTCAGAGCACCCAGTCTGTCTTTGTCTTTGCTGAGTAGGACTCACACACTGGATGATGCTAGCTAGAGAGGAATCGCTACCTTCTAATAAAAAGGCTGCTCACTTCCTGAAGATTTCTGATCTAGAACATGGTAATTTTACAAATGCATTACCGTCTATCTGGCTAAACAAGTTAACACATGGGACTTGCACAAGAGGAAGTCTCTTCAAGTAAGTTGCTACCATATATGCTTGGAACCATTACTGAAAGCTTGATGTCCATGCCATTTTAATTAACAGTTTTGAAACAACAACAAAAAAACCCCAAAGTCACACACGTTACGGACTATTTACCTGCTAATTCTTTCTTTCATCGAAGCTGCTCCTGCATTACAAAAGTGTAATAAAAATCCCCATGCTGGTAAAAACTAGTAAACATTTTTCTTCATTTGCATAAACAAGAAAACCCAAACAAATAAAAAGGCCGAGGACTGTTCCTGGCCAAGAACCAGTTAACTGGTTTCAAGTTATGCTCAAGATTCATTGAAAACATATTTGTCTTTCAGCCAAACAATACTGTTAAAGTAATGTGAATGCTTTAAATGTAAATGCTTTAAAGTAATGTGAATTGCTTTTAAAATGTGCTTTTTCAGTTCACAGCGAACAGCAGTGTAAAAATAAATCATCCATGAAGCATATTCTGATTTTTAATTTTATCCCTTGATAGATCAGTTGCTTCGAAATCTCTTAACAGCCAAGGGAAAAAAAAGTTACAGGGTTCACATTTTAAAGATTGTCGATTGTGTAGACCAAATGTTGCTAACCCATGGAAAGATATATGGTGGACTTCTGTCATGGCCTGAAAACACTGGATTCTATTAACATGAAGTCAGTATCTTTATAGTA
Organism: Oceanodroma leucorhoa; assembly: GCA_030449065.1. Classification (NCBI taxonomy): domain Eukaryota; kingdom Metazoa; phylum Chordata; class Aves; order Procellariiformes; genus Oceanodroma; species Oceanodroma leucorhoa. The sequence goes on along the minus strand of JASVER010000046.1, from coordinate 427,984 downwards.
GTCTACAAGGTTGGTAAGGCATTTCACTGCTTTCTCGCACCTTGCTTTTCTCTGGCAAAAACAGCTGTAATCACTCAGCAGGTCCTAAAGAACTAAGTCACAGAAAAGGAACAGATTTTATATTTCCAGGTGACAAGAATGAACAAATAACATGATTTGGGCAATCACTTAAAAGCACATTAGTGCCAATTTCACTACACTTTACACTGGATGATCAAGTTACTTTAGGACTTAAAAATTAAACAACCCAAAACCTATTTGAAGGAGGTTAGCAAGCCAAGGGCAAGGGTAGGGGGGAAGGAATCCACACTGAGTTTGAGTTCGGCAAAACCAGCCTTCTTTACTATTCAGCTACACTGAACAGTAAAGAGCAAAGTGTATTCAGCACAAGGCTGATGATTTGATCATCTGCACACTACAATTAAATCTGCATTTTCATGGATACGGTCTGTTTTTAGGAGGTGGTGAGAGTTTGAATTTATTATTAGGAAACTAAAACATTTCACTTAATTGTTTAACATGCGAGATATTCATGAGGGAATGAAGGTTAGTTACATTTCCAACAGGATTTCAAAACTACATTTTGCCTATTCAACTCTAAAAACTAAGCTGAATATAAGGCTGAAAGGTTTAAAAGACTAATCAAAGTAACAGAAGTCAGAAAGACAGTAACAATACAGCACCTAAAAATGGGTAATTCACACCTTTTTGACATTTATGTCTTGCATAGACAAATACTTATTCATTTTTTTTCTCCCAAGACTCAGCTTCAGAAAATAAATCTTAAATCAACTTTAATTACAATTAAATGCATGTGTACCAATTTTTCAAAATACCAGGGTGTTTTGGGTTTTTGTTTGTTTGAAGTGCTACAAGTCTTACGGTTTTATGAAACTATCATTCCTTGGAAAGGCTTTGCTTCATCCTTTGGGCTGTCAAGTTCATAAAGTCAGGAAGCTGAACTGCCTTCTAATTTGTTTTCCATGTGATTAGAGAAACAAATAGATTTATCAGTCATGCATTAAGTCTTTGTGGCCCTATTCCACTAGACTCTCCATAAAACTGAAGCTACTCTTAAAGCACAGGAACTGGGAACTCTAATTCTTCAATGTAGGTCTGCCATCTGGCCATATTTTGAACATCAGAACGGTACATGGTGCACACCAGGTCAACATGAAATCCTGCCCTTCTAAGCCCTTCGTCTATACCCTGGTTCCCACTGGAAGAAAACCTAGGTATGCAGGCAAGATAAAGTTGGGAGGGCTCTCCAAAAGGTTCCTAATAGTGATCAGGGACCAGAACAAGGAACCAATTCTCTTGCAGTTAAATGCAGCCTGACATGCAGCCTTACGGAGTTTCCCTGAGGTCAGCAGGACTCCACTTTGACTCAATATCCAGATCTAGGAAACTCTGCAGAGCCAGAGCCATGCCTGTCAATTCTAAGTGTTTTCCAACATGATTATTTCTTTGGAACAGTCATTTAAAAATATATCCTGATCAATTTGGAATTGATTTACCAAAACATAATGTTTCTAAAGTTAAAGAACAACAGGAAATTGCCTTGCCTGTTACAGAAATCTTGGAAAAAATTGGACTGAGAGCCCTGTTTTGGGTTGATGATCTAGATTAGGTTGAAAAAATTTAGAAGTTTCAATAATCACAATTGCAGAAGAATTACAGTGATTTTAAAAACAAATTAGTTCTATTGCATATGAACATGACTTTAACTGGGGGCGGGGGGGAATTATACATGGGTTGAAAGTTAGGTCCCCTATACAAAAACTTTTTAACTAAAGTAAACATGTACTTTTCCTGAACAGTGATGCGTTGCTTAAACCAGCAATCTTTCTTACACAGCAAAAAAGGAAGGACACTACCTTTTTTTTTCCAAATTGCAAAACGAACAAGCACTTCTGTGCAGTTCATACCCACTACAAAATTCTCACTGAATGAAAAGACAAGGTGTGAGTTCCATATATTAAGCAATACCTTTGATTACACTAGTAAAGCCTTTTCAGTCTTAGTAATTCACATTCCTATGTTTTTATGTTTCTAATTTGACAGTAAAACTATTCCATATTCCCCCTTTCACTGTAAATTCTGTCAACTTCACTTTCTGGGTATTGATAAACTAGCTGAAGACGAGGTCACAAATGTTTCAGAATCATAGAATCATTAAGGTTGGAAAAGACCTCTAAGATCATCCAGTCCAACCGTCGACCCAACACCACCATGCCCACTAAACCATGTCCCGAAGCGCCACATCTACACGTTTTTTGAACGCCTCCAGTGATGGTGACTCCACCACTTCCCTGGACAGCCTGTTCCAGTGCTTGACAAGAAGAATAAAACTTCAGCTGAACATAAGGTGGGGGGAATAAAAAAGCTAACCAGGTAACAGTTTCTTTCTGAACAATAAACTTTCAGAAGTTTGCAAACCCTGATGCCTGGTTGTTTCCAACTGAGTTCCAAGTGGCACATAAACTACATATTCCTGAACCCTCTTCCAGCCAGCTGTATTGACATTAAATTGTTTTAATACCCTCTCTCTCTTTAAGATCTCAGTTCTCATAGTTTTGAAGTGTGGTCAAATGCTCTTTGCCACATTATCTCCAATCACAAAAGTTTTTTGTCCATTTTGGTTTACCCTTCCCTTCACTGCTGGCTACTTGCTACCCAACAGATCTGCTGGCTGAGCTGCTTCCTAGACTACCTCAAAGCAGGGTGGGGAAAGTTCTGCTGGTAGATCTGAAGCAGCAACAACTGGTCAGGGAGGGAAAGGAGATCGGGAGAAATGGCCTGTTCCTCCAGCACAGGTTGATGTGGAAAAACACATATTTGTCCGTAGGCCGGTATACACCGAGAAGTAGACTATTCATCTGCCTACATGCTAGAAGTACAAGGATTAACGTACTATTAAATATGAACAAGGGTACCTGAATAAAAACCCAAACAAACCAACAAATATAACCTACTATATAATGGAAACTGTGGGGAGGATGAAGCACTTAGAGTTAAATCAAAAACAAAAGAAAAATACAAAATCTGTGTCTCGGTTCTAGTCATCTCAGGTATCCTTTGCAGGAGCAGTAGGTTGAATGTTTCCAAAGGAGCATGATTTGTACATGATATCTGTTTTTTCAAATGTTTTGGGGTCTGGATTTGACAATAGCCTTTGAGACAGTTACGCTATGTCAAAGCTTTCCTAATTAAATCTTTCATTATTCATTTACTACGCTGTTTAACAAAAATGGCACATTAGTGGCAAAGCAGAGAAGTTCGAAGAAAACAAATTCTTTAGAAATTACCACTCCAGCTGGAGTAGATCATTACAGAATTTGAACTAAGAAGCAAGATCCTCAGCCAGGACCAAGCGAAAGCCATAGCAGAAACATCACTTGTGCCGAGTAAAACCCAACGCCAATTCTTCAAAATAGCTACTAGTCATTGAAAACTATTATTATTCTCCATGTACGTACACCAGTGCTACTGACATTTCTTTCTGAAGTTTTTCTTCATACCAACTTATACTTGCCTGGGAAGAAAAATCTTTAAAGACCAGCTTCCAGCCATTTAAGCATGTAAAAAAGTACATGCGTTAATCCTACTGAAATCAATGTGACCTAAGCACATGCCTGAGTGTTTTGTGAAGCAGAAATTAAGTATTCAATTAAGTATTTGCATCTGTCAAAGGCCTTTGTTCAAATACAATGTCTAAAGATTCTAAAAGCTAACATCTTTTTCCCTGTCACGTTAGAAATGTGACTAGATTTGGTCTAAATCAGAAGGAAGTTCTGGCTTTGATCTAACCCAACATTGTGACAAATGGACAGGGGGAAAAGAGGACAGTGATCTTACCATGAGACTCTTGGAGTCTGTTATTTGTACTTAACAATGGGAAATACAAAGTTCCAAAAGTAAGTGTTCATGGATAGACAGACACAGACTCCAAACTTTGGGAAAAAAAATAAATGAACTGTTACCACAAAAAAAAAACCAAGGCATTTTCCATCACTATCTCTTAGTTTTTAAATGACACACAAGGATTTGCTACTCTAATAAAGCCTGCTGTATATACTGGTAGTAACCTTCAGATTCGAAGAAATTTTATGTAAATACGTAAGTTTGGTTTTTTTTGTATTAGGGGAAATATTTCAAATGCAATAAAATAGCAGAGTGATAACAGAATTCATGACTGTATAGTAGGCAACTTTTCATTTTTCAGATTCAGTTGTACAAACTATAAACTGTTAAATTTCTCTAATAACTGGAAAAGTTGTGGGTATTTGAATTTACTTACCTGAATACTCATTTAGCAAATATCTTCAGATACAAGTCTAGATACAGAGTTAATGTAATTTGAATATTAGTTTACACATAATATAAATCAATGTTTGACAATATCAAAATCCCATCAAACAGTGGGCCCTTCTTATGCTATTATCAAATATAGTATATCACTGTGGGATAGCTGAGAATCACAGAATGCTAGCGTAGGCTTGTTTATTAAATTTGGTCAGTTTTCAGACCTTCCAAATAGGAATACTAAACATTTATTTTTCCCCTCTGGAAATTCTTTTTTTTTTTCCTCCTGCTTAATACAGTCGTCATCCCAATTCCTAGTGAATTTATAAAAATATTTTTTTATCCAATAACCCCGGCAAGGTAAAAATAGGAGTTTTTATAGCAAATGATAAACAGGCTCACGGACTATGAGAGAAACTAAACTTATTTAAAATTGCCATACATTCGCTACTGAATCACACATCAACAATTTCTTTTTATGTGTGTCGCTGTCCACCTCAGACTAGCAGTTTTTAAGGTGCAGAAGCATCTTTCAAATATATGCATCTAACTTAATGATCAAGTTCCACACACTAGTGTCACATGCTTTAATTTTACATCACCTGCCCATCAAGAGCTGTGTTAAATAACAGCACTAATTGAAACTGCATAATTCTTCAGAAACTGCAGCAATTTCAATTCATAGAACAAAGGGGTGCTTATGTGGTTCTTTATATTACTAGATATAATTTTCTGAAATAAGAAAAGGAAAAGAAATGAAAAAACACATTTGAAAGAAGTTGCTGCACCTGCAAAAACACTCTTTAAGCTTACTATGAAATACAAAAAAGTGCACCCTTCTATATCTACATATAAAACATATTAGAAATAAAACTTGTGTAAAATGTTTGCTGTGCAAACTATAAAAAGTCAGTCAGTCCATTCTTTTTCCTAAACATTTTGTCACACTCTCTTGCTTCCTACTGCAGAGAATCGCTGTTATCCAAGACCAGCCCACTGATATTTGTTGTTGAGAGATCTCCTCCATCATCTTCACCGCTGTCTACTGACTCATCCTCACTTTGCCCTGCCATCATAACTTGCTGAACAGCCAAAGTAGCACCATCGGATGACAAAGACTGGAGACTGTCTACATTCATGTTGACTGGAGCTGTAATTGTGACAACAGCACCTGGAGAAGCACAATCGTAGTACTTTAGCATCTTTCTTGGTTTCTAATTTTAAGTAATACATACTTCCATATAACAGAGTTTGTTTCTAACCAACAGGAAGAAAATCTAAGGAACTAAATCAAAATAAAAGCTATATAGGTTGTCAAACACTTAATTCTTGCATTTCCTGGTATTTAAGTTGGCCAGGAATCTTAAATTAGCTGTGGTATGGACACCCATTACAGCAATTCTCCAATCAAGTCATCACAAGACCATTTCTGCAAAGTATTCCAGCTTAATTCATTGCCAAAAAAATGGGAGTGTTCATGGAGATTCAAGGTGACTTAAATGGATAAAGCTGTTGTCAGATCCAGCAGAGGCTGAGGGAAAAGCTGCTACAAAGTGGGAAGGAATAAAGCAGCAGGCGGCAGGACAGAAAGGATGGTCCTGAGATTAAAGCAGTTATTTATCTTTCTTAAACTGAGTCTATTTGTTTGATCTGATGCTAAGGAAGTTACTTCAGTCAAAGTCTTTGGAGGCTCTATGACATTTCTCTGCTTCTCAAAGTTCATCCTGAAACATGAGGCCTATATAGAATTGCAGATGCTCAGTCCCTCCAGCAATAGTGAAAGGAATGTGAACAGGACGGGGAGTCATGAAACTGAAATTGCAGTCCGATACTGCTAATCAAACAGAATGCTACTGATGCGCATACATATACTGAGAGAACTTAGTTGCACATCTAACCTTTGCTGTTGTTTCATAACTTTTGAAACAAAAGCAACAGCGTCTCAACATAAATTCCAACAGAGTATCCCCCCAAAACACAGAAAATTTTTAAAGAGGGAAAAATTGGCACATTTTTGTTATGTTTTTCCAGATTAAAAACACATTTATACCTAAATATTAAGAAGTCCCCCTCCCCCGAAAGGAATGAAAACCCTTCATTTCCCTGTTAGAGAGAAATTAATTTATTATCTCTGGTTTAGCCAGTTCTCCTTACCATCTGACATTGTGAGCTCGTTAGATTGCTGCTGAGCAACTCCTGAAGCAATGGAGTCAGGCCAGAACCTCTGAACCGGTCGGTTCTGAGCTGTTTTCTTCTTTGTTTTTGGAGTTTCAGAACAACTGGAATCCAGCATTGGCTGAAGAATTCGCCTTCTAGCATTGATAAACCTAAACACAATCAAAGGCAAGAAGTACTTATGACCAGTTGGCTGTAAATTCTCTCTCAGATTCACAAAGTATGCAGTGGGGGAAAAAAAATTAGGAATATAAAAATCTTCTCTCTACCAGCTTGGCTTGACATTCTTTTTAATGTGTAAAACTGCTCCTAGAACACTGGCATCCTTTGATTTTGGCAAACTAGCTAAGAAAGTACTTCTATCATTTTGCTGCTAGCAGCAYTTTTTCCCCCACCTCAGAAGGGGAAATTCTGCAGACAGCATGACAGATGTACATTTCAAGACCTTATTAAAAACTAAGCACCAGAAAACTTGCTGACAGCACAGCTCAGGAAGCTGATACTCCTCTCATTAGGGTTCACTTAAAATCTAGCCCCTGCCTAACCTAGTTTGTTTGGTCCGGTTTCATTTCCTTCCTTAAGCTCCCACATCACTTATCTTATAAGCTCCCTGGCTTTCCAAGGACTGGTTCCTGATCCAGGAGACAACAGATAACACATTTTTCAGATCTTTCCCAATTCCTTTTTGTTCCCTGATTTTCACTTATTTACTCTAGCATGCTAATGGCTGCCCTTTCCCTCTCTGCTACTGAACAAGAAAATACTTAAACCATGTCTCACTTAGTTACCAGCAGTTAACTGAATCAATTTCAACGTAGCTAGCTGTAGCAATGAGCTGTGACTGAGGACAGCATCCCTTGCTAAATCTGACAAAACACATCCAGGACCCACCTTTACCTGCAATGGAAAAAAGTAGGGTGCAGCTCGCAGGTCCACACAGTGTAATGCAATGCTTTGCAGAGACATTAGTCAGGATCCCAATACCATAGAGCTCTGTTACTACCATGTCACACAGGCATAGTTACACTGTTCCACTTTTGGAACCAGCGTACTGCCACTATCCTGAGTATCTCCCCACTGGACCCCTCTGCAGCCATGCAGCCAGCATCATCTTTGAAATCTCAAGAAGATCCCTGTTGGACTTAGCTGCAATAATCTTAGGAACCAATATCATAAGCAGAATAAGATGCCTGTCAGCACCCTCACTCCTCTCTTCTGCAGGGGCAGGTGTTTATCTTAAACCTCTAGTGAAGATAAGACATGCTAAAACATGTTGAACCATGAACTAGAGTAGTTGAGCTACTGACACTCCCCATTCAGACATCACTGCTCAGAGGATAGCATCCTTTGATACAAGAGCAGAATGAGTATCTGTTGACAGTAACTTCTTAAACATTTGCAACCATGATTACCAGAGAACACTTTTCAGAGTTTCAGGTCACTAAATGCCTTTAAACTTCAATTTCTTTACTTGCAGAGGAGACACGAGACTACTTCCATCTCTTTCAGCAATAGAACAGAATGTAATTCCTTAATGTTGCAAAGTTTTCTGGAGTCCTTATATAATTTAAATGGCACAAGTATTATTATACTTTACTATAAAAATAATATGCTTGTGTATCAGTGCATAATTCTTGTATTTTTATACGTATTTTGTAACATATGTAGAACACTAAGTTCAACTCCAGATGTCCAAGTTAAGTACTCTTAACTATTTCTCTATGTTGTAAGCATGTGGAGCCAACACAGACATTGGGAGTTTTTGTTCTTACCAATTGTTAACCTGGAGTAGTGTCAGATTTGTTTGTGCTGCAATCTGTTTCTTCTCATCCTCTGTTGGATATGGATGCTAAATGGGACAAAAAAGCAAACAAAAAAGCATAAGCTTGTTTCATCTCCTCATCAAAAATAAGGACTCCTTTATTACAACTGATTAAAGCTGCTAGATAAGACCATCTGACTCGTTAAAAAACAAACTTTAGAAACCTCACAAACTTTTACAGATAAAAATCATTTAACAAAGAGTGCTTTACTACACAAAACTGATTTTATCCTTGAAAGTGTATATGACACCATTAAACTGCTGATGTGTAATTCAGAAGAAAAAGCTTCTCATGGCTGACAGTCTTTATTAAACAGCGTGATGCCTGGGCAACACAGCATGTGATAAGATCTGATTAGTTATGCTGTCTAAAGGCAATGTCATATGAGAGTACTGACAAGCATTTTCTAGTTAAATGAAGCTACTCTGAACTAAACGGATGAAAAGAGCGTGCGTAACATAAGAAGCGTACGTGCAGTTTCCCTGTATCGTTTGTCTGTTGTAAAATAGTTRTAAAAGACAAAATATCAATCAACTAAACATTGTAATACAACTTGAGACCCATTTATCCTTTCAGGGTAAGTACTTATGCAAAGGAAAGACATTCTATTGAAAGCACAACGAGATAGTAACACACTTGGTACACATTAGAAGGTTTGTTGGAAAGGAGATAAAGCCAGAAAATTTGAAATTCTCCTTTACAAAAGAAACCCCACAAAACACAGATGGAACTATTTTTCCTTGTGCCATGAACTAGGGTGAAGAGAGCATTAAGTTCTCAACACAATGAAATGAAGGAAGATCCCTTTTAACAATGTTTACTGAGATCATGAGGTGCAAATGTAACATACTTATTAAAATAATAATAAAATCAGCCGACACTGGACTGTGGAACTACTCCAAATGACTTCAGGGAAAACTGAACTGAGATTACACAAATGACAACAGAGTAAATTCACCTTTTTTATGAAGCAAAATCGTAAGAGACCACATAARAGAGTTACATAAAAACCTGCAACTCCTGATCATGTTCAGTCCTTACCCCTATGTGCTGAAAAAGCCAAGATCTCATCACATTTGTAGCGTGCTTGGGAAGAACTCCTCTCTTATTTTTTGATGAGCCATCATCTTGATGCAAGATGCCTAGATCTTGGTTTAATTGCAACTGAAGCTGCACATATAATTTTAGAAGAAATAAGGCAGTTAACATAGTAATAGCAATATTCTGTATCAATGTATGAATAACTCATTTATAGAAGGAATGAAAAGAAATTAGGCGTGAGGCATGCTGATTACAAAAAGCTATTTTATTTGCTAGGGAAGACTTACAATAGCAGCTCTCCTACAATAGCATTCCAAAATGTTTTTATCCAGGGAAAATGCTGTTATGAGATTTCTGTAGTTTTCACATCTCATGTAACTTCCGTTTTAAGAATTACAGCTGTTATCAGGCTGTATATGTGACCTTGTGACAACAGCCAAATGCTGATTTACTATAGTTTAGAATGAAATCCACTTATGTAGCACATCAGGTTAATGGATCCTCTGTAATAATCTACACTACCCTAGGGATCTGATTGCCTTGTCACCCTATGTAGTCATTTGCGCATGTGAAGAGCAATTGAAAAACACAATGCTGAATATACTCCCTGTGTGCAAACACAAACAAATATGGAAGCTGTAAAACAGTACTGATTTAAGACTTAAACGAAGGACTTAAAGTAAAATTAATTATTATGCTAGAGTTGCAAACAAAGATGCTAAAGGTCCTGCTAAATAAATGCATCTAAATTCTCAAAGAACAAGAAAATATATACGGTAGAACCCTTAGTTCACTTTACAACACTCTTACTATTTTCCTAAAGGTTCATATTTATTTCTCACTTTTGCTTTCTTTTTCACTTCCTATGGATACATCAAATCATTTGCACATCAGTTATCTGAACATTAGGGAATACGTTCTTAAATGTTTACGCAGAGATAAGAAGAAACAGCATATAAATTGCATATGAAATTATATTTCAGGCAATTATAACTGAAATAATTCTAAATCAGGTTTTTTAGACAATACGGAGCAGTTTCTTCAAACCAGTCATTATGTCTATGTCCTGTATGAAACAAGTTTTAAACGAGGTTTAAGCTATCAAATTACAACAAATATATATTTGGAGCATACTTTTATTTCCAAAATAATGTTTTACATTCTAAATAATCCACTTGTATACGGAGGCTTTATAATGAACTTTCAATAGCTCTCCCGCAGTATTTTTCCCCTACCTYCACAGCATTCTGAAACACTGAAAAAGAAGAATTTGAAGAAGGACTTCCCATGGGTGACAAGGAATACAGGTTCAAACCTATGTACAGGTGGGTTTGGAGAATCCTACTAACATCGAGAGTAGCCACAGACTTATATAGAAGGTCAAGTCATTTTTTTGTTTATTTTTGTCATCAGAGGTATAAAAAGCATTTTTCTTCAAAACCACTTCAGTTTAGGAGAGTAATTTTACACATTTCTTTCTGAAAGGTATCTGAGGACAGAACTCCATGCATTCTAGGGAAGAATATGGGCAAGTACATACAAGTTACTGCCAATAAAAAGAAGATAAGAATACTCTAAACATACTTTTTCAGTTGGAAGGTCAGAAGAAGAGAAGACAGTGAGTCAGTGACTACCAACAGATTTTATGCTGTGGAGATGGTAGCTCCTCATTCACATTTTAATTGACTCCGGATTCCTGGAAGATTTGATTTACCACTTCCTGCTCCAAGAGAAAGCTAGAAAGGCTTTTTGTAACTGAAGATGGTCTAGTTTTCATGTTTCCTTTTGCTTAGTTGTTTCTTTGAGCTTTCCAGATCCAGCTCTTAAGAGCCTCCCCAAAAAAGAGTGCTGGGTATGATATAATGAGCCCAATGTGAGGATCTCCCATAGTCTCAACTGAGCATTTTTAAGGTTTTGTGGCAAAATGCTTCTCAACATAAATTCTGAAATACATACAGTTTCACAGTACTAGTGGTTGCCATCATGATAAAAAGTCAAATTTCTGACAACAGCAGTGGGGCACCATCATGCAATATAGTAAATCTATCCAACCATAACCTAGTTCAACAATTAGAAAAGTTTTAATCATTGAAAAAATGTTTATTTAATTCAGAGGATTTTTTTGGTTTGGTGGGGGTTTGTTTGTTTGTTTGCTGGGTTTGTTTTTTGGGTTTTTTTTGTTTGTTTGTTGTTGGTTTTTGTTTTTTTTTGTTGTTGTTGGGTTTTTTTTGTTTTTTTTTTTAATCCATGTACCTATACTTTTCTGCCATCAGTAAAAAAAAAGATATTTAACAGGTAGGAACTATGATGACCTGTCATGGCAAGTGAGATCTGTCTGGGACCTTATGCCATGTTATACAACTCGTAACTCCTATAGCAGTGCTTGCATTAATTTTACATTAGTTACTATGTGTGTGTACACAGAGCTCATTCTGACAGCGTGTCAAATTTAAACCAAAACTCTTAAAAMCAGTGAGATTTATTTGAATCCAGAATACTATTCTGTGAAGCCCATTAAACAAACCTGAGAGTTCTGGATACGAATAGTCCCAGGTGACAGTGCTTGTGTCACCACTTGACCTTGTGGAGTGACCACAGTGACTGGCTGATACACTGTCCCCCCTTAAAACAAAACAGCAACAAAGATTACAGGTAAGTAAACGCTCTTCAAACATTATTCTCTTTAAACACACAAACACATCAGCACTGTAGACAATGCAACAGCTTTGGTAATATATCAACTATTCTTTTCTAGTAAGCATGCAAGATGTGCTCTTTGCTACGCTAAAATTTTTTTCCATCCACAAAAATATGTATGAAATTTGATTATGCTTCCCTGTATTTTAGGCATTCTAAATCTATTTTCACAGGAAAATGCCATGACTATCAGGCTATAAAATAGTTCATCATTTTGTTTTAACTGAGCTAACTCTTCAGCCAACAAGGTCACAACACCAAAATCACACCTATGTGTATTGACCGGTTAGGGCAGTCACCTGGGTGACACCTAGATATTTGGGTCAACTAAGGTGACAGAATCTTGGTGACTGCACAGGGGGTCCTGGGCACCAAAGCCACAAAGCACATACTGTGTTTCAGGATAACCTCTCTGTAAGTACATGCTGTAGGAGCAGACTGCATTGCTTTGTTGCATTTGTAGTCAAGGGTTTTTTTTTTCCTGTTTGTTTGTTTTAAAACCTTGCTTAGAAGCAAGATAAAACATTCCAGTTCAAATGTCATCTCCATACAATAGTAGAACAACTTGGACGTCAAAGATTTCACAGACTTGTAGGTGTGGTTCCAAACTCCATAGAGCATGAGACAGCTAGCAAGTGCAATATTTTCGGTAATGCATGTTTTTGTCAAACAAAATTTTTTTTTCTTCAAAAAAAAAAAGAAGAGTAAAACACCCCAGTCTCTGAAATGTCTTTTAACAAAAGCAGCGTTGTGCAGAAAGATCTCTTAATATTACACATACGTAACCTCCACTCACATATGCATACTTGGTACACATATAAATTAGACGAACACTCAGAAACCAGTAAGGCACTCAACTGTATTATAACAACTTTTCAGGTATTATAGTTAACACACATTTTTAAAAGTATTTGTGTACTTTTTGTAACAACTATAAAAGAAACCAAAATGAAAAGCAAGGTGCCAGTTTTTCTTTACTGTGTCATACCTGCTACTGTTGCCATAGTTACATTTCCCTGCTGCAATGCTGATGCTGGCACCATAATCCCTTGGGGACTGAGTGTGCCTGCAATGGCACTTGGAATTTGCTAGAAAAATAAAACAATTAGTTGCTTGCATTTTTTAAAAAGTTTTTGTTTGTTTGTTTTGTTGTTGTTTTTTTGTTTGGGTTTTTTGTTTGTTTGTTTTTTTAAGGAGATAAAGCATGCTTGTGTAATTTTGGCTCTAAAAATACATTTGGAGTTCAATCACAGGATTAACTTCAAAGAGAAAGAGACTTCATTAGAGGTTCATCATCACCTACATTAACTTTCTCATTATCACCAACCATTACCTTTGAAAACCCTCATGAAAGCGACTGTTAGAAAAGACATAAAACTATCTTGAGAAATTTTAGGGAGAGAAATGGTTCTAGGTATATAAACACTAAGAGAAACAGTTCCCAAAAGCACAAGGGGAAAAGGACAGATGAAATGGACCCTTGATGCTCTTATTACAAGCATCAAAGCTTTAGAATTTTAGTTATTACCTTAATTCCTTCAATTTCAAAATAATGTATTAAGTATTCAAGATGCCCAGTATGTTTTATTCTGCTCAAGATAGTTCTTACTCAACCCTGACCACGCAAATTCTTACACATTCCTTAATATGTATGAATAACCTCTATTGTTACCATATGCAAAATTCAGTCTCTCCTGTCTCTACAAAAGACTGTAATAGACAAACAAAAAACATCTTTTAAAAGAAGAAGTTGCTTTTCTCTGATTTTAGACTCTTCTTTTCACACTTCCAGACACCAAAACCTAAGTAAGGAGTCCAGACAGTGAAGTTTAAGTGTCATTGAGGATTTTCAGAATACATAGCATCAGACACATTAATAAGTCAGAGAATGACCATTCCTAAGACTAGGTATCTAGTAGGTACTCAGATGGCAGGGCTTACTTTCCAGCATCTAACAGCAGAAGCATCAACCATAATATGCTAACTGTTGTTAATTAACTTTTGTCAATTTACTACAAAAAATTGCATTTAGGTAATGTCTACAATATATAAACTGAGGTTCACATGTATAGAAATGGATACTGTTCATAACTACACAGTCACCCCAGGTGACATGCAATGACGTCCATCTCAAATATTGCAACTATAATCCATCAGACATTGTCTATTTGCTCCAGAATACAGATTGTGTATAAAAAGTGTCAGCCATCTCAATATTTTAATGAAGCAGACTAGACTAAGGAGACTTTCTTAACAAGGAAATTTTCTCCTTTGTTTATTGTTTCCTAGCCTCCTTCCAATAAAATAGCAAATCCAGGCTATTCTGAATATCTCCATTTGCTGAACTCAGGGAAAAATGATAAAAGGAAGACAGATAAAAAAGTGACTCTATGTTCTGGCACATTTCATCAAATTTGTCATCAGGCAGTGGCACACAGGTGTGCACAAAAAAAATACAGCTCCTTCTACTCTTAAGAACCAATTTTGAGAAAGTGAAAGAAACTGCAGAAACCGTTTGTAAACTAATAGCAATAGAAGTGCAGTTATAACTGCCTAGGGAAATCTAAGCAAAAATACACTTAACTGTATTTGAAACATACCTGAGATTGCACAGGTGAATAAGGACTTCCAGGCTCTCCACTTAATAGAGTTTCACTGTTCATTTTTGTCTTCAGGCAGGCAATGTAACGACTACAGAAATCCTTGCAGAGTTCATTAACCTTTTCTAGCTCAAGCAGATGGATACGTAGAACTTGGATTGCTTTTACCATCTGGGGAGAGAATTGGAAAAAAACTTAGAAACAAAATAACTGTTAATTTATAAAATATTTAATGTGAGATTTAAGCAAACACTACTTTCCAGTAACAAAGACCATCCAATTAAAGCAGAGTTACTAATTGCTAAGTGCTGACTAGAGTTCTCTAGCTCTGAGCATTACGCTCCTGAAATGTGAAAGGAACATGTTTACATACAAAATCTGTATCCTTCCACTGCATAAGTAAACTACCATACAAGGGAAACAAAACACAACAATAATATAATCTTTGTCTCTGTCACAGGTAACACATTAGGAAGACAGAGCATAGTTAAGGCATACATGGAGCACAGAATGAGCCCGCGTGTCCATGTGTTCTTTTATCCCCATCATTCAACTCTGGGTCGTACATGACCCAGAGTGAAGGAAAGCAATCCCATCCACACATGTTATTTGGGAAGCATGGTTTGAACAGCCTTGGTAAGCAACAGTCATCTTGAGCTATGTATCAGAAATATCAGGTTCAGTTCCACATTACACCCTGACCCAAGAAAACCAGAAGTGTCCAGATGAATTTGAGATACACTGAGAAGACCATTCTGTGACTTAGCATAAATTTGTCACACAGATTGCTAGGGAGGGCGAAAGGTACAGGAAACGGCCTGCCATCTTGCCTATAACAAAAACACAATAGCTTTTATTTTTCTATAAAATTAGAATAAAGAGATCCCAAAGTTTGTCACATTGTTCAACAAAACTTAAAGAAATGAAACAGTTCTTCAGTCCTAGAGCTTTGAAGTTCCTTTGCTATTGTATGTCAAAGATTAACAACTCTGGGGTAAAATCTTGTAACAACTTTYAGGCAAGGAGACTGTTTCTGAAATATAAACAATTAAATACAAAGCACTAAACCCAGTAACAAATCGATGTTTAAACAAAAATTGAAGTACAGGAGACATGTACATGATGAGAATACTTATCATGCTTATTGTGAGAAAAAGACTCATAAGCTTGGATAGCTAATGGTATTACATACTGCATAAAAATAGCTTAGGTGACTGTAAAGGGTCATAGCAGAAGATCAAAAGCTAAAACCAAATCCAGATGGTCTAAATTTTCATGAAGCAGTAGGAAATCCAGGACATTGAAATAGGTACATAACATGTTGGCAAAGTAATTACTTAATTTTTTATACAGCATGCCATCCCCAACATTTACTTCCTATGCTAGATCTCCAAGAAAAATATCCTTCCATTCTATGAAACGGAATAGGTTATAATTTTGAAACATAGTGCAGAGCTTCATTTTAGCATTATTTTGAAAAATTTGTCCTATATGAAGGGTCATTTACCAGGCCAGAGCACTGAATCCAATGACCAGAAACAACAGCTTACTAAGTAATCCACTTACTACTTCTAACTAAAGAAGCCAGCTGGGAGCTGAAGTTGCCTTTGTTCAAAACACCTGAAGGAGATGGAGGCAGGCAACCTCCTGTGTGTACTCCCCTCTCCACCATGACAACTTTAGCCTTCATTGTGACAGATCTTTTCCCTGTTTTTTCAGTAGAAGGTATTCCAGCTGTATGACACTCATCCAGTGTAGAAAATTGTATGTTAAAATAAACAAGAGAAAAAATACGAAGTGATAACAAAAAAGGGAATCTTACTCCTTCTCAGGGTTAAAAAGAAAAAAAATACACATTTTTAAAAGCACAGCTGCAGAAAAATCTCAGCTGTAGACTTGAGGCAGTTGATCCAAATTAAAATCTGGTAAGTCTTACAACCTATGACACCAAAGGCCTTTGAAATAATAAGTGCAATGGCCCAGCACTGAGGTATATAAAACAGCAATCTTCTAAAACAGCCCTCAGTAGTGGTTGCTGTTTAAACTGTGTTTGAGTACCTTTAAACACAACCAAGTTAAACTACGCAAATTTAACTAGATTTTAGCACAAAACAAAGGTCATCTATGTTTAAAGATATTCTGCTCCTTTCAGAATTATTAATGATTGTTCTGTAATACTGCAATAGCCAAAGAGTTTCAGAGACAAAAAAAGCTTGAATTATAAAATTCTTCATGTGTGGCAGGCCAACACAGAGCACGTATATTAGTGAATGCCTTAAACATTCAGCTAAAACTGAGGTAACAAAAACATGCCTTTGGGCACATAATATTTGACTGTATTAGTGATTAGCTTTGCTCAGTCAGGAGGGTTTTTTTTCTTAAACCATTACCCATATTTATATTATTTATTTATCAGCATTTCTTTGAAGAAAAAATAAAAGTTCTTTCTTCAGCTTAGATTTAGTTTCAAATTGATGGTTGATACTTGAAGTGAAAATTTAATTCAAGTCAAAATTAACCATAAACCAAGAATTAGTAACACTATGCAGGTTTCTGCAGAGCCACACACAGTCACACTACTCTTACAGGAAGCTGTGCTACTGTGGTTAGAAAGGCAAACAAAACTTTGTAAATATGCTATGCCTGTCACCAGAACTTATTTACTCATTTACAACGCCACTAATTGTGGCCATATGGCTCCTGCTCTCTCACAGCATGGGTGGACCAAACTTAAATTTGTTGGCAGAAGTTCACTTTTTCCTTGAAACTAAAAAAAAAAAAAAATAATAAAAAAAATAATAATAATAAAATCAAGAACTCCTGATAAAATCACCCATGTTGGACAAAGATAATACAAATAGATGTTTCCAGGCAGATCACAGCAGCAGTAATATTTCATTCCTATGTTCTTAAAAGGCACACCTTAAAAATCTACAAACATATTTTTGTTATTTACTGCTACTGAGTAGAATATGCCACAAAACAATGAATTTTTATAACCCACTTGATTCAGCCTTTTCAGCTGTAGAAATAAACCTGAAGCATCATTTCAGAGAAATGCACAAAGACAGAAGTAACCATGAGATGTACGTATATTGTTGAAACAAATAAAGATAGCAATAAACTATTAAGCAGAGAAAGAAAGATTATTGAAAAACTTCCAATTCTTGCTAAAACTGCTATCCAAAGCATATTCACACATAAACATATCATATATTGAATTTGGAGACATCTTTAGCCCTAAAAATGCTTTAGATTTTGCCTGCGTCCTGTCTTTTCAATGCCTCAAGCATGTGGTGCAAAGGGCACAAAACACACTATGCACTACCTTACTCATAATCCACAGCTCACCTTGTTGATCTAAAATACACCCACAATTTTTTTATGGATTTTAGGGCACATAACATAAGCATACAGCAAATACATATGTGGACAACATATGTGAAAGAATCTCCACATACTGACAAGTGATCTTCTCACTCAAATGCCTCTTCTCATTTGGAAAAAAAACCCCAAACAACACAATTAAAATATGTACATTCACAGCTCACCTACCTTCCTGAGCAAATCCTTCTGGGGCAATTTAAGTCTTCAGGGGAAGAACACAAACTCTGGGAGAGGGGGTATTTTGTTTTCATTTGTTTTGATTTGGTAACCTCTTTCGCCTATTTTGAGTCCCCAGCTATGAGACATGGCTAGGAAAGGTATGACTAGAGGTTTATGAGACAGTTTTGCACATTAAAATCATAAGAACACTTTTCAGAATTGCAAAAGCATGGGTGTTTACTCAAGAATATTCAAATGACATCAGCTGGCTTCACCACCACCACCATCACTTTTCCTGACACAACTGAAAATTCGATAGTCTTTGAGAAGAGGGTACCGAACCAAAAATCCTTACCCCAAACGAAACAAAAAACTCGGGGGTCTTCAAAAAAGGCAGTGTCCTGTTCAAATACAAAAGTGAGAGTATATTTAACACTCCATATTTCGTATTGTTTCTAGACTTGATAAAGCCATAAGTAACCTGCTCTGACTTCACAGCTGACCCTACTTTGTGCAGGAGGTTGGACTACAGACCTCTTGAGCTTGTAATCCAACCTGAAGCATCCTATGGTCCTATGAATGTGGGCAAATGAAAAAAGCCACCCATATACAGGAAGAGTTTACTCTGAACAGAAGCTATACAAGAGGTAGGAAGCATCCTGAGGTAACATGATGTTTCTGCAGTGGCTGGGTTAACAGTAAGCAACAAAGAAGTGTTAAGTACTGAATGTCTTTAGACAGAATCTAATCTGTGAAAACTCTACAGATTATCTGCAAACACTCATGCTGAACAACAACTTAGACATGGAGGAACCTGTCCATGTAAGTCCTAAGCACAAAAGGATACTAATGGAGAGAAGAGAAGAGGAAGAGAAGAGGAAGAGAAGAGGAAGAGAAGAGGAAGAGAAGAGGAAGAGAAGAGGAAGAGAAGAGGAAGAGAAGAGGAAGAGA